>OLKM01000060.1:305000-442500 GCA_900291075.1 Melanogrammus aeglefinus
ACACAAGACAGCGTTGTTTGACCAGTCCTTGCGCCCCCTCCTCTGTGTATTCCAGGTAACTGGGGAACTGCCACTAGGACCGAGGGGAGTATTGCCCAGGCCCTGCCCTACCTACCAGCAGTACTGGCCCGTGAGCCCGGACTGCAGACTGGAGACGGACCGGGAAGATCTTCCACACCCAGGCTATGCGTACTATGCTGGCCAGTATCGAGACGCCATCAGGTGATTGGTTAACCACGAGCTGACATTCCTTGCTTTTTCCACTGATCCTATTAGCCAATCTGACTATTCCACAGCAATGCTTTTAAATACTGTATGTTTATATTTTTTAAAGGAAGTATTTGTTATCAAAATGCCTCAGTATAACACCACAAACATCATGTGGCCAATTGCATCTTGCAGCCCAATAAGGGGGTGCACTTCTTATTTAGTATCTAGTAATTCCTGGTTGTCTTAGTCTTTTTGCCATTCATAATTTAGAATGTGTTCTTCATAGATGAATGTCACCCCTAATGCATAGCCATTCATCATTTATGTAAATTTTATGACAATTACAAATTAGGAATATATGAAATATAATTTTCGATTTATATGATGAACTTATCAATTAATAATTGTGATTCTTCAATCTACAATATCAAATGTTAGAATATAAAATATTGAATTCCAGAATACAGAATAACTCCTGTCGTCATGTCCAGGTGTTATGAGCAGGACCTGGGCTTGGCAAAGGACCTCCAGGATAAATGGCCAGGCCAAGGCCTACTGCAACCTGGCCTGGCCCACAAGCCCTGGGGAGTACAGCAAGGCAGAGGAGTGTCAGAGATACCTGCGTCCCTGGGCTCGCCTGGACAACACCCAGGACCCGGGGAGACGGAGCTCGTGTGTGGAGGAATGAGTGGATGGAATGGAAACAATGCTGAGTTATGTGTAAGCCCAAGAGGGAGAACAATTGCCATACCAGGGCTTTATTCCAAATGCTCAGAGTGTATGTCTTTTGTATCTTTACACATTTGGGGAAATAGCGTCCAAAGTGACCATACTATAATCCATTTACTTTTAGTAATTGTCAGACTCTTTTATACAGGGCATTTAAAGTTGCAATTTTCTCTGCCTCTGACTTTTTTCAGTGTTAATAATTTAACCACAATTTTGAGCGTCAAGTTACAGTACATATCAAAGTGCTTATTGTTTTAAATTTTTAAATACATTCACCACTTTGCGCTGTGCATACGGAAGAATTTCAATTTTTTCACCACCACTTCCCACTTTCTCTGCATTTGGCAAGGTGTTCCGAGAGACTTGGACCTTGGATGGTGATCAATACTTCTCTGGATGTGTGTGTGTGTGTGTGTGTGTGTGTGTGTGTGTGTGTGTGTGTGTGTGTGTGTGTGTGTGTGTGTGTGTGTGTGTGTGTGTGTGTGTGTGTGTGTGTGTGTGTGTGTGCTTGTGTGTGTGTGTTTGGCAGGCGGCGTTCCGGGCGCTGGGGAACTGGGGGATGTGTGTGTGTGTCGGGGAGATCTCTCCAGCGCTACACGCTGGTTCTACCAAAGCAGCAGCTCAAGCTGGCCCAGAAGCACAAGAACCAGAGATGGAGGGCAGATGCTTATTCAGCACTTTGGCTCGTCTCACAGGTATAGACCAGCAGAGAATGTGTCTCTGTTTGCTTGTTTAATAACTGTCTGTGTGTGCAGCTTAAGTGGTTTTATTTGTGCATCGTTGTGTCCACCCATATAAAGCCTGTTATGGGCCAGCAGCTGCCCAACTGTTTCAATTTTGGCATCAACAATCAAATCCCTTTCCTCCTGTGTTTCGGTCCTCAACTAATTGCCTTTTCGTTCGCTACTTGGAAATATGTCCTGCTACGGAAGCTGTGCTCCATAAGCCATTCCACGTGTGTTCACGAAGTATGATGGACAACAGAGACACAAACTAGTGCTCTTACACCCGATTCAAACAATTTACTACACTGTTTCCTCTATTAATTCCTTATTATCAGACGCTTTTTATACAAATTGATGTCAGCTGAGACAATACTTCAAATCCCCCCCCTCATTAAAGGCTCCAGCGCAGATGGAGTCGGCGCTGTCCTTCCACAGCCAGGAGCTGACCTGCGTGCGCAGGACCTGGGCGACCAGCAGGGGGGAGTGCCAGGGCCCTGGCCCACCTGGCAGCCCGTGCACATGACCCTGGAGCGACACTACGCCACCACGCTGCAGTGCTATCGAGGCCAGCTGGTGCCTGGCCCAGGGGCCTGCGTGACGCCCGGCTGAGGCCCGGTGCACGGCAGACATGGGCATCACCAAGCCTGAACATGGGGCTGTTCGAGGGAGGCCATCGCGCTACTTCGAGCAGCAGCTGGCCATGCTGTGCAGCAGCTGAGCGCGCGCGAGGGGTGCTGGACCGCGGGCGCGCGCGTTCGGGCAGAGCCTGGCCGACTGCTACGACGCGCTGGGACTTTTGAGGAGGCCATCCAGAGTTACTGACGACGAGAGAAGTACCTGAGCGTGTGGCCCCAGAGCCTGGTGCACATCCAGAGGACCAGAGGAGAGAGGCTACAGGGGGCTGGGGAATGCCAGCACGCCGTAAGGTTTAAGGGGCCTAAGGCAGAGGTTGGATCACTGGCTTACACTCTAGCCGTTCACTAATGAACCAGGTGATTAACTTATGAGCTTGTAGGCTGTAAAGACTAAAACCACATGTGTTGTATAATGGGAAAAACAGTTGGCTTGCTGTCAGACCAAAGTGAAATTAGTTAAGGGGGTGGGATGATGTAGCTGGTGTCCCAAAAGGTCCCCAGTCTACTTGTAGGAATCCAAGATGGCTAATCCCAACCTGCTGCTAATTCTGCTGCTGCTTAAGTGACTTTGGACAAACGCATCTACTATATCATACTTAATGGTAACCATACCTGACAATACTATTCAACACCACTCTTAGGTATCGCTATTTGTCCGCCAGCAAGAACTAATCCAATTCAAGCAATGCTAATTCCATGACTAATCCTCTCCATCACACAAAATGGCAACCCCGTTAACTCAAACCATACTTGCTCAGAACAGCCCAACCACCACCACTACCACCACCACCACCACCACCACCACCACCACCACCACCACACACCTCCACTTCCAGCTCTGCTCTCTGTCCAGGTCTATGGGTAACCTCCAGCAGGCCTTGGTGTGCTTTGAGAAGCGCTTTGGTGGTAGCCCATGAGCTGGGTGGCGACGGAGGGGGCAAGGCCCACAGGCGTACGGGCGAGCTAGGCACCCTGCACAGCCAGCTGGGCAACTACGAACAGGCCCTGTCCTGTCTAGAACACCAGCTCAACATCGCCCACACAGCAGGGGTAGGCCTTTGAGCCTGATTATACTGTTATATTGTCTTGTAATACTAAGATGTTATCAAATATTTATCATAAGCTTTATAAGAACATGGAAGCTATATTTTTCTAGATCTTTCTGACCTTTAAATGGCCACAGTCTAACAAATACCTAGACCCTATCTGCTCTCAAATAGCATGTAGCTCAACAAATACTGAGTTCTTAGTTGCATTGAATAAAAAGTGTCTACTAAAAAGTAAATACTTAATACTACCAATAGGACCAATCACTGGCCGGGGAGGCTAGTGGATCCCTGGGAGGAGTTTACCAGCTGATGGGAGACAACGAGACAGCTTTGCAGGTTTGTTATTATCCATATTCACATGTCCAATGGCTTACTTTCAGTTTCAGTTTCAGTTTAACTTTGACTTTCAGTTTCACTTTGACTTACAGTTTCACTTTGACTTTCAGTCTCACTTTTCGCCCCTCTCTTCCAGTCCACCAATCAATGAATCAGTCTCTCTTCTCCTATGCAGTGGCACCAGAGGGCACTGGATATTGCGGAGCAAATAGGATGTGGGCGGGGCCAGGGCCGGGCCTACGGGGACCTGGGACTGACCTACGAGGCCCTGGGGAACTTTGAGCGAGCCGTGTTCTACCAGGAGCAGCACCTGAGCGTGGCGGCGCAAACCAACGACCTCCCAGCCAAAACACTGGCCTACGGGAGCCTGGGGAGGACACACCACGCGCTGCAGAACTTTGCACAGGCTGTGATGTACCTGCAGGAAGGTAGGGAGGTCCATGGTGTTCTTTACACAGGGAAATATTCAGTGCTCAGAATGCTGGTCGTGTGTGTGAGGGATGTTCATATCTCCTGGAATCGCCCCAACAATGTCGGGGTCAAGGGAGACGTGAAGGAAAGTCTCTTCCTCAGTGTTCCCCTAGATCAGTTCCTCCATCTCCTCCACCAAGACATTGACGCTCCCCCAGTCCCCGTTCCCACTACCTCAAATATCCCTGCAAAAACTTGCTAAATAGCTATCAAAAACCCATGAAATGCTACAAGCTTGCTACAAGTTGCTACAAGACAGAGTGTTCAACTAAATGTTAGCAATGAGTTTATCCGTTAATATTTAATCTAATGGACTGGTGGAAAGGGGGAGGGAGAGATGCCTAAAGCCATGAGCTCCATTCCCAGAACTCCCTTGAACGCCAGAGAGATAAAAGTTTATAGATTGTCTATTATTTGATCAGTGCTCATCTAGATATGCCTGGATGCGTGCCTTGGGCAGCTTTTTGTCAATAATCCAGATTGATTAAACGGCCTTGAACTAAGCTGATTTCTCCTTAGAATACTCCCACTCACAGGCACATGAAACAAACAGAAACACATAGACAAACACACACCCGACACACACACACACACACACACACACACACACACACACACACACACACACACACACACACACACACACACACACACACACACACACACACACACACACACACACACACACACACACACACACACACACACACACACACACAATCACTCCCTCAAACAAAGGTAGACAGTCACACCACACACACACACACACACACACACACACACACACACACACACACACACACACACACACACACACACACACACACACACACACACACACACACACACACACACACACACTCGTCTCATAAAACATTTTAATTCCAAACGTTCTAACTGAACGGGTGATTTGTCTGTTTGTTTATTTCTTTGTCCCTTGTTGTTGTTTTTGTTCTACTCCTTGCGGTCACGGCCTGTCACATTAATCACAGATTCGTTGTGTTTAAATTGGTCATTAAATCAGCGAGGAGTCGTTCATAAATAAACAGGAAGTGGAGGATTAAGCCAGGAGAACATGGCTCGACGGCTCCAATTAGTCTCGCTAATTGATGGAAACATCTGGAACGTCGGAGCGTCAAACGTACGTTCCTCGTTGTTGAGACGTGCCTAATGAGCGCCGGAGCGTCTGTCTGGAGCGGTCTGCGTCGTGGCAACGGAAAGACGACACGCGCCGAGAGAGGAGTGAGACAAACTTCTTTGAAATTTGAAATGGCTGACAACAAACAGGAAAATGAAAGACGGGATGCACAAAGGCATAGGAGTTACTAGGAAGGGATTTGCAAGGTTTGCGATTGCAGCTGCAATAATGATATCTCCCTCTACCTCTCTCTCCCTCCCTCTCACTCTCTCTCCCTCCCTCCCTCTCTCTCTCTCTCTCTCTCCCTCTCTCCATCTCCCTCCCTCTCCCTCTCCCCCCTGTCTCTCCCTCTCTCTCCCTCTCTCTCTCTCTCTCTCTCTCTCTCTCTCTCTCTCTCTCTCTCTCTCTCTCTCTCTCTCTTCTCTCTCTCTCTCTCTCTCTCTCTCTCTCTCTCTCTCTCTCTCCCTCTCTCTCTACCTCTCTCTCTCTCCCCCCCCCCTCTCTCTCTCTCTCTCTCTCTCCCCAGGCCTGCGTCTGGCTGAGCAGTTGGGCCGGCGGGAGGATGAGGCGAAGGTGCGTCATCACCTGGGTCTGTCTCTCTGGGCCAGCGGGAACCTGGAGGACGCTCAGCATCAGGTGAGTACACACCCACTGTATTCATATAAATCTATATATACATCTACATCAAATGTGTGCGTGCATGAGGTGTGCACGCGTGAGTGCGTAGGCATGATGATGACTCACGTGTATGTCTGGTCCCGGTCATAACATTGACTTTGCATTGAGTCATTCAGCTGACACTTTTAGAGGCCAGTCTAGCCTTACATCCATTCAATCCATGGCATCGATGCTGGAACAATTACAACAAACACTAAGTCCTCCGATGGCCACCTTTCTAAAGAGCGACTGGACAGAAGTGAGATTTCAGGTACATGTCATGTCAATGACATGACAGCGGGGAGGCAGTTGGGTCTCTTGCTCAGGGATCCACAAAAATATAGGCTGTGGACATTAGGAATGTAACCACGTTCCTTCAGCCGGGATTCTAATACCCTTACCGCTGACTGCGTTATCCTGCTCCCCGACCACACAGGAGGTCCCCTGTTTCCTGTGAACCCACATGAACCATGGCTCCCTCTAGTGAGGTCATTGAAGGACTGATTCATAATTTCCTATCCAGCTCTCTGCGTGTACCAAGCGTATTTCATACATCAAAGGGTACGATGTACGGGTTAATAATAGTCTGAATATCTCACCCTCCTAAAGTTCATGGTGAGGTGGCTTCATCAACCTCCTTCTGTTGGATAATGCCTCTACTGCCACCTACAGGCCAACACAATATGACTAGGGTTTGTAGAATAGTGAGATTAGTTGGGTATGCTCACTCAGATGTCACACACGGCAGACACGATGTAACTAGTCTAAACGGAATAAAACTACTTTTTTGGATTTTCTATACAGTTGTATTTAGTTTCCAATTCATTTTTTGTTCTCAACAAATTCCAGAGGTCGCGACCTCTAGCAAGCTATGGGCACAGTAGTAAAGTAAAGTACACCTTATGTCTTCATTAGTAATACACCACAATACATTCGACAATATCAATCGTGAGAAGTGACAAATGTGATGATTAGTACAGAGAAAAGTCAATTTTGGGTCTGTTTATCATATAATAATAATATATGCCAGTTAGGCTACATTCTCAGTTTGGCCCAGTGGCGGCTCGAACCCATGCGCAAGCGCAAACTGAGCAAGCACTAGAAAAAACAAGTGGAAAGGTTTCAAACCAACACCGTGAAGACTGGAACAGGAATTCCGATTCAATCCATTTCATCCACCCAAATTTGCAGATTACGAATATCTCAGTGGAAAAAACGCCCTGTAGATGAGCAAAACAATGAATACGGTAATAATGTACCGTAACATATTTGCTCTGAATGTCTTTCCTGTGTGTTGTAGTTGTACCGAGCGTCTCTGCTCTTCGAGACGATCCGCCATGAGACCCAGCCCAGTGCAGAAAACAAGATCCGTCTGCTGGACCTTCAGACCAGCACCTACCAGGCTCTCCAGAGGGTCCTGGTCAGCCTCGGTAACCCCCCCCCCCCTCTCTCTCTCCTCTCATTCCTTTAGGGGGAAATGGTTTTGCAAATCAACAAAGGATTATGCCATCTTTCATCTTTCTCGAGACATGGGACTGCCTTTATTGTGTTTGAGGTTTTGTGTTTTTATCTCTTCTGATCTCCACCAATCCTTCTTATCCCCTTCTTCCTCTTCTTGGTATTATTTTGTTCATATCATTATCTGTACTCCTCACCCTCCCTGGAACCGACAACCTTCTGGTTTGAGTTTCTCCCCTTTGTTCCTGAGCGTAAGTGAGGCCCCAATAACGTGGCTCTAGGGGGCTTTTGAGTGAAACTGTAACTATAGGGCCACACAAATATACAACTGCCTTGATTCTCCTCCTCCTCCTCCTCCTCAGGTCGCCATGACGAGGCTCTGGCCATAGCGGAGCGGGGTCGCCCCCGGGCCTTCGTGGACCTTCTGATGGAGCATCAGAAGGGCGGGGAGCCGGCGCTGACCTCTGACCTCTACACGCCGGTGAGCGTGGAGCACATGCTGGACGTGGTGAGCAGGCAGAGGGCCGAGGTGCTCTACTACTCTCTGGCTGCGGGCTTCCTCTACAGCTGGCTGCTGTCGCCCGGGAAAGGTATGGGGGAACACACACGCACGCACGCACGCACGCACGCACGCACGCACGCACGCACGCACGCACGCACGCACGCACGCACGCACGCACGCACGCACACGCACACCACGCACACACACACCAAACGCACGCGCGCGCGCACGCACGCACACACGACGACAGCACACACACACACACACACACACACACACAGCACACACACACACACACACACACACACACACACACACACACACACACACACACACACACACACACACACACACACACACAGACATGTGTGAGCATGTATGCATTGACACGCACACACACACGCGCACGCACACAGGTAGGACACACAGACCCACACAAACACACATATGTGAGCACATATACATCTCCAAGCACGCACAAATATGCATGCACGCGTAGACACACATTCACACACTTACGCACATATATGCACACACGTTTGCCCTCACAAACAAAAACACAACCATTGTTTATTTCAATTTCTAGTCCTTAAGTGAGTAGCTTTGGATTTAAGTGTCTATTTAAGTGTCTATTTAAAATTACATAGTTAAAATTATTTTTACTTACCTATTACCTATTTCATAAAGTCTTTTTTCTAACACACATTTCCTATCATTGTTTCCCAGGCATTATAAAGTTCCACCAGGTATATCTTGGAGAGAGTGGAGGAGAGAGGTCTGAGTTCCATGAGGGCGGGGCCAGTACTGTTGGGGGCGGAGTCAACGGAAGCGGCCAATCTCTGGAGCAGTACATCTCCAACGCTAGAGAGGCCCTGGGAGTGGACAGCCACTACTGCAGGTACTGGCGTGACTACCTTGCAGGTAATTGGAAACATAGATTAGTCTATCTCACTAGCATCAACTAACGACTGTGCCTGTGTGTGTATGTGTTTGTGTGTATGTGTTTGTGGGTGTGTGTCTGTCTGTATGTGTATGTGTATGCGTGTGTGTGTGTTTGTGCGTGCATATACATGTCTGCGGGTGAGTGTGTGTGTGTTTGCGGGTGTGTGTATGCATGCGTGTATGTCTATGCGGGTGTGTGTATGCGTGTGTGTGTGTGTGTGTGTGTGTGTTTGTGTGTGTGTGTGTGTGTGTGTGTGTGTGTGTGTGTGTGTGTGTGTGTGTGTGTGTGTGTGTGTCTCTCTCTCTCCAGGAGCGCTCAGAGCAGCGTCCCCAGCACCACGGCATCTCCAGTGAGAGAGAGACGGGCTGTCAACAGGTCTCCTCTGCGAGCGCTCTACGACCTGCTCATAGGACCCATGGAAGTGGTGTGTGTGTGTGTGTGTGTGTGTGTGTGTCTGTGTGTGCCGCCGTCTAAACGTTCCTCCTCCTTTGGTCATCCTGTCACGATCATGATCATGCTGGTCAACACGTCAACGTGATGTCATCATCACGTCACCTGATGGTCATTATCCTGTATCATTACCATTTTGTCTTCATCATCATCATGGATTCATCATCCTCTAACAGTCCTCACATCATCATCATCATCATGGATTCATCATCCTCTATCTATAACAGTCCTCACATCATCATCATCATCATCATCATCATCATCATCATCATCATCATCATCATCATCATCATGTCACCATCCTTTATCCTCGTTGGATACCCTCATCATGATGTCATGACCCTCATGTTGTCCCCGCTGGTCTCCCCAGGGCCTGATGTCGAGCGCCAGCTCGGTGGGCAGGCACCGGGAGCTGGTGCTGGTGCTGGAGGGAGAGCTGTTCCTCATCCCCTTCGCCTTGCTCAAGGGCAGCTCGTCCAACGAGTACCTGTACGAGCGCTTCAGCCTGATCTCCGTCCCGGCGCTCGGCGGCCTCGGGGCCCCCGTCAAGGTGGGCGGAAGACGAGACGTGTTCAATGTGTCGTCTTTAAAGTGTTCAGGCACAACAAACCATGGAGGAAGTTCTTGTTTAGTAAGGCGGCTTTACAGTTACGGTGGAAGTGTGATCGAACCGATCAGCGTTAGAGGATTTGACCAAATGCAACTTGGAGTTGAGGTACCTGTCATTTAGGAGCAGGTAGGGGACCCTGCTGTACTGGGGTCGATCCCCAATGTCTGCTTCCTAACCTGTGGCCATGCTAGCATGGCCACAGGTTAGGAAGCAGACATTGGGGATCGACCCCAGTACGCTTCGTCAGTCAGTGCGCTATCCTGCCCCACAGAGAGGTTCCTCTGACCTCGTGCGACCATGTGACCCCCTCCCTCACAGCCCCCGGCCCCGTGCAGCGGGATCCCCCTGTCCTGCTCTGACGGGGGTTCGGTGGCGGCGGTGGTGGGGGCCCCTCTGCTCCCGTCCAACGTGATGGACCGCTGGCTCTGGGGGCCCCTGCCCTCGGCCCAGGACGAGGCCCTCTGGCTGGGGGAGCAGCTAGGCAGCGCCCCCCTCACCGGAGCCGCCGCCACCAAGGAGCGGGCGGTGGCGCTGCTGAAGCAGGCGCAGTGCGTCCACTTTGCCACCCACGTCTCCTGGAAGCTGGCCGCGCTGGTCCTGGCCCCCGGCCAGGACGGTCCGGGGCGGGGGCGGGCCGGCGGCCGACCCGCGGAAAAGGCGCCCTGCGGCGGGGTCGGTGGCGCGAACGAGGTCCCCGGCGGCGTCAGTCCGGACGGACGCGGGGCTGCTGGGGACGCGGAGAGCGAGGACGGGGAGAGCCCGGTCAGCGATGGGGAGAGTGTGGCCGACAGTCCGGCGCTCCAGGACTTCCTGCTCACCGCGGCTGACATACTCAACCTGAGCCTGAACGTCAAGCTGGTGGTTTTGAGGTATGACCGACAACCTGCGGCCCAAGGACCTATGTATGACCGAGTATTAGGGCCACCATTTTTTTTCCTTGACGAGATTAAAGTCAACATGTCGACATTAAACTCGAAATGTCGAGAATAATGTTGAAATGTCATGTCGACTTTAAGCTCGACGTGTCGACTTTGAACTCGAAATGACGAGAATAAAGTTGAAACATCACATCGACTTTAATCTCGACGTGTCCGTTTTCCGTTCCTCTGTCGGCACGCAGACGCTCCGGGCATCCTCCCAAGCGTGCAGCGGATGACACGAGGTAGTCGGCAATAACCCTGGGGTCATTGTTTGTGGCGTAGGCCTCCATCCAAACAATATAGCGACTAAAACCGTCAATGCAACCACTGATGGCAATGCCGTATGGCTTTAGTTTATCGTACCAATCCATATGCCAGAGTGCATTCGGACCTCTGCTGTGATGTTGCCTGCGCCTCAGACGCAGGGCACGCCTTTGCTCCACACCCTCAGGATCAAGCAACTTGATCAATTGTCTTACTGTATTTTGCGACACAACATAACATTTGTGTATTGCACGGAGGTGCGGCCAGGGGCGGGGTGGCCGTGGGGACGATCGGGGGATTTCCCGGTCGGCCGGCCGGCCAGCGAGGTCAGTTGGACAGGCCCAGGGTTACGGTGAGCTGCCGCGAGGCGTCTTGCAAGCCGGCCCTTATCATAATTAATACCCTTCAAGACACCGTGAAAATCCCCAAAATTAACAATATACAGTAAGTCTTGGGAACAACCAAACAATATTTATACCACTTGCTTACTCTCAATGTCTCATTCATGGTTATTTTTTACATAGAGCAAAGACTCCTGGGATTGGGTAATGTCGTTTATCCAATAAACAGCTTGCAGGTCAAGTCCATTTTCGGTAATTGTAGGGGGATATATGAGCTGCCCCACGTCTAATGGCATGACCCTAAAGACACAAAGGTTTATGATTTCTCCTCCTGAACAGACAAAGTTTTCCGCACAACCTTTTCAGCGTCCTTACACTAATCACCACACTGTGGTTGTGTGCTAAAACAGCGAGGATCTCTTTATTGTTAAACCCGATTCTGAAATACAATTTTACCAAATTATCTATTGGATTCAGTGCAGGCCCTGTGGAGCGGTTGCTATCTCTCCCAACTAATTTCAACTTTATTCTCGACATTTCGAGTTTAATATATGTTGACTTTAAAATTGACATGTCGACTTCAATCTCGTCACAGCAAAAATATACTTTTTCTTCATGTGTGGCCCTAATACTCCGTCGTACCTATGACCTAAAAGATCACGATTACATCTTATATATTACCTTGTTCTCCGTCAGATGTTGTTATTTGTCGAACCAATTCATTCTTTAATTTATCACTGTGTGCACTACTTTTGCTGTTGATCTTTCAACAGATTTTCATTTTGCTACTACTAGTTCGTTAGGGACTGGATTTATTTTGGATGTTTATTGCGGATATTCCACTTTTGACTGTTATTCGTTTACAGTTTAATCTTCTCTGGTTTGATTTGCACTGTTATTTCCCTGCTTAAACAGCTGAATATCCCTTCCAGGATGAATAAGTGGTTATTTTATCTTATCTTATGTGACACAGAACTTCAAATGTCCTAGAGGTTGGTGGAGTCTCACATATCAGACTTTAGATCAATATCTACCCTCTGATAGAGCAGACAAGCTCTGAGTGGAGGGGGCGCGGATTTGGCAAACACAAATTCAACATAAATACCAGAAATAGTAAAAAAACTGTTAAAAAAAAAGGCTCTGTAAACGTTTGAAATCATCACTGTCTAGACTGCAGACACACACTTATTAAAATTCCCTTCTGAAAACTTCATCCTTCAGGTAGAATATCTCCGTATCAAAACAGGAAACAGATTGTCTCCTTGATGTTTCTCGTTCCCGGCCCTGGCTCCATGTCGTCAGTCCCAGGAGTTCTTCTGTAACGTTGTGGGGCCGTTGAATCCTACATGACCCTTTAACTTATTTTTAACAATAAAAAAGCTGAACAATGGCTCATTCGTCATTTGACCCTGAACTTTAAAAAGCCCTTTCCCTGGGCCAACGAGTCTTTGAAATCCGCCTTCCTGCTCCTGTTGTCCCAGGATGTTCCCGGAGTCTAGCAGCAGGGTGACCGCCGACGGGGTGGTGGGGCTGACGCGGGCGCTGCTGGCGGCGGGGGTCCAGTGTGTGTGTGCGTGTCCCAGTGGCCGGTCCCGGCGGCGGCCTCCAAGGTGTTCACGCAGGCGTTCTACACGGCCCTCCTGAACGGGACCCGGGCCAGCACCGCGCTGACGGAGGCCATGAAGATGGTGCAGAGCAGCCCCCTGTTCTCCCACCCCACCCACTGGGCCGGTGAGGGCTCGACACACACACACACACACACATGCAACAGCACATGCACACAGCACACATGCACACGCACACACATGTAGACACGCACACATGCACACGCACACGCACACGCACCACGCACACACACACACTACACACGCACCACACACACACACACACACACAACACACACACACACACACACACACACACACACACACACACACACACACACACACACAAAAAGAATTATGACTTGTTTGGACCACCAGGTGGAGGAAGCCTGGAGTTCAACCGATGTGTTTCCATTGATGACTGCCGCTCATTGTGCTGTTAATGTGCACATGACAATGAACTAAAAACTTGAACAACATTTTTATGAAGCACATAAAAATAAACACCCATATTACCTAATTTAACCCCACTGGTTTCTAAGATAATATTCACATTCTCAAAAAACAATATCAAGCTCCTAATAATTTTCTTCTATATGCCTACACGATTTTGGCTTGAGTCTCATGATGTAACTGAACTGATTTAACCTAGGGTTCTGTTCTTCTAGGCTACATGCTGATTGGCTGTGATGTGAAGTTGAACAGCCCTAAGTCTATGATTGGCCAAGCCCTTACGGAGATCCTCCAATGCCCAGACAGGGCAAGAGACGCTCTTCGAGTTCTTTTACACTTGGTAAGCTTTTTATTTAGAAACACTACAGAACCATAACGTATTTCTACATAATAAGATGATCAGTGTAATCTTTTTTAGGCACCAATGCACACTGTACACCTTTTTCGAGAAAATCCACATCAGATTATGAATAATAATTGGATTATCATAATCCGTTCCACATGAAGTCTAAAACCACCAATATGCACCCAAAACTGAGAGCCTGATATAATCACCCGGTAGTTAAATCTCCTCCACTCTGATCGTTATCTCTACCTAGTGGCGGGCCTACCTACCTACTGACGGTTTTACCGTAACCTACCAACCTGTGCTTCTGCTCTCTCCGCAGGTGGAGAAGTCTTTGCAGCGCATCCAGAGTGGTCAATGTAACCCCATGTACACGTCCCTGCAAAGCATCGAGAACAAGGTCTCTATCTGTGTGTGTGTGTGTGTGTGTGTGTGTGTGTGTGTGTGTGTGTGTGTGTGTGTGTGTGTGTGTGTGTGTGTGTGTGTGTGTGTGTGTGTGTGTGTGTGTGTGTGTGTAATTTAGGAGCACGTTTATGTTGGATGCATCTGCATCTCATCATGTGTCTATGTCCTCATCCCTCCAAGCCATAGGCTCTGGTCCAGGTGTGCCTATGGTCTCTATGCTGGGGCTGGATTCATGGTTCTGAGTCTGGGGCTCTTATTGCAGCATATGTATAACTTGTCCATAGAACTTAGTGTGTGTAAAAATAGCATGCAAACCTGCTCAACTGAATCGGAATAACAAGAAAGAGAAAACAGTCAAAAAGGTTCATTTAGTCTGACTTGATAAATGAACTTGTATGTTCATGTAAACAGACTAGTATTCATTTGTTTGTACCTGACATGTTTCGACTACTTCCTGCAGTCTTCTTCAGAAGCGTCAGCTGTTGCTGTGACGTGTGTTGTGTCAGCTGGTGTTGTGTTCATCTGTTTGCATGAACATACAAGTTAAAGAGGAAACAGGCTCTCCGTTCGCTCTGGCGTGTTGTTACAAGGACACGGTGTGTGTTTCGTTTGCATCTGTACTTTAACCCTGTCCATGTCCATGATCCCCGCGCACACAGAGAACCATATCTGTGTGTTTGATTTGGAGACCTTGGGGCACTATGTCGATGTACACACAGTCCTCCTCCAATGTTGAAGCATGGTCTCCTCTGGTCTACATAAGGTGGGTGGGGTACCTGGCTGGCAGGCCCTGCTGTCTGCAGTGGGCTTCAGGTCTGACGGCTCGGGGGGCGGCGGTCCTGGCAGTCTCCCTGCTGCCTCCGCGGTCTTCTTCCCCACCATGGACCCTGGGAACCGCCTGCAGCAGTGCAGCACCACCCTACAGGCCCTGCTTGGTACTACAGGCCTTTATCTCATTTTGTTTTAAAAAAACAACTGCCCACTGCCATAGCTGTTCCGCCAGAGGGTTTATAGGGTTATTCAATCACCACCAGGGGTCTGGTTTGGTGTTCTCAAATAAATCCTGGTTAATTTCTTAGATATATGTTTTGTCAGGAAAGTTGACTGTTTCGGGAGTTGTTTCTAGACGACACTAGAGGAAGGATTTCTCAGGACATGCAAGCAAGCAATACTGTTCCGTAATTACGGCTTGCTTTTAAAATAAGCGTGCAGCTGAAACAAATGGCAGAGGCTGACATTATAATAAATGTGTAACCTCTGTATGTCTCTTTACTCTAGTGTGACATCCTATTCCATTGTATTCGTTTGTGTGTGGCCAGGTCTCCCTCCTGCAGCTCTGCTGGCTCTGTGTAAGCTGGTGACAGAGTCTGAGAGTGGAGAACAGCTGATCAGCAAGGTACGGTCACACCCCGGCACCACGCCCTGCCTACTGCTTTCACATCACCGCCATCTTCCCCGTGTGGCCTGGGGGATTAGACCATCCCAACCGTCTCTCCTGGCTTCACTAAAAAAGGCTCCATGAGGAGACGTGTAGAAATGTACTAACACAGCCCGCATGTATTTGTGTGATTCAATCTAGATTCACCTCTCTTATCTTCTCCTCAAAAGCTTCACCAGGTGCTGGTGCAGCTGCAGTCAGGTGACAAAGATCAGGACTTCTCATTGGTTCCCATCCAAGTGTCTATAAGTGTCCAGCTCTGGAGATTGCCCGGCTGCCACGAGTTCCTGGCCGCTCTCGGTGGGTCTACACTAAGCTACGCTAATTCTGTCTGTTTGTCTTTTACAGACAGAAATAAACGTTGTCGTTGTTGGCTATTAAATTGATTAACGCATTCCTATAAATGATAATATAAAGTGATGATTCATTATTGATAAGATAGTACTTAGTGTAAAGGCTTGTGATTAAAAGTAAGAGTAAATGGTATTTAGAAAGCACTTTGCTAACCTCCATTGTCAGCGATCTAAAGTATTTTTAAATGAATGGCTCACCTTTCATCACACACACACACACAGACATACACACACACACACACACACACAAACACATACACACACAGACACATATACACACGCATACACACACCCGCATAGACATACACGCATGCATACACACACCCGCAAACACACGCACACTCACCCGCAGACACGTACATGCACGCACAAACACACACACACACACGCATACACATACACATACAGACAGACACACACCCACACACACACACACACCCACACACACACACACAGGCACACACACACACACACACACACACACACACACACACACACACACACACACACACACACACACACACACACACACACACACACACACACACACACACACACACACACAGGTACACACAGGCACACGCACCCGCGCACCAGTGACAGCGCCCAACCATGCACAGCAACACCCAGCAATATCAGGAGCGTCTTTCTTGCTAAAGGACGCCTTGGTACCGCAGAGGTAACCAGCGAAGGAGACGGCGAGGATCAGCCCAGCCACCCTTCCCGGTTGATTTACAATCTGCTCCGCCTGCTCTACTTCTATAGCCCTCTAAGCTGTTTTACCCGTGTCTCTCTTAGGTTTTGACCTTTGTGAGGTCGGCCAGGAGGAGGTGGTTCTAAAGACCGGGAAGCAAGCGAGCAGGCGTACCATGCACTTTGCGCTCAATTCTCTCCTGGGCTTCTTTGGTGAGGAGGAGAGAAAGAAAAACACGCAAAATAAACGTGTTGATTGTGCATCTCCAAATCAGAACGTCAAGCTCACTTCTCTCTTTCCGTTGTTTTTTTGGTCTTCAGATGCTTCGGAGCTCCCCAAGCGTCAGAGCATGGATAGCTCCTCCTCCCTGGAGTCCCTATCGTCCTCCCAGTGCACCACCTCGTCCCAGGCCCAGTCCCTAGCCCCGTCCCTGGGCTGCTACCAGACCCAGCCCCCCTACCCGCCCCCCGTCTACCCGGACACCCTCTCCTGCGACGCCATCTCCGTCTACAGCCTCAGCTCCCTGGCCTCGTCTCTCAGCTTCCTGTCCAGGCCCGAGCCGGCAGGAAGTGACATCATCAGCCAACAGGATCTAGACCGACACCGAGCAGGAGGAGCAGGAGTGGGAGGAGGCGGAGGTCGGCATACGGACGGCCTGTCGCTGGGTCGGCTCGGCGGTCGAGGAGGTGCGACGGGAGGGAAGCAGGGAGGAGAGGAGTACGATGGGTTCTCCATTATAAGCAGCGAACCGTTAGGTGGAGCAGCAGCAGGAGGAGGAGGAGGAGGAGGTGGGAGGGACTATGGCACGCTGACGTTACCTGGGGGACACAGGCACACCAGAGGAGGAGTCGGAAGAGGAGGAGCCACCGTTTCTTCCAGGGGATCTATCAGCACTCCTACGTCTCCAGTCAAAGCCCCGCCCATGGCCATACAGATCTCCACCAGCCCCAAGCATGTGCCTGCACTGTAAGTGGCCCTGAAAAGAGAACAACAGAAAACAATCCAGAGATCGTCAAACCCATCCTGAAACATAATTTCAAGGGTGATCTATTTCAATGCTTGGTTCAGCTAGAATAAAACCACTAGCTTTTTCCAGGCCGAATAATATATACATGCATATATGCATTTAAAAGTGGAAAAGTTTTTTCAAGATTTTGTTTTAATGATATAAAAAACATACGTTCGTTGTTTTAGATTATTGTTGTATATTTATTACATATGTTGTATATATGTAATAAATTGTCGGGGTTCAGCCATTTTAACATCAAGCCCTCATCGCGGCCTGTCTCTTCAGTGGCCATCGGTAAACACACTCCTTTATATCCTCCAGCTCGTCGCCGCTCAGAAAGGGCAAGCTGTGCAGCTCCGAGTCGGACCAGTCCAGCACGGAGACGGACAGCACCATCAAGTCCCAGGAGGAGCGGGTCCCGACCGCGCTGCTCGACCCCCAGGAGCTGGCCCAGAAGATCCTCAAGGAGACCCAGAGCCACCTGGAGGCGGTGGACAACCTCCAGAAGCTCAGCAGCACCAGGGGCCCGGCGTGCGTCAGACCCGAGGGGAAGCGGGCCCCCCGGGGGGGGTCTCTCTCCTCCCCCGCCACGGCGCCCTCCTCCCCGTCCCTGACCCCCCCGGGGGGCGCGGGCGGGCGCGGGTTCTGTCCGTCGCTGACCAGTGCGTTCAGCCGGCCCGGCAGCCGAGCCAGCCTGAAGGCCTGCTCCTCGCCTCTATCGCACTCCTCGCCTCTGTCCGCCTCCTCTCCTCTTTCACCCTCGTCCGCTCCTCTCGCTAAAGGGCCGCCGCCACCGCCTCCGCCGGCCCGGCCGAAGAAAACCAACCGCTTATCGTCGTCGTCGTCGGCGCCGTCGATCTCACACTCCGCTCATAACAGCCCGGCTGTCTCTCGCTCTCCCTCTCTCTCCTTCTCCCTCAAAGACCAGGCCTACCTTAGTCCTCTGTCTTCCCCTTCCTCCGCGCTTTCTCCCGACTCGGAGCAGCAACGGGTGCAGATGGCCGCCTCCAGGTCGCGTACCTCCAACACGTCGCCCTCCTGCTCCTCAGCGGACCTCTCCATCTCCCCCGTCTCTTCCCCCGTGGGCAACGCCCCGTCGCCGACCTTCTCCCACTACTCGACGGGGTCCTTCTCCGCCTCCCCCAGCCCCACGGCCAACGCCCCGAGACGGAGGCACAGCGAGAGGGCCGCGAGCGGGCCGGCGGACGACGGCGTCCAATCCATCCGAAACTTGAAGAACTTCTGGGCCAACATGAGCCAGAAGGACGAGGGTCCGAGGCCAGAGCGCGTTCCCGCCGGCGAAGGCGCTAAGAAGATGAGCACGGTTCAACGGGACGTCCTGGGTTTGCTGAGTCTTTCTCCAAGACACGAATGCACAGGTGAGAATCGAACCGCCGGGACACAGGGCCTCCGGACAGGGGAGGAAAGCGGAGTCAAAGCCGCCAACTTTATCGACATCTCAAAGTCTGGTCAGGAAGTCTAAGGAAGTCGGATCGACGGTGAACTCTTGTCCCGGTAGACTCCCCTCTGAGAACGGATACAAGGGGATCTCAGGCGGGAAGTTTTTCCCTTCATCAAAGTGTTGATGGTATGTTTGATATTTGGAGACCCTTCTTGAAAAGCCAGTATGGATCACTCGCTCTGTGTATCCACTATCAATTGGGAAAGGTCATTGAGAATGATTTGCTCCATGAAATAAGACTGTAAAGACGTATCACACTTATGCTTGTGATGATTGTGCCTTCTTATGTAACTGGAAAGATACAATATATTTGTTGTACAAAGTGTTAAATATTAGCATTTTACATTTGTTTCTTAACTGAATTAAAAGGGATTTATTCCGAGGCCTTTATAAGCACACTGTAAAGAGACTTTGACAATGCCTGCTGCAGTTTGAGAACGTGTACTGTATTGCATTTAGTCAACCCAAATGCTTGCTACATTTGTGTGTGTTGATTAACTACTTGGCTCCGGAATTCTTGTTATAAATAATTGATCATGTCAGTTGTGAGTTATTTTGTAAATTAAAGCGTTTTCCATTTGTATAACAAGTTTTGTATGTGCAATTAAATGATGAAAATTTCACATTATTGGACTGCGTGTCAGCATAAGAAAATTTTGAAATCGTGACACATTCCACTACACATTATATCAATGGTATTATTAATGTTTAATGTTTTGAGTGTGTGTGTGTGTGTGTGTGTGTGTGTGTGTGTGTGTGTGTGTGTGTGTGTGTGTGTGTGTGTGTGTGTGTGTGTGTGTGTGTGTGTGTGTGTGTGTGTGTGCGTGCGTGCGTGGTGCGTGTGTGTGTGGTGTGTGTGTGTGTGTGTGCGCGCGCGCGCGCGCGCGTTGGGAGGATGTGTGATGTGTGACATCGGATTTCATGAGTGAAGAGACTGTGGCAGGTACCAGACCGTGTCAGGGTCCACGAGCCAATCAAATCATCTCGATAGGCGGGGCAAACTTGTTGATAATTCCGTTTGACGTTGCCCCCAACTGCGCAGCCGCAGCCTGGGAACGAAGATGGTGCTCGTCAAGGAATAGTGAGTTAAAGTATTTAATGCAATTTGTCGACGTATTTAGACTAACATTATACCCTGACACATGTTTCCTATCCTTGGTTAAAATTCTCTATTTTAATTGTGCATTTAATCAGTGTTTCCGTGTTTTGCACGCTCCTAAAGACAGCCTCTAAGGAGACTGATTTGAGCTGGGTGGATCAGAAGACGATAGGCAGGCACCGGTCCGTTTAGGCGTTGCTAGTCTTGTCTAGTTTATTGCAACGGGTGGATGTAATGATTTGTACAACATAAACTACAAGATGAATAATACTATATGATACACTTGTATATGATATGATACACTTGTATATACATGCTTGCTATTCCCCGTGTCGGGAGTCCTTCTGCCTCCTCTGTCTCCCTGTAAGCTTGTTGTCTCGTGAGTTCCAGATTAAGGGTCCATCCTCACTGGATTTACAGTTCCCTAGCCGCTAGCCGCAGTGCTATCCGGCTAGCCTCCAAGGTGCTAGCCCCTATTGGGCTTGCATCTATGGGACTCGGTCCCAACCTCCATAGCACCGACCCACCCAGGGAGGTAGCGGACAGCAGTACCGTTAGGACAGCCTGACGCACGTCAGCATTGTGGGCTAGCCTCAACCAAGCTGCGTTACATTGACGCTGCCGTCCCCAGGCGGGCGCTTCTCTGTTGAATTCATTGGGGCTAAACGAAGTCGAGTATTTATCAGTCGAGCTGATTAAGTGTCGTCTTCTAGAGTAAAAATCGGATGCATTGAAACGGAAATGGTGCTAATCGATAATGGCATATTACTGATGGCTTGTTGGTTATCAAATTAATATGATCGTCCTCCTTGGTAGCCTTGCTTGCTGTCATTCTGGCAACCGTTTTAAGCCACTCCTCTTGTAAAATATCCATATTTGTGTTCCTCTCACCAGGTTCAACCTTAAGCAAAAGTTATTGCATGTAATGCATTGTTACTAATACATTAGTTGATTTTCTTATTTGTTATCATTAGTAACACATTAAGTTCCCATAACCCCGCTCTGCATTTCACTGGATTTACTCATACTATATAAAAACACGGATCATGTCCGTCGTTGATACATTAAATGTTGCATTATATTTATTTATATAAAAAACTGATTTATTATTAAAGTCGACTGAAATTGGTATGGAATAATGTCATTGATTTTCTTCCTGTTGGTTCTGGATATCCTAACCTTCTTTCAATGACAGTAATATTTTTTACATACTGCCTATGCAAGAGTTTCCCCACCTTTTTGGCCCATGCTACTATAGCTCTGATATGCCTAACTCTGAAAATGTTTGCAACCCCAACTTTGGTGTATGTCCCACCCCAAGGTTTGGAACCACTTTACAAGTTTCTAGTGGTGTTCATTTCTAGTGGTGTTCATTGGTCTTACCAACTTACCATTGCCATGGTAACATACCTGGATGTTTTACAACCTTCTTTCAATTCCGATACTGAATGTTACTGACTGATTGATGCGTGAACTGGCACTTACCATTTCACCTTGACAGTGATGCAACAAAGTTAGCCTCATGTCACGACTAGAATGTTTGTCTGCATCCACCTATCCCTCTGAGACAATCCAGATATTCCGGTTTTGTGTTTCGTAATAGATATCAGTCTGGGCTAGGCGGGGCAGACTTTGATTTCACATTTGGGAATATTGGTTCAAATAACTCAGATTAGCCAATCAGGGGAAATAAATAACTGACGCTCTTGCTCTCTTGATACTGAAATATAACTGAAATTTGTCTGAAGTAAATCAAAAAACCATCGCTGGTGTATTTCATAAAAAAGTTTTAATTGCTCTGTAGATTGCTACACATTCTTTGGCCCAGGCCATTGTTTTGAAATGGTGCAGACCGAATGCTCCTGGTTCTTCATGAATTAAGGATGAACCGTCATTCATTAAACATTTAAAAAAAAAAAAAGAATAGCATGAGTCTAATAATCCTATGTTTATCAACCGAATACATCCCATTTAAAAACAAATGGGAACATACTATTCGTCCAGTCCCTTCAGACAACATAGAGTTGTGTCATGTCAGAACTATTTGATGTTTGTTTTAACTTGTCCTGTCGCTCTCTCTGCGCTCCACCCATCTCCGTGCCTGCCCCTCCCAGCCGCGTGGTTCTACCTGTTTCTGTGGAAGAGGTGAGCATATCAATAACAAAACCGATCTTCAATGTTTCATTTGTATTTTGGTCCTGTGTTGAATCCGTTCCTCAAAGTAATGCTCAGGCCATATAAAGGGCAGTGTGCTAAAAAACCATGCCAGCCCAAGTATTGATATGTTTTATATTTTTCAATATGGAATATAAAGGTTAAATCAAAAGTACAGCAAGAAGGCAAACATAGCTTCAGACCTCATGGGGTTAAAGGGTCCATATTTTACGCCCAATCTGATTGGACAGTTTAAGACATCACAAGTAAGAGTATCTAACCAGGTTGGATGGATGAACTCCAGCCTCAGTTGATGCATGAAGGGGACCAGAGTTGTTTAGATACCAACCTTGTATATCAATTATAGTCAACGTTTTATTTACTGCATTGTATTTAGAGTAGCGTAAAACAAATCTGTCCTATTCTTTTTGTTCAATCTTTGTTTACAAGGTAAAGCACAATTGTTCAGGGACCCTTCTTTGCTCATGTATTTGTTTTTAGCAGTTTCATCAAATGTACCCCCCTCCCAAACCACACCCCTCCTTCTCGCACCACTTGAAAAACTGCTGACCTTGCATTTAATGACGCAAACAATCAACGTCTCGTATCCTTTTTGCAGCAAAACCGCTATGCGGCCTACGGAACAGAAACCAGACCTTTGCCTCTAGACACATTTTTGGTCATGCTTTATTGTTGACCAGGACCATTATGTCTTTCTACTGCCAGAACATTTCTCCTGACATGCTTTCTCTCCTTCTTTTTTCCTTTCTTTTTCTCTCACTTGCCCTCTTCTTTGGCCCTGTTCCACACTTTGTCTCTCTCTTTTGTCTTTCTTTCTCTTAATCATTCTCCCTCGTTCTCCCTCCCTCCTGCCCTCCCTCTCCCGGCCCCCTCCATGTGGTCCAGTACCAAGTGGGGCAGCTGTACTCTGTGGCTGAGGCCAGCAAGAACGAGACGGGGGGCGGGGAGGGCATCGAGGTGCTGAAGAACGAACCGTATGAGGCGGAGGGGGGAGAGAAGGGACAATTCACGCACAAGATCTACCATCTGAAGAGGTAGGCTCTGCAAGAGACGGACACTCTTGTGTTTCTGTTGGTTTTCTTCAACACATCACCCGATCATTCAGCAAACGCTAATGGACTGCTTGAACTTCCTCGTACACCTGTTGTCTACCTTATGTTGGGAATAATGTTTACCTGCCTAGATTGATATCGATATCGATTGATAATTCGGTTTCGATACATTTTCAAAAGTGTGGATGTGTTCAAATCACCTGCAAATCACCTGCTTCAAATACTTTACCTCAAGCGATGTTGAAACGGCGGTATCGGTATCAAACAGGCGTCCGGTTGCCAGACGGCGGAGAAGCCATGACTGGGCCCATGAATTAATCAGGGCACGGTCCGCCAGGGAACCCTTGTTATGAATGTCTTGAATTAATCATCGCAACGACTTTGTCTGATTGACAGTGTGGTGTCTCTGTTCCGTAGTAAAGTCCCGGGGTTTGTGAAATACATCGCCCCAGAGGGAGCACTGACTTTTCACGAAAAAGCCTGGAATTCTTATCCGTACTGTCGCACTAGTGAGTAACCACGTTTTAGTTTAGCTTACGAATTGATGCTGAAATATAGCGTGTACATCTTGTGTACTGTAAATATCGATCCTGACGTGGAATTTCTCTCCTGTTTTTGTTTATTTCGGCTTCTTTTCCTGCAGTTGTGACGGTGAGTTGTACACTTTCTTTTGTTTTTGCAAGAGCCTAATAGGCTACACGAAATAATCAAATGCAAGCGTTTATTCTTGGTCAAAGCTCTGTGGTGTCATCCCTTGGTTGTAAGCTACCTTCCCAGCTAGTTAGCGGCAAGCTGAAAATAGATGAGGGCAAAGCATCGAACCACTGGAGATGTTGTTTCAGTCCAAACGTGTAATTGGTTGAGTGGTTTAGCTGTAGGATTTAAATACCCCTCTCAGTACTCTTCATTCATGGAAATCTTTAACTTGAGGTTCAATTGGCTGAGTGTAAGTGCATCTTATGACATAACAAAGTTGTAGCTAGTTGCCCTTATAAACGGCTTAAATTTAGTGAGATCATCTTTTATATTACTATACTAGTGATGCGCTGATTTATTCGGTCACCGATCATTATAGGCTTATTCAAAAAAATATTTTGCAAAATACCCGCCGTCATTATGTTCTGTCAGAGACAATTAATGTTAGTCCTGCTCTAACATAATTCATTTTTAAATTGCCCTGACACATAATTAAGTTAGCCTTTATGTAATCAAAGCCGTGCAGCTGTTTTGCTGATCTCGGTTATACGATGCATCAACCAGCCTCCATCTCACTGGGCTTCACTGTATAATACATTTTATTGTTGTTTGGCTCAATTAATTATTCAATGATACGACCAAGACAACTGGTCGTATCATTGTTTTGACCCAACAGCTTGTTTTGGTGGAAAGCTCCCACAAAATTATAATTCAACAAAATTATAATTGAAAATTATGTTGTTGATTAACAGTTGCATGGGCTAGTGGTACAAAACTAAATGATATATGTGGTATTTTTAGCAAATAAAAATAAGGATGTGATTTTAAAGGGGGGTATGACTTCTGCTGTCGCAGCAGCAGGTCTTTAAGGTCTCTGTAATCATAAAGTGAATGAGCTACATTTCCCTACCAAATGTCACCAGTCTATTGCCAACTTGGTTAACCACTACTCGTCCCAAGAGACCTGCAGCCTTTTAAAGTGATAGCTCATGTGCAACGTGGTTATAGGTCTTCACCACATCACAGGAGGCAAAAAGTACAAATATTTTGCCTTTCCCAGGTAATTATGTCCGATTGCACCATTTTCATAAACAACCCGGACACGTGCAGTAAAGTGAGGACTGGGAACAGTTAGGCTGTCTGCTTCTGTCCGCATGGATACGTTTGAGCGTATCTTAGGCAAAACTAACATTTGGTTTAAGTTGGGTTAAATTGGTGTTGGGTGTGTATTATACATATTTTATGTTATTATTAATATCTAATATCCATTTCCCTAATGATGAGCAAACAATGATCATCATCAGAAACTGAACATTCATGTTTTTCTGTTTTTTCTCTATTAAAATATAATCAATGTTCGGTAAAGTATCAGCTGATTACACAAAGATCATGGATCGGTATCGGCCTATTAATAACCTGATCGATACATACCTTAATTTCACTCTACATGGCAAAAAATATTTTGGATGAAAGGGATCGTTCTTCATGTATAGTAAAATGTTCTTTTTTCTTCATCCTCAGAATGAGTACATGAAGGATGACTTCATGATAAAGATTGAGACTTGGCATAAACCTGACATGGGCACAGTAGAAAATGTAAGATACCCGACACTTCGTCCCCTGACCTAAGGGCACAGCCATGGGGAATCATCACATTTCTTGTGCGTTTGGTATTGGTGCATATCTTTTAACCAGGAAGAGTCCCACCGTAGCCCGTGTTGACTTGTATATTCTCCGTTATATTTGCCCAGGTCCTTCATCCTCTGCATCATAACTTCTAGTTGGATTTCTTATATATTAATTAGAAGTTATTAGTATTATTATTGTGGATGTCTTTAACAGGGTCATATTTTACAATTTCTCATGTTGAAGACCAATGATTTACGTGGCTCCATGATTGACATGGCTCATCTATTTATGAATTATCCAGGTGTGACATCACAATGTGGGGGTGTCCAACCCGATTGTATCTGAGTGGAAATTCCCCCTTTTGAGGTCCCAAAAGGATAGACTTTTGAATTGGCTTGTCATGGTTCATCAACATGACACCTAGTGGCCAAAGAGGAGCACCTAAATCACTGGTTTCTTAACCGCTCTTACCCTGTGCCAGGTCCATGACTTGAATGACATTGATTGGAAGGACGTGGAGGTCGTCCCTATAGATATAGCCGATGGAGAGGATGTGGCCGCTGCGGTAAGTCTGCTATTCAAGGAAAACGTGTAATGCATTTTCCAAGCTACATCACATCTTATTCACACAAGTTATAAATCCAGTGCCACTGTACAAAGAATGTGAATGTCATGTGATAATGATATGAATCCAAAAGGAAAATGTGCATATTATGTTATAGTAGAAGCGCATACACGTATAATAACAGGCATAAATATAGTGTTGGGGGCGCCAAACAATAAATTACCGTAGTATTGGTTCATAGCTAGCATAATAACTAGCACAAGAGCTAGCCTATGTTGCTCTCTGACCTTTTGTTTGAGGATTCACAACCCCAATGATGGAATTCACGTCTAGCTGACCAGTTACTGTTGTGGATCAGTAGTGCCACGTCTCCCCCGTGTGGTCGAGGATGGCTCCTTCATGCTGGCCTGTTCGCCAGATAAGACCTCGTTTTTGTAATGCGGCAGTTTTGAATTCACTACTCTACTGCATCTCCGTGTGAATGCAAGTTGCTGATTTAATTTGGAGCTATTATCCAAGCGGCTCTGCCAAAAATCCCCAAATCTAGATAAGATTGTCTTTTATTGTGGCTAGTCATATAGGTGCTTAAGGTGCTGACCAGCTGTGTTCACTCATCTTCTCTCGTAGCCATTTTGCTGTGGGCAGGATGAGGAAGATGGATCACTCTTATTTGGAGGGATTTGATAGCGTTGGTAGATCCACCTACTTGGCGACGTGAGTTGCTTTAGAGTCTGAGGCAGTAGGGCAATCCCCTCTATGTGGGGGCCGCAGCGTTTCTGCCTGGACCTTTAATGACTTAAGGGGATCAGGGTTGGAACCAAGCCTAATCTGAAGGTCCATCTGCCGTGGAGGCCCAACGCTACCTACACCGCGGGGCTGCCGGATTAAAACGGCACGCAGTCCGGTGCTGGGGTTATGGGCCTTTTGGGTTTTGACACTCACTCACTTACTCCCTCACTCAGTGTCTGGGGAGCCTTAGAATTAATTCCAGATTCTGATACAAAGATCAGTTCATCCATCATATCTCAGGGGTGGTAGGGAACGGGGGTTTTGCACAACCATTTCATTCCATCACCTTGTAGCACTCCAGGCTTCACCACCTGGTTCTTCAGTAGGGTCACTCTGTGTTGATGTTTCTCTTGAACTCTTTAGGACTACAAGCCGGATGAGGATCCATCGCTGTTTCATTCAGAGAAGACTGGCAGAGGTCCTCTGAGTCCGGACTGGAAGGTACACACTTTTATTATTGACTGTAGTGCGTGTATTTTAAAATGCATTTTTCCTCCACTCAGTGAGCTCATGTTTGTGAAAGTGTCATGTCTTTGTTATTAACTTTTTGATTTGTTTTTATCTTATGCAGAATGAGCTGAAAGCTGACTGTCCAAACATGTGTGCATATAAACTGGTCACGGTCAAGTTCAAGTGGTGGGGTCTGTCAACCAAAGTGGAGCACTTCATCCATAAGGTTAGCCTTGATACCTTTGCTGCTAACATATGCTAACGAATGGCTAACCTATGCCAACCCTAACGCAAACTAACCTATGCTAAAACGGGTTAACCAATGCTGATAAACGATAGAAGCCAAAGGCAAGCCACAGAGACGGTTATGGCATTCTAAGAGGAGACGAAGTTGAGCTAACACCTTCATCCCACAACAGTGCAAATTATATGATTATACAATTTGAAGAAAGCAAACCAGACTAAGTTAGATTTGAAAGTATCCCAAAAAAAACGCATATGTATTACTCACTCCATCTCTAGAGGTAAATAACCCCCATTTTACCCAAACCCCAAAAGGGTGTGCAGTAAAGCATTTTAGCCGGAAATAGACCGTTTTATGGAGAATAAGAACAACCAAGACCTATTCACCAACAAAATATTTCATCCCTTTACTTACCCTTTCACAGCAAGAGAAGCGCATCTTTACCAACTTCCACCGCCAGCTGTTCTGCTGGATCGACAAGTGGATAGGGCTAAACATGGAGGACATCCGGCGGATGGAAGAGGAGACCCAGAGAGAGCTGGACGAGGTAACCCATGAACCACATCCCCTAGACACACAGTACACCTCAGAGACCTGTGTGACCGGATGTCCCACGGGGGGCAGGGTACGCTGGGAGCGGATGGCTAAAGAGAGAATATCTATAATGGAAGTGTTGATGATGGCTTTGGCTGTGAAGGATCGTGACGTGCTTGTGTTTAAAATGTTTACACCTGAACTTTACACCAGATGCGTCCCAAGGGAGATGTGCGGGGCACCACGGCTACAGAAGAGTAGGTTTCTCTAGAGAGGCTGGAGACAGGCTGAGTAAGTCTAACGGAGGCCAAAGAGAGCACGAAACGCTGGCATGATCCGGAACCATTTTCATTCTCCCTTCATTTTTCCTCATCGTGTCTTTTATCTGCCTGCCGGGCTTCTCACTCGACTTGCCCGAGTCTTTTTATGTTTGTGTTTGGGATAACCTTTTTGGCTTTCATTCCTTGGTGCTGTATATGTCTCAATAACTTTTTCCCATTCTTTCTCTCCTTCATCATTTTTTTTATCCAGTAACTTCTACTCATCATTTTGCATGTTATTACCTCGTGTTCATAATCTTTGCACGTTTGTTTGTAACATTTTCCATAACCAAGCAGGGATGCACTGATAAATCACCAAAATAAATGATTTTGTAGTAGAAGGCATGAAAATGGCTGTCACTGGGCTGTTTTATTGTGCTATTTCATGCTAACTGTTCATGACTTCAATATAGGTATCGACCAAGAAGTATTATATCAGTGTATCCCTAGTTGAAACTTTTGCATATTGGCTTTTATTTTTGTCCTTGTCTTTTAACATTTATCTTCAAATTCCTATCAGTGGCCAACATTCTCCGTCTTCTATTCAAACTTTTCATCCAATTCAAAAGTTATTCATTCTTTTTTACGGCTCTTTTACAAATAAGCGCCGAACCATGTCTTCTCTTTTTCTTAACCCCAACATTTTTCTTTTACTTTTTTTATTATTTTTTTTAGCTTCGCAAGGTGGGTCCGATCCGAGGCATGAGTGCTGCTCACGAGCAATGAGGCCAAACAACCCTCCAACCCCACCATGACGACGTCGCCAGAGACGCACCCAGTCGGAGCAGGACGTGGTCCTGGGCCTCGCTCTGCCGCCTGTCACCCATCTCACATGATTCATTTGGGGGTTTGACCACATTGGTAAAACAGTACTGTAAAGATTCTACTCAAATCATTAGCCTCCCCATAACTCTGATAAATAATACAGTTTTGCAGAATTATTTAAATGAAAAAAAAGGACGAGAAAAAGGAAACTTTTTGCACAGAATGCAAATTGCCTGATATTGAATTATCGTCTGGTTTATGGAAATGGTTTTATTGTTTTTATTCAAGTGTCTCACTCCTGGGCATGAATTATGAGATTCCCTGATATTTTCCCTTGTAGTAGGGATATTTCCTTTTACCTCTGTAAATCTCCACTAAATCCACCATACCTTTCCTCCTTTAGAAAAAAGAAATCCCCCTTATCCCACCGTCCACTATCTGGCTGTTGATTGGATCCTTTTTCTTTTTTTAAAGAAACATTGTAAGAAACTGCAAAGACTAATAGTGTATATAATGGTGTATGTATTTTAGTCTCTACAAGAAAATTTGTGCTAAAGCCTGAATTAATCAGTTAATCACTATTGGTTTTTAACCATGCCTCCACACACACACACACACACACACACACACACACACACACACACACACACACACACACACACACACACACACACACACACACACACACACACACACACACACACACACACACACACGCGCACGCATTCAACGCTTCAGCTATCAAGTGCATGTGGGAAACGACAACATCTGACCGTTTTGGTTTCTTTGGCAAGAGTGTCCCATTGTTACTGTTTAGCCTAATAGCATTGACTCTGTTGACTTAAGAGATGGATAAGTGTCCTCCTGGATCTTTGAAGTAGGTGTGTGTGTGTGTGTGTGTGTGTGATAGACAGACAATCTATGTGCTCTTCTGTTTTTCATGACCTGCCTTCGACTTTTTTAAGATGGCGGAGGTAGGATAGCGTAGTGTACGTGGTTTGAGTCTCTCCCCTCTGACCTCCCCACTTCCATGCCTGGCCATTTAATAACCCGATATAAAGAATTCATTAGATAATAACGTCTGCTATGTGACCCAATGGTTAAAGTAATAATCTCGAAGATTTTCATGTACATAAATATCTGTCACTATCGCTGAATGAGGTAATACTTGGCCCCACTGATCAAAGCCCATGCATTTGCAGTATTATCAGTGTTACCAACTAGAAGTCAGTGGTGACATTCCCGGGAAAAATCACAAGCGGTGCACAGTGGTTCAACATACTCGCCCTTCCATTCAAAGTATAACCCTTGCCACTAAACCAGCTGACTGAAGTCCCAGATGCAATAATGTTTGTATCTCTGGGAAGTGAGGCAATAACACTGGGAACTGAGGCAGTAATATGACAATTACCACCATAGGTGCCGCCAAAGGGAACAAAATGGAAATCTTTGAGATTGCTACTTTAAGAATTTAAACTTGGTGTGATTTGGTCTTCTGCTAAAAGGACACATTTTGCCAGGCTTATTCTTTGTGCTGCTCCCGGTCAAACTGTCCTCACACTGTTGTGGTACGGTATTTCACCGTGGCAAGGGCTGAACCCAGTTGTGTCTGTGTTTGTGTGTGTGAGAGATCTTTTCCCTTTTTATAATGCCTTTCACTTTATGACTGACTGAACATTGGCAGATCCACATAGCAGGTTACAGTTGACGATAGTTTCTGTTTGATGCAAGTCATCTCTGTTTGGCATGAGTATGCTAATGGATAATTTCAGATACAACCTTTTTTATTTTGGGGGAATTTGACTTAATGAGGTTGGCATTCGGGTGTTGACATCTTGAGGGTGTAGTTCAGAGTTCTTTCAACTCTGTTCTTTCATAAAAATGTAAACGAATGGTACTTATTCACTGTAGTTAGTATCTGGTATCTTTGGCCCTTGTCTTGGTCTGCCACTAGAGGGCAGCTTCCCTCGAGTACAAACAAGTTCTTGAATTAATTTTGCCATCTGGGGTTCTGTTAAATAGCTTCAGAGCAAAGGCTTCGTTCAATCATGTCTGTATTTAGCTTGAGGTTTGGTGACGATGACGGTTGCACTATAGTGATTTTCGTTTTATAAATCTGTTCTATATTTTCATGAGCTTTGGTGTTTCGAGATGCGATGGGAAAACATTATTTCTTTAGAGACGACATGACAAACCAACGAGTTATATTTCCCTGCCTAGAAGCCTATAATAAATTAGAAGAAGCATCATCCTATAATGTAGATAGAAGATCCATTCTACCAATTAACAATGGAATTTTACTTGGATTCATATTCCTATGCTAAGACGTAAGGCATTTAGCAGATCTAGTAATTTTCTACATTGAAGTAGTAACGTCTATAGTTATATTAATGACCCTCGATGACGCGTGCTATTTCTCGTTAAAGACGGAGCATGACTACGCACTGCTTCACAAGCCACAGTTTTCACTTTACCTCTCCCCGCTCCTGGGTATAGTGCGTCATTTAGGAAGTGCATGTGTCTAACTAAACGTTTTTTTTTTTTATAAATGCAAGACAACCCGAGCAGTCCAATTTTATATCGTAAGAAAAACGAGCATGGCGCGTATCATTGACGCACAGCAAATGACCTGGATGAAAGAACACGGTGTTGTCATGGTAACAACTCAAGACGTGGATCGGTTCTGTTCAGTGTTTTGTTTTTTTAATGCAAGTATTTTCTATCTATATTTGTTATTCACGATCATTTTGCGTTCTCATCATTGCAAAGCTAGAGAAATGGTTATTTTTTAAATGGAGCTTTCAAAAGTATGACTGGGTTTTTGAAATGAATAAAGGAACTTATTATGGGATAGGACTGTCAATGATGCCGGATAGGTCGACTGTGGGGTGAGGGTTAAAGGCTACAAGGAACTGGTTTATTCCATAACACTGTATCTTAATAATCATGTCAAAGCATTTGCAAAGGCTACTGTTTCTTTAATGTATTTATTTTGTTTGTTTATTCGTGTTTCTCTTTTAATTTCAAGACAAAGTTTCACAATGCACTCTATTTTCTCTTTCATTAAAAGATGAATTTCAGGGGAATTGGTAGTGAATGTATAACTCTTAGTCGTTTGTCCTATTTTCAAAGTACTCATGATGTGACTCAAGGTCTAGATAATGGAGCATAATAGAATATCTAATACATTTGAACAAATAAAAAAATGTTTTGTTTATTCTGCTCAAGTATTCTCCAATCTTTCAAATGATGAGCAATATTTTCGGCATAGTTAATGTATGTTTGTATCTTAAATTGTGTTGGTCATCTATTGAAAAAATCTATTAATTAATTATAATGGATTGAATTTATACCTAGCGACACTCAAAGACGCTTTACAGTGGAGGGGGGGGGGGACCTCACTCACCACCACCAGTAATTGCTGCTCAAATTATAAATATAGTTGTCCGATTGGCTTAAAAAAACTTCTGAAAAACATTAATGGCCACGAAAAGTTGTAGTTGTTTTACTCATGTTTTTGTAGCTTGTAGTTTGTAGTGTTGGAATATGTTTTCCATTAGGACTTAATCCTTAAACCTTTAAGATGCGTCCTAGTGTAAAGTTAAAAGCACGACTATCATCGAATATATATATATATATATATATATATATATATATGTGTATATATATGTATATATATATGTATATATATATGTATATATATATATATATGTATATATGTGTATATATATGTGTATATATATATGTATATATATATGTGTATATATATATGTATATATATATATATATATATATATATATAGTATGTATATATATATATATGTATTGTATATATATATATATATATATATATAATATATATATATATATATATGTGTGTGTATTATTATATATATATGTGTGTATATATATATATATATATATATATATATATATATATATATATATTATATATATATATATATATATATATATATGTATGTATGTATATATATGTCATCGTTCAAGTAAGTCGATTTTTAATTAAAACATGAAAAAACTTTCAAAATTATTAAGCCATTGGATACTGCCTCTTGGGACAACAAGCGCGTACACAACTCTTTAAAATGACAGGGGGGGTCGGGGGACCTCGAGCTACATATAGTATGTAGTGCGCATGTGCAAACATTTACCCAGGTAAATCCCACCACCATGGCGGCGCGAGGCCATGTGCAGGATCCGAACGACCGGAGACTCAGACCGATATACGGTAGGGTTTCAATGGGAAATAATACCTACGCGTATTGTGTAGCTGTGCATTAACCCTCACATCGCATGTAGTCGTGCGTGCTTTTGTCCAGCACGAGGTTTAGTTCATGGAAACACTGCGGCCCATGAAGTCGCAGCCCCGAACATTGTTGCCCGCAGCGCCGGATGACAGTGCACCTTATCTCAGTGTCATGCGGTGACCTCTCCCTGGTTTATACTCTAACTCCTCGTACTTGTATTCCATCGACTGGCGTGGTCCTAGGACAGCGGTCTTCTGATGAGTTGGTGTCTGACGTTTAGGAGAATGCAGAGTGTGCTTCCTGTGCTAATGCTAGCCCTTTGACAGCTAGCTAGCCGTCTATAACAATGTGTTAGCAGGACCCAGTATATACATGCTGCACTTGGTGTGCTTGTTTAAACATGCTCTGTGCTATTTAGATGCATGGTTGCAATCTGGTGCTTCTCTGCGATGTGCCAGCGGGGTGAACATTAAACTGGTGTGTCGGTAGCATTTGCTGCATACTTCTGAGTAGGGTTAGGGATGCTAGCAGCTACCTCAGCCTAGTAATGTATGGGATCACTGGCTTGCCTGGTGTGACTTCATTCTTCACGTTGTCCGCTAGAGATGAATAAAGCAGTAAAGCAAATCCAAAAGTTACTGCTTTTTGGTTAACGAAGTTTTTGTAACATCTTTGTCTTCAGGGTCTGCGCTTTTCTTGTCTGTACTTTATACATGTGTTATATGTTGTATTAAGGTCACTGTCCATATGACGCCTTTCTCTCACTCTGAAAAGTGTCATGAGTCTTCGTGTGGGGCCAATGTTAAAAGGGTATAATCTATCGGGTAGCAACAGACACGTAGCTCTGCATACGTGTTTTTGTTAAATCCAAAAGATCCCAAAGGTCAATACACTTATTCAAAGATTTCATCAAGCTTCAATGTTTGAATCAGACCTGCTTCATTATAGGGCGCCATATCTGATGGTCCGTCCTTAATCACTAAACACATGTTCTCATTTATATACTATTGTGCTTCGTGTCAGTTATCACAGGTCATGAAAGTGTCAACTTTACTGGAGAGAATAGACATGACCACAATGTACTGTCTAGTGCAGTTAAATTTGGCTGCCAGCTGTCTGTGTGTGGGTTTGTGTGTGTGTGTGTGGGTTTGTGTGTGTGTCTGTGTGTGTGTGTGTGTGTGTGTGTGTGTATCTCGCAGGGGGTGTCTTAAGAACTTATAGGACAAATATGACCAGGCGCTCTGGGACAGACCTAATTATACTATTTAACTGAAACATGGAACAGGCATTCAGTCATCATGAATACTGTGTCAATTGCATGGCTTTTTAATAACGTATAATGACTCCTGATATTCACAATATTGTCCATGTGTTCGGTTTTCCCCTAGATTACCTCGATAATGGCAACAATAAGATGGCCATTCAGCAGGCTGACAAACTGCTGAAGAAACACAAGGACTTGCATTGTGCAAAGGTAAATTGTTAAGATGAATACTCTTGAAGAAGCCAGAGGGTTAATTTATTTGAATAATTAATAGGATATTGTTTTGCTCAATTTATTTTTAGTTTAGCCAGCTAAATATTCATCGCCCTTAACAACGGCACATAAATACTATGGTGTTAACCATTAGTTCAGTAACCCTGGTTAATAAAAAGATGCTTTAAAATAATTCAAGAACAACAAGAGACTAGATTTGTCTAGTTTGGCCCCTTTTGAGACGTGGCAAAATCCTATACAGATCCTTTTCTAGAACTATGCCACACCAGTGTATTTGAACTTGATTACATATGTCCTTAGGATAATCCATGATCTGATTATCAGTTAATTGTATATAATAGGGGAACAGCTTTCCTTATGATATAGAAATGGTTGTTTCTGCATTTAGTTGAAGTATAAAGTGTAATCTGAATCTGTTTTCTCAAGGTCCTGAAGGCCATCGGTTTGCAGCGAACTGGGAAGCAGGATGAGGCTTTTATTTTGGCACAAGAAGTGGCAACGCTGGAGCCAACCGATGACAACTCCTTGCAGGCTCTGACCATATTGTACAGGGAGATGCACCGACGTGAGTCACACCGCAGTATCGTGAGCACACACAGTTCAGTTGTGCCCACTGAAGTTGTAGTTTTCTTTAGCAAGGAATAAACCACAACCATGATGATGTACTCCGGCAGTAATGAGCAACCCTGGCTCCGCTTCGGCTGCTTATACCACAGTTACAGACAGCAATCAGATGGGAGTTACTTTCATCCATAACATAGTTTTCTGCTGGATTTATAGCTCACTGATGCAAATTGGTTACATTAATCTATAACACAAAGGCAGAGGCGTTACGTTATTAGAAATGATGGACAACCCTGAAATGTTATTGACAATTCCAAATCAAGTATTCCACAATGTTATAATGGTGATAAATGTATAGTTTAAATAATGTGAAAATAATCTTAACCTCAGCTGTCAGTAATGTTTCCATGCATCTTTGCATCTACATTTCCGCTGACCTTATTGTGAATACTTTGTAGACAGATTTTCCATAAATGTCTGATGGTCATATTCTACGGCGGCCCCAGGATGCAGTACCTCTCATCAACGTGTTGTGCTTTGTCTGGTTTTAGCCGAGCTGGTCACCAAGCTGTACGAGGCGGCGGTGAAGAAGGTCCCCCTCAGTGAGGAGTACCACTCACACCTCTTCATGGCCTACGCCCGCGTGGGGGAGTACAAGAAAATGCAGCAGGTTTGACCGGCATCTCCCCCAAAGCCTCCTCATGTGTAGATGCACTGTTGTGAAAGGGATCCCTTGGGCTTTTTTTTTTTTGGGTGGAGCTCAACGTGTGTGTGTGTGTGTGTGTGTGTGTGTGTGTGTGTGTGTGTGTGTGTGTGTGTGGTGTGTGTGTGTGTGTGTGTGTGTGTGTGTGTGTGTGTGTGTGTGTGTGTGTGTGTGTGTGTGTGTGTGTGTGTGTGTGTGTGTGTGTGTGGGGGGGTTTTAAGTGTGTAATACCAGCTAGATGAAGGTAGTCTATATTACCTACAGTTCATTTATCGATTTTGATTCCAAACTGTGACGACCCCACCACTCCACTAGTGGCCTCTTGTGTTCTTCGCTGCTTTGCTCTCCTTTTGCAGGTTCCAGGTCGTGGGAGGGTCATCTTCTTGATGAGACACACACTCACGCACATGCTTACACTACTGATTACTGACATTTATATATATTTTCTGTTGTTTATAGTCTTGGGTTGTGAATAAATGTTTTAACATAATTTCACTCTATAGTCTGGTCTCCCATCTTTGCCACAGTCAAGAGCCAGGCTGTGACCAGTGGGGGCTGGTCGTTTTTCTTGTTGACCGGGGTTTGTAAAAATGCCAATCTGCATTCTTCTCTTTTTCTTTTTACAGGCAGGAATGGCTCTCTACAAGATCGTCCCCAAGAACCCTTACTACTTCTGGTCTGTGATGAGTCTGGTGATGCAGGTCAGTGCAGACTTCCACCCAGTGGCACCACAGCCAACGTTCATCAACACTGTGTTGACTATTCATAGTCTAACGTGTGTGTGTGTGTGTGTGTGTGTGTGTGTGTGTGTGTGTGTGTGTGTGTGTGTGTGTGTGTGTGTGTGTGTGTGTGTGTGTGTGTGTGTGTGTGTGTGTGTGTGTGTGTGTGTGTGTGTGTGTGTGTGTGTGTGTTCAGGCCATCTCGGCCCAGGATGAGAAGCTGGCCCAGACCATGTTCCTCCCCCTGGCCGAACGCATGGTGGAGAAGATGGTGAAGGAGGAGAAGATAGAAGCAGAGGCTGAGGTGTGAAATGGGCCATGTTGATATCAATAACGCTTAACGTCAAAGCCAATTACTTTATCAACAGGGTGATTGGCCGATCGGTCATACGTCCTGGGAGGGCCCTCTCACCTGTGATGTCACAGAAGATCGATTTTTGAAGTCTCTTCTAATGACACACCTGGTGGTATAATGGGGGCCGCAATGACTGTCGTGTCCATTGGAAACGTTAGTCTTCTAAAGACACTTTGTTATGATTGTTATTATTATTGTTATAATAGATGTGTCTGTGTTGTTGTTGTGTGGCTTCAGGTGCAGCTGTACTTTATGATACTGGAGCGGTTGGGGAAATGTGAAGAGGCCCTCGAAGTGATCAGGGGCCCTCTTGGTGGTAGGCGCTTGTGTTTTTATGTGTGTGTGTGTGTGTGTGTGTGTGTGTGTGTGTGTGTCTGTGAGCGTGTGTCTGTGACTGTGTGTGAGCGTGCATCATTATGGGTGCACTACAGTAGAGTCTGACCATGCCACGCTGTGTTTCTGTATCCCCCCGTAGAGAAACTGACCAGTGAGTTACAGAGCAGAGAAAGCAAGTGTATGATGCTGTACCAGCGACTACAGCGTTGGCCAGAGGGCAATGCCCTGGCCAGCAAGCTGCTGCTCAAAAAGTAGGAACCCCCCCACGCCCTTATTAGGCTGTACCGCTCATCTTCATGCTTGCTCCGATTCATCTGCTTCCTGCTGCCCTTGTTTGGCTTTACTAGTGTTTTCTGCTCCTGTGTTGTTTTAGCCCCGATGATTGGCAGTTCTATTCTTGTTACTTTGACTCCCTCTTCCACCTGATTGACCAATCGTGGAGCCCGCCGGAGGAAGGAGAACAGTGAGTAGCAGAGGAGGGGGAGGGATTTCATTTAGCTTAATGTTTTAGAAACTATACCGAATTTGGTTATTTTGAGGTAACGGAACTTGCTGATTCTTTATAATTGCCTGTCCTAGATAGCTCTCTTTGTTCATCCTGATCTCTTTTTTAGCACTATTTTAAGAAGCAGGGTTGGTCAGCTGTTTGGTTAGCTGGTGACATGTTAGCCAAGCAGGGTTGTGTATGTGGGTGTATATATGATTTGCCAGCAGTAGCTATATTATGACATGCTCAACCCTATAGCCTCTTATTATGCTTGGTAAATGGTCTGTGTGTGCTGTCGGTATGTTATTTGTTACCTACACTGTGCGGGAAGAATTCCCTGGATGGATTGACGAGTGGATGGCTGCATTTTATTGTTGTGAAACTTTCGGGCTCCGATATTCTTTAGTCGAGTAAAGTGTTGAAAAGTTACATAGTGCAGGTTAAGTTCACCAACCGAGCAGACTTAAAGAGGATCCCACTCCATATCATAGCCCATGAAACAGTCCTACCATCATGGAAACCCCTTGTTTCCCCTCCCACCATCTGTCGTCCCTCCCCAGCTGTACAGAAGGTGGGGTCCATAACACCGTGGCCGAGGCCATGACGTTTGTGGAGGACCGCATCAAGGCGGAGGACAAGAAGGAGACGCGGCAGCTCCGGGGCCCGTACCTGGCCCGCCTGGAGCTCATCCACCGGCTGAGGGAGAGGGGCTGCCCTGAGGAGGCCCAGCTAGGTAAACCACAGACGGGCCCCCTGCCCTCTTAAAGGAGCCCTTTTGTTTTTATCACCAGGTGTGATGGGAATTGGTCAATACAAGCCATGTAATGACTTGTCCACGCAGATGCGTAGCTCTCCCCCTTGTGGACTGCGCTAACTTGTACGCTGGTGTTTGATCAGCCCAATTGTGATGTCACTAGTCAGTGAGTCTAATATGTCGTTCCCGCCTTTCTGTCGGGGGGCTCTGTGTGCAGGGGAACCGTGGGATCTGATGACCCAGTACTTCAGTCAGTTTGGAGACAAGCCCTGCTGCATCACGGACCTGAAGTTATACCTGCACCTGATGCCCCCTGACCAGCACCTCAAGGTCTGTCGTGGCTCTCTGACCGCCTCCGTCTCGCTCTCTCTCTCTGGCACATGCGCGCCATTTCTCGACTTCTCTGCATTCTCACAACACGCTCACAGCTGAAGCCCTGCTCTAAAGTGCCGTGTGTTCTGCGTGTCTTGTGTCGGTCTCTAGTTCATCCGCGGGCTGGGGGAAGCGGTGCCTCTCGGCGGGGAGTCTGAGGAGGAGGGCGGCTCCGTGTTCCCCGAGGACACCAAGGCGCTCCAGAGACACCTGTGCGTGTGTCAGCTGAGTCGCGCGCTGGGCCTCCACCACGCCCTCAGCACTGAGGGGAAGCTGAGGGTCATCAGAGACCTCAAGGCCCACTACCACCACGGGCTGAAGTTTGGTGAGTCATGGCTGTGGAGACGTGGGCATCTGGGCGTATTTCAGCGGTGTTGCTAGTTTCTTGTTTTAGATTTCTTTTGTAGTGCAAAACGGGGTATCATTTTGTCATCTAATGGCATGTTCGGTAGGGTTGTTGCCGTGTGGACATTTACACACCGAGTAATACTCGTGTCAACACCGGTATTACCAAGTATAAACTTTGAAACTAGGTCAACCGCCATCTTCTCCGTCAACTCTCCTCTCCTCTCAAGTGAATTGGCAGCGCGCCAATTCACGTTGACAGCGTCTTATAACGTTCTATATATAATAGTATAATATAATTGTATATATAATATCACGGCCAAAAGCTCAGTGCGCCTCCGGATGGCCGTAGCGCGGGGAGCTCTCGCAGGGATTGGGTTTCACGGGTTTTGTTTACCGGAGTTGCTATGGTTACCGGTCTTGTAAGGAAGTGCGCCAATTCTCTTCCGCACAGAGCAGAACTGTGGCCTATTTTACACATTTTTATTTTCTTAATTATAATATTAATTTTTACTGATTTTTCTTTCTTTTTTTATTACTGAAAAAAAATAATATCTGTTCGCGGTGTGCAGCACTGAGTAATTGGCGTTGGCCTCAACACCGGTATACCGTATACCACGGCAAACCTAATCTTTGGTGTTAAAAAACAGGTAACCTTGTTCCTAACTAAGTCTCAGTGACTGGGCACATCTCCCAATGCAAACCATTAAGACCTTTTTAAAAGAACTTGACTACAGTATACACATCTTTCTCCTTCTTGTTTTGTATAATCTCCCTCATAAAATGTGTCAACATGTGTGTGCTCAAACAGGTGCAACAGCTCTGAAGACGGAGCTGCAGTTTTCTGACATGTACTGTCTGATGGCCGCGCACGTGTATGTCGACCTATGGAAAGAGACAGGTCAGTATCCCCTTCAAATGTATTGGCATCCAGCTCTGCTTCCATCCATCTGGCTTTTTTGTTCAGTTTATAGTTATTTCTCCTTCGGTCTTTCGTTCTTTCCTTCCTTCTCAAATTGTGTTTACCCTCTTGCTCAAATTGTCTTTACTTTCTTCCTCAATTTCGTGGGCTTTAGGCTTTCTTTGTCATTTAGTCTTTCTTTCTTTCTGCCTCTATCCTTCGGTGTCCTATCTAATGTGTGCACTGCTCCCCGCCCCCCCCCCCCCCAGCGGAGGAGTCCATGGCCTGGCAGGGTATCGGCCTGCTGCAGGAGGGTCTGTCCCACTCGCCCTCCAACGCCCAGTTCAAGCTGCTCCTGCTCCTCCTCTACTGTCACCTGGGGGCATTCGAACCCGTGGTGGACCTCTACTCCAGCCTGGACGCCAAGCACGTGCAGCACGACACCATAGGGTCAGTACGGGCGCGCGCGCGCACACACACACCTGGCAAAAATATACACTTGCTATCAGATCAATTTAGTATCGGCATTTTTCTTTTATTTTTTACCTCTTTTTTTTGTGAAAAGTGAAAATATCCCCTCTCTTACTTTTAGGTATCTGTTAACTCGTTACGCTGAGCCTTTGGGTCAGTTTGCTGCAGCCTCCCAGTCCTGTAATTTTACCCTCAGGTTTTTCCACTCTAACCAGAAAGATGTAAGTCATCCAATGTCCAGCCATTGTTTATTTTGTCTTTACTTTTAGTATAGAGGCTTTACTAGGAAAGGCTTCATCCAACGTTATCTAGACATTCATCCGTATCCAGATTTGTACTGTTTTAACTTTAACATTAATCTTTGAAATGTTATTTCTCTCCTTAACATCTCCATGTATTCCTCTTTTTTTTTTTTTTTGTCTGTTCCTTTTTTTTTTTTCATTTCCTATTTATTTCTCATCGCCGCTGTTGTCCTTGTGTGTCGCTCCACCAGACCTCAGAGTACATCATCCAGGCGTATAAGTACGGGGCGTTTGAGAAAATCCCAGAATTCATTGCTCTCCGCAGCCGGCTCAACCAATCGCTGCACTTCGCTCAGGTCCGCACTGAGAGGATGCTGCTCGACCTCTTCCTGGAGGCAGACATGTGAGGATCATACTCGCTCCCTCGCACTCACGGAACGTTAACCACACAAATGAACAACCTCAACTTGGGAACGGCATCAAAAATAATTGGAATTGTGAATTTTAAATGATACAAATTCCCCCCTATATTGGATGTGGTTGTTGTTTCTACGTATGATCCCATGTGACCACAGCCAGCGATGACTGTGCAGGAGAAACAGGATGTCTGAAACAAGACGTTTTTTAAAATGTTGAACAACCCACAAGGGAAGTGGCATCCTTTCACAGGAAGTTAATCTTTGGTGGTTCCGTGTGTAATGTGATGTGGTTACGTGTGTAATGTCATGTGGTCTTTCGACAGCGTGTTGAGTCTGGAGGAGAGTGTGAAGTCTATGAGTTTGACCCCAGAGGAGGACGACATCCCCTGGGAAACCCTGAGGGACAACCGAGACCTCACCGTCCTTACCAGCTGGGATCCTAGAGACCGGTGTGTACTTTCAGACTTTCCTTTTTAAGTCTACAGACGCTGGCCTGCCTCACGTATATATATCATTTCTGTTTTTGTTTCTCGCCAACTAATGATGAATATATTATTTTTGGGTGTGATGATGAGTCGTGAATCCAGCATTAAGGAGAATTCTCCACCCTGGACCTTTGACGTTCACCAAACAATAAAACACCCCATCCTACACATAAAGCCTTTAACGTGCTCCCGTGCTGAAAATCCAATTACTATAAACACCATTTTTAATCTTTTACCACTACCTTTAAAAAATGACCACGAACCCGACCCCCTTTAACTTAACCTATAACCTTCAGACAAACATTTCCATCAACGATAACATGCCTTTTATGTTTTTCCGAACCCAGTTACAGTCTGACCGGCCCTCATCCTGCCTGTGTCCCCCCCCCTCACCCTGCTCCCCCAGATCTCTGTCTGAGGAGCACCGCCGCGGCTCCATGGAGGAGGAGTGCCTCTGGCTGAGGATGCGCTCCCTGACCCTGCGCCTCCTGGCGGCCCTCACCGCGCTGGGCCGGGCCCACCAGCAGCAGAACTCCCTGGGCAGCGAGAACGGCGTGGGGGGGGACAAGGCGTCGGTGGCGGCCCGCCTCTTCTCCCAGCTGGAGCAGGCGCTGCAGAGGGCCGCCTGCCTGTCGGAGAAGCGCTCGCAGGTAGGTCCTACAGCCGGGTCGGGAAGTGGTGTCCTTATTTGGGGCAGCATTTGATTGTTTACATTTGAATGTATTGGTAAATTCATGTTTTATTTGGGGGCGGGACATTTTTGAGCGTTTCACAATTTCACCCTGGGCTTGGGGATTTCCTAATATCGATGTGGACTTGTGATGTTCAAAAAAAAAAACTAGAAAAGACACAGAATTTGAACCTGTGAGATCTGGATGGTCTCACAGGGGTAGCTATTGGTGAAGTGCTACCCTTGCTCAAGGGTAGGGTGTGGACATTGGGGATTGCAACCAGTGCCTTTCAGGCACTGGTTGCAATCCCCAATGTCCACAGCCTAACCCTTGAGCAGGATGCCTCAACCCCTACCTGCTCCTTAGTGACATCACTCTGAATAAAACCATTTGTACCCAGCAGTAGTATGGTAAGATATAATCGATTGAGCTCGCAGTTCGATTGTCGTTGAATTGAATTAAAACTTGCTGCACAGTGTTTGGAGCCTTCTCTGAAATCACGGCTGGGGTGTTGAAGTGTAATGCTTGGGCCTGCTGTGCGGTTGTCCTCTCTCCAGTATCCATTCCTGGGCCCCCCGTCCACGCGGCTGGCTGCGGCCATGGCCTGTGGGAGCTGCCAGTGTCAGACCTCAGCGCTGCAGCTCACGGTGCACCTTCAGGAGCTGGAGACCATGGGACTGGGTGAGGGTTCATCCTTTCTCATCCATTATAACTTGTAATAACGGCATCAGCCTTGGGGTCACCGGTGTAAATTCTAATCTGTGGTTTCGTGTCGTCTTGTGTATAGATGAGTCGACAGAGCTTCAAACACGGATCTGCAACACTTTTAAATCTTTAGTAATACAACTTCAAGGTAATACGTTTTGCTTTGTTCCCGTAAAATAAATTGTGTTTTTTTTATTTTGAACCCCAGACCAATGTTTGGGTCAATACTTGATGTCAAACAATGTCTTATTGTTGTTGTTTTTTTGTTGCAGAAATGTCAAATAAATGCAAAGGCGATCTTTTGGAAATGAAAGACAGCCGGTTGAAAACCCAGCCCTCCCTATTAGAAAACCTAGTCTTCTTTCTTGAGGTGAGACATTCGATACTTGCCACCATGACATGCAGTGCATCTCCCCTATCGCCACCAAGTGTTGCCAAGCTGCTGTAAACCTGTAAACACACCCGGTTTGCCCCCTCTGCTGCAGACGATGAGCGTGGTGCTATGGGTGGCCAGTCAATGTGCTAAGGTGATACGACCGCTCAAGGCGAGTCTACAGAAAAAGAAGAAGAAGAAAAAGGACACCAACTCAGCCACGGTAAAATCTTCTCACTTTTGTCCCTTCTTCTCACCTTTCCCCTGTTGTGTCTTTCACACTGCGTGCAAGTTATTGGTGTACAGTTTATGACCTGCCTTGATTTAATTGACTTCACGTAATATTTTGACTGTAATGGGCAACACAGCCCATCCACATAGTAGTGTAGGCTGGCTGCATAAGTGCAAAGGATTATGAGAGGTGTCGCAGCTAAAGTTTTAAGTGAAAGAGCAAAAGCGGAAGGAACTGTAATCTGTAACTTTAAAAGAATGGGTGCGTTGTTTACATGCCGGGCGACACTTTGATTGGAAAAATTACATTTAGTGAGTTTATCGATAAAATAGTCTTGAGTTTAATATCAGGGTCAGGAGTACATCCAAGCCACTGCTGGGCTGGTTTCAAGCTTCTAAACTAGCTTGATGTTCCAAGATTCAGCTCCTAGGCTAGCTAGATCGGTGGGCAGGGCTACAGCCAATAGTGAAGAGATGATTTGTGTTTTCTCTGCGGTCTAGCCCGCGGTGGTGTGTGGATTCCAGGCGCTGACCGGTGGCCTCCAAGAGGTCCTCAGTCAGGTGCTGGAGCACATCAAGACCCAGGAGCTGGGGCTGACGGCTCTCAAACTTGCCTCTCTCACCTTGGAGCCACACACACAGGTAATGACAACACACACACGTAGCCCCCCCAACCACACACTGGTAACCTCACCCACATGCATGTTCACACACTTATTTTCACCTTAATGGTAGTGGTGTTCTTTTCTTGTTTGATTAGCCTCAAGGTGACTTTATAAATACGATCATAATCATGATGGTAGGATTGGGGATTGTAACGCTGTTGATAATGATTATGAGGACCTCCGGCATGATGCAACTCGTTCGGATATTAATGATGATAATTGTGTCTCTTAGGAGGAGGAGTCTTTTATCAGGGCTGGTATGGACAAGGTGCACAGCAGTTATTTACGCTCACTGCAGGAGTTGGGAGATCTGCTGAAGAGGAGAGCAGAGACGCTAAAGACCCTCAAGATCTGATACGCCACCGCCACCCGACACCCGTATCAAGATCATTGTTATTATTGACACATTCGCCACCCCCCCCCCCCCCCCCCCCTTCACCTCTCTCAATCTTTATCTTGGCTCATTGTTTACACCACACCCACCAGCTCCACTTAACCTCCCCCCAATGCCAGCTGAAAAAAAGAGCAACGTTTTGGTTGGAATCTCCATCTCACCTTTCACTACTCCTCAAGTTGGGTCCTTCTGCTCCACTTTACTCCATCGGCCGAGTCGCTCTGTATCTCTCGTAGCACAGCAGAATCTCGTGAAGTGCTCTTGGAAAAATGACACGGCAGTAACACAGTAAGAAAATGAAAACCATAGCAGCGAAAAATAGATGATTATAAAGAGCAGTTTTAGATTTAACGACTTATAAATTATTGTACATAGTCTGCAGAGCTAAGCCTCACCATCACGGCATTAACTACTCTTTGACTGAACAGGAATATAAAGAGAGACAATAAAACCACTATTTCACATTGTATGTTAGTTATTATGGCCCCCCTCCTCCATTTTAATTTGTGACTGAGTCCCTTGTTTGTTTTAAGCCTCACACAAGTGTTCTCCATTGGTTGCTTGTCCTACATGTAGATATGGAGTTTGAATAAGATGGCACTGTTTTAAATCTGCATCCATCACAGACACGACTTGAGGCCACAGCTTAGGGGCCGGAGACTGAATTCACTTGGTTGTGTTTTTTAATATTTTAATTTTGCGTGTTCATTATTGTATCGGGGGAGGTTCATTCATGTAGTAGTTTCAGTATTAAAACCAAATGAATTGAAACGTATAAGTCACACAAATTAAAGGTTGGGTATGGAATTTGCGAAACGCCAGCAGATTTTGAAAGTACATAACTCAAATGGTCCTACCCACTCTCCTTCAACGCTGACTGACTCCACCCATTCCAAGTACATGGATGCGCAATCATGCACGAGCGAACATTAGTTAGCTAGCTCCAGTAGCTACCGCAGGATGATAACAACAAACAGAAAGCAAGGTCACATGCTCTAGGTCACAAGCTTTGAGTACGTGCACGAAGGGGTCATGCGCGGGGAGGGGGAGTGCAGTACGACCGTTTGACGTACTTACTGTCCAATGCCACTCGGTGGGTCTGGAAATCATTGGCTGGAGTTTTTCGAGCCCTGCCCGTTCCACAGATGATTGACTTGTTTAATTTTCACGTCATTACTTCTAACCCAGTGGCTGGAAGTGGGTTATGAAAAGGATTTCAAGTAATTTTGAAAAAATGGCCAAAAAAGAGAATTCCACACCCAACCTTTAAGGATTTAATTTAGGATGTCCGCTGCATTTCTCCCCTGCCCCCCCCCCCCCCCATATACTGGTTTCGAAATTGAACATCCACCAAACTCTTTTATATTGCACCTTCCAAGTGAGTTGAAAGTTTCTGAGAAGAATATGGTTGAAGACTGTTTATGATTATGTCATAATGAATGCTCCACAAACACATTGCCTACATTACCTACTGAGCCATTTTAAGTACAAGCTGTGTTAATGCAATAGAAGACGTGGATGTCAACTTTTTCAACAATTAATTGAACGACTGTGCTTGTATATTTAACAGTAATTATGACAATGAGGTTAAAATAAATATCAACACATGCTAGGATTAAACTAAAACCAAGTGCCTGTGTTGTCAGTACATGTACCCATTCAAAACTCAACCAAACTCAAAATGTTCTCAAATCTTCCCATGTCCGTTTTTCTACAAAGATGAAATGCAATAGAGGTAGGTTTTGTGACTCTTGGTTGGCTATTTGCTTTTGCACTAAACTGCCATAACCAGTTAATGTATTTTCCACAGCTATTTCAACATTGGACCTAATTTGTAAATAGATTTAAGATGGTACATTAACTAAACTGCTGCAGTAGAAAATTCATTTGTTGTGTTTTGTTTTGCCTTGGTCTACCGCCTCCTTTTAAATACACAGGATATTTCGTCTCCTTCATCTTGATCAGCTTGTGAAAAAATAATAGCTTAAAGATAATTTTCAGCTGACTGCATAAGGAACTAAATTAGCGAGGGAATTTCATGCAACAGCATTAGTAAGAATAAGCCAAGACCACAGCCATAAGCTTTCTGACCCCAAAACATTGCAAACTTTTAGTGGTGCAAGTTAACCGGGTTCTCTTCTGTGTTAAAAATTCTAAGTAAATCAGAATTTAGAGTTACTTAATATATCCCATCTTGACACCCATTTGTATATTCATACAGAGACGTCTGGAAAACATGCCTTTGTTTTGGCTTCTGGCCCACCCGAATCATTAAGCTTGAGAAAGATGTTATCTGAGTTTTTGTTGAGGTTGAATGTTTGTTGATTTGAGTGTCATCCTACCCTTTCATTCTTTTGTTAAAAAATGGAAAACAAAAACACTGGAATGTCAATTTTTAAAAAAATAAAATTAGTAAATATGTCTTGCGTTTTGTGTATTTTTCACTTCTGCAGAATAATATGAACATAATTAGTGATTATCAAGGGAAACTCAGGCCATCGTGATTTATTGATTGGTATTCACGCCTTGTGAATACATTATCTATTATGCAAATATGGGTCATTAGGAAAAGGACGATTTAACTGCATCTTATTACATTCTTTACAATATTAGGTCAGTTACAATTGCTTCCCTGCAGGCGTCTGCAACACCAACACGGTGAATGTCATCTTATATCAAACGAAGAAGAGTGAACAATTCCTCGCTAAAGTAGACCGCGAGATCTCTGTTATCGCGAGAACGTTGAACAATAAACAGTTGCCAAACATGACAGTAAATATTGTGGAAAACGCTCCTTAATGATCATTGCCTATGGTCTTGGATTCATTTTTTTTTACTTGTCTTTATGGGTGTAAGAAGACTACAGGACGAATGTCGTAATACAACCAAGTGCTGTTGATTTTTCAAGCATTAGATTGTTAAGTATATCCCAGAGTGTTCTGCTTGTGAGTCAGCCAACCGGTCTGCTGACCTATATTTTGAGTTTTTTGTTTTCTCAAAAAGGTTGTCATTTCGGTCATACCTCATGAGTGTTTCTCTGGTTGTTATCCGCCTGGAATTAGCCGACCAGTCTCCTTCTCCGGAGGGTTTCGAGTATTCTGCCGGTGAGTTTCCCTAGCTAGGAGTTAGCGTGATGTTTAGCATGGGCCACTAGCCCAGGAGAGCAGGTACTCGAGTCATAAGAGTTGTAATGGCCCTCTCTGGGACGGCTCAAATAAAAGCCAGGCCTATTGTAGTTTACTCAAACATTCATTCTTCTCCTGAACCTTCCTAGTGATTCGCCAGTATCCAATAAAGGGTTTCTAAAGTCGGGATAGTTCTGTGTTTAACATATCACAAACAATAGCACACTCTCGATGCATAAACTGTACTAGCATGTACTGGCAAGGCCGATAAGCATTGAAGACCATTATGTCACGCAAAAACACACTTTAACCCATCAGCTACCGTACCTGAGACCTATCACGTCTGCCCTCCCTGTGTTTCTGTCCCCGCCACAGTGGACGGCATGTCCAAGAAGACTCTGGAGGAGAAAGCCCTGGGCCTTGCCCAACTCACCCTGAGTGGAAAGACGGAGCTGGAGCGATCGGTGGTCATCCACCAACACATCGGCAGCAGAGCTATGGGGGACATGGTTATTGAGACATTTGAGCCAAATCCAGGTAGACATTCATCCATCTACTCATAGATCATGGCATTGTAACGTTTGTTTACGTTGAAGTCTCCCAAGTTTTTAAACGGCAGAGATGAGAACCCCCCCCTTCCCGCCTGTGTCCCTACAGACAGAGGTGGAGGAGGAGGAGGTGAAGACAGTGGAGGTTCAGCGGAGGACAGCAAGGGCCAGGGGGGTGCCCGGGCGGACCCAGACGGTACGGAGGACGTCCAGGACGAGGCTGAGGAGACGGGCCAGGCGCCAGACTCCCCCTCCAAGGAACTCCCCGACCAGATCTCCTTCTTCAGTGGGAACCCCTCGGTGGAGATCGTCCACGGGATCATGCACCTCTACAAGACCAAGTGAGTCACGGCTCAGAGTGTGCTTCCATCTGCGAGTCCTCTCTTCATTGGATTGTAAAGTGAATCATTTACTAGTCGTTATTATCTTCTGCTTTAAAAACGTAAAACGGCTTGCATTGCCTGACGAGGAGCCAATAAAGAAGGATTCTTTTGATAATCTGAACCAAGAAAAGTCCACCCAGTATATGTATTTCTGAAGCTGTACCTGCACACATTTCATATTAGCGACCACAAATCAGTCAGGATGACTATTGTAATTAAGAACATTTGAGTGAGTTATATTAATAATGTCCCACTCTTCATCATGTACTTGGAAAAACTAACGACATTTGAAACCTAGAAGGCTAATGTGGTCATGTGATCCCCGGTGGCGACGCAGTAAGATGACATCGCTGACGGAGGACGTGAGGCGCAGTGCCATGCTCTGTATCCTGACCGTGCCGGCCACCATGACCAGCCACGACCTCATGAAGCTGGTGGCGCCCTTCAACGACGTCATGGAACACATGAAGATCATACGAGACTCCACCCCCAACCAGTACATGGTGCTCATCACATTCAGAACTCAGGTAAGGGTCTATACCTCGACTCATCATCGGATGGAATATTAAAAAATGTAGTATGCATCGTACAATACACGCCTTCTTGGCACCACATTTGACCACCAGGTGTGATGTTGTTAAGCTATTACAAGCCATTGGAAAAACCCACCTTATTTAGATGAAAGCGCTCAAGTTAAACAATTTAAAGGTCAGTGAAGCAACTAGTAGTTGAGAGACCACCACATTTCCATCCCTATCTTCCGTACCCTCTGTGATGTCATAGGGACGGCCCTCTTGAGCCGGTTGCGACGTCACAAAGATTAAATATTAAAATGTCTTGTAATGGCTAATCCACCTCCCACCTTTTTCAATGCCTTGCCCTGCCAGTTGAACGAGACGGGACCACAATACGATGATTAGGATTAACATATCATTTTCGTATCAGTAATTGTGTGTTTGGTGAACCCTTCAAGGCCATGTCTCTCTATTTGGTTGTGTAGGCAGATGCAGACAGCTTTTATACGGCCTGTAATGGCCGCCAATTCAACTCCATTGAGGAGGCGGTGTGCCAGCTGGTCTACGTGGAGCGAGCTGAGGTCATCAAGTCAGACCGGGTATGAGGACTTTAAGCACTAAAGTATATGCTACTCTATATCTAGGTACACTCTATACCGTTAGAGTAAGACCATCCATCCCATTGTCTATCCTCTGTTGTAAATTAAAGTTGCTATTGATATAACCAAACAAACGTAATCTGTTACCTTCACACTTCCTTTTTACGGCTGCGAGATAAGAAGTGGAAAACCGAACAAAGACGATCTCTTATCGTCTCCACGGACACATTAACTCCATAACCCTGACATTCACCCCTACTCTCCGGGGAGACGTGGGCCTTATGTCCTCTCCCTCCGCCACCTCCCTCCTCCCTGACCCTCCCCTCCCCAACAGGGAGCCAGTCTGCCGGTGATGGAGCTGACGGAGCTGCCCAAGTGCACGGTGTGTCTGGAGCGGATGGACGAGTCGGTCAACGGGGTGCTCACCACCCTGTGCAACCACAGCTTCCACAGCCAGTGTCTCCAGCGCTGGGAAGACGCCTCGTGAGTACCCGGGCCGCACTAGGCTACGACTGGTTGGACAGCAGCCAGCCGGCTCCCTTATCTATAAGGGTAGTCCAGCAGATCAGACTTTAGATTGATAATGTCTGATGGCTGACCAGCTCGAAGCTGGCTGAAGTTCAAATCCGCGATTGGATATTAACAGCAAAACACAGACTCGGGCCAGCACTAGTAACAATGGGGAGACCCGCTCAAATATCCAGTCCTTTTATGAAGAACCAACATTGTTCCTAAAAGTATTGTTCTGTGTCTATGGATCCTGGAGGAAACACGCACGGCCTCACAATAGAGAACAATGAACCTAGTGCTTCTGGGGGGCGTCCCCACGGTGGTGAGGTTCAGGGTTTTGTTGACTGGGATCTGTTGTTTGTCTCTCCTCAGGTGTCCCGTGTGTAGATACTGCCAAACGCCGGAACCCGTCGAGGAGAACAAGTGCTTTGAATGTGGCGTGCAGGAGGTATTGAAACCGAGTCGCTGTTTGTGGTTTATATGTCTCCTTGGTTTTTTATGGTTGAAATAGATCTCTGATCTGTTTCTTTCTGTCCTTTTCCGTCTTCTGCCATTCTTGAGATAAAGTGATTAGAAGACACGTTAAGCCCAACCCCTTGACAATCAGAAAACTGCTCATGTTGTGAGGGGGGCATGTTGCTGAAGGAGGCCTGCAGGCCTCCTTCAGCAACATGCCCCCCTCACAACATGGGCAGTTTTTGGATTGTCCCATGACGGTATACATTCTATTATATATACCGTCAAACCCGCAGCCTCTTGGGCAGCGATCACAGCCCCCCCCCGCCTTAACCAGCACCCCGTCCTCCGCCCGTAGAACCTGTGGATCTGCCTGGTCTGCGGCCACATCGGCTGCGGCCGCTACGTCAGCCGCCACGCCTACAAGCACTTTGAGGAGACGCAGCACACCTACGCCATGCAGCTGACCAACCACCGCGTGTGGGACTACGCCGGAGGTAACCGAACCCCCTCATTGGGGGACGCGCGTTGTCGTGTCACCTGGGACGGACGGTGTCGTGTCGTGTGGTGTGCTCTGGGGTTCACCCCTCGGCCACAGTTGCTCTCTGTTCATAACCGTGGAATGCGTCTAGGCTGTGGTTTGATACAGGAAGTAGGATTTATGAATTGGATATGTTTGTGGACATTTGCTATGTTTCATAGGCTTTGTATATTGTTTGTTGATGTTCTACGAATTAAAACGTCATTGAATTTAGGTCATTTGTTTGTAAGAAACATAATGCAATGTAAGAAATTAAGAGCAATCAAGAAATACAATATACACACTCGTATGTGTGTAGAAGTGTATTTTCTTGTATGGTGAAAACGAGGACTTTAATGAATGAAGTGCATTGTATTCACTTATCCCCCTGGATCTGACTTAACGCTGAGCCGGTCCTCTGCAGATAACTACGTCCACCGCCTGGTGGCCAGCAAGACGGACGGCAAGCTGGTCCAGTTTGAGTGCGAGGGAGAGATCTGCCACACGGAGAAGATTGACGGTCTGCAGCTGGAGGTAAACGCGTCCCTTCATGTCCTGTGGGGCACCACACCTTTTTTTATTCAGTAGTGCAGATTCAAGATTCAATGGTTTCTATTTGTCACATATTCAAACAGGATGTGCATTGAAATGTTTGTGTGACACACTCTGTATTTTTTTTCGTAAAAAATAAATAAACGCAATGGAATTAAAAATAGAATGAAATAAAACAAAATACAATATAAGTTTTAACAGAATATATTAAACTATATATATTTATAATTAGTATATGCTACGCGTAGCCTCCTAAGATGGTGCGATTTGATTGGTTCGCTATGACGGTCGTCTCGTCACGCTAATAAAAACAAATAAATCCCGGCAAAGTTTGTTAACGTGTATTGTATATAGTAAAACCATTATTCACCTCAGGCCCCGGGACTATCCCCTCACTTCGGTGAATAATTGTTAAATATATAACAAATAACACCGGATAAACAATATGGCCAGGGTTAAAGTGTCCTAGTGTTCGGGTTCATATCATGATGGACTGTCTGCAGTACTCGTACCTACTGACCAGCCAGCTGGAGTCCCAGAGGATCTACTGGGAGAATAAGATCGTTCATCTGGAGAAGGAGACTGCAGAGGAGGTAACCCAAGGACAGGCCGCTCTCTGCAATCACTTTGATTTATTGTTTTGTTTTTTTGCATGAAATATTTTCCTCTAATATTGGCCAAGGAGGCACTAAACAAAGGGTGTGTGTGTGTGTGTGTGTGTGCGTGTGCGTGTGCGTGTGCTCGCGCAATACCTCTAATATTGGCCAAGGAGGCACTAAACAAACAGAACGTGTGTGCGTGCGTGTGTTTGCAATACCTCTAATATTGGCCAAGGAAGCGCTAAACAAAGTGTGTGTGTCTCCAGATCAGCAACATGAAAGTGAAGTTTAAGGAAACCCTGGAACGCTGTGACAACCTGGAGCAGAGGATGGGAGAGCTGTCCAAGGAGAAGCAGGGTGTGGAGAAGAAGTAGGTCACCAAGCACACACACACACACACGCACACACACACGGGCACACACACACGGGCACACACACACACACACACACACACACACACACACACACACACACACACACACACACACACACACACAGGGCACACACACACACACACACACACACACACGGGCACACACACACACACACACACACACACACACACGGGCACACACACACACGGGCACACACACACACACACGGGCACACACACACGGGCACCCGCAGGACAATTTACCTCGTGTCTACTTAACCTGTCCGAACTACGCTACAACTCAACTGGTGTCATATTTCCCTCTGTGGCGCAAGCAGCTTTACACCAGGGTTACACCAGGGTTACACCAGGTCGCTGCGCTTGGTGTGGTCGGTCAAATGACGAGTTAGTCACGCACATTCCGGGTCCTGTGTATTACCTCAGAACTGGACTCTGTCTGGATGAAGTGGTATTTAAAGAAAGACACCAGCGAACATATATATTTTTTTAAGATGGAGGGATGTAGATTTTAAGACTTGATTGGAAAACGTAAAACTTGAAGGATCACATAAAAGACATAACCACAACAAGATTCTCCATCGAGATAAGAGAGTGCAATGAGGATTCTTTGGTAAGGCATTCAAATAGCTTTTTGAGATACTCAAAGACACTTTAAAAAAGACGTCAAACGCAAAAAGGATCTGATAAAAAAATAGAATCGACAGATAAAAAAGAGGGTCCAAATGTATTTTTGCAAAGATACAGAATACAGAACTCTTCAATTCCAGACCAAAGCTCACGGTGCCAAACGAGTAACTCTGTCCCAGGAATGTCGGAACCCTGAGGCAGCCAATCACTGAAGCTGCACCTCCTCCCCCTCCAGGTACACCCAGCTGAGCGCTCGCGTCTCCAAGCTGAGCGGGGAGCTGAAGGAGGAGCAGGAGATGAACAACTGTCTGAGAGCCAACCAGGCGGAGCTGCAGGCCCAGCTGGCAGAGGAGGAGCGCAAGGGGAGGGAGACCGGTAGGAGAGCGGCCTACGGGATGCCCCTTTATGGGTTCTGACGTCCTGGGGGGGGGGGGGGGGTACTGTGTGGCGACCACAAAGAAATCAACTAAAGAATGATTATCTATTTTGATTACTGCTGGGGAAAATCTGTTTAAAGGAGGTTCTGGCACTGCCTGATACCGTGATCCGGTATCCACTGCAAGGGACGTTGGATGATAATGAATGCTTAATCACCTATTAGTAGTACTTTGATTCCTAGCTGAATGGCCCTGAGGTCAATGACTTAAGGTCTTCCTTAAGGCAGTGTAAAGCTATGTAGGAATGGAGTCACCAAGGTCCTTCTCGTCTTTCAACACACAAATGTGAAAGAGGAGAGGGACACGGAGAGCTTCAGATGCAGAGCTCCCTTCCAATAAAAGGAGAGGACCCCCGAAACAACCGTGTGTCCGTGTTTTGTGTCCTTCCCAAGGGGAGCGTAAGGAGGAGGCCATCTCGGAGCTCCAGGAGCAGCTGAGGGACATCATGTTCTACCTGGAGGCCCAGCAGCAGATCGAGCAGCTGCCCCAGGAGGCCCGCAGCGAGATCCAGGAGGGCCAAATCAACATCGCCGCCGCGCCCGCCGACGGGGCCCTGGGCGGGACCGGCGAGGGGCCCCCCACCGGCCGGGGCAGGCGGGGCCGGGCCAAGAGGAGGAAGTAGAGATATCGGAGGACAACAAGTCGTCGTAGAGAAACACTGATGCAATGAGGTGGAGTCTGGAACACGGACGCTGGGCGGGTGGTTATATACTTCTATCATGTATCCTTTTAGATCTGCTCTGCTCACAGAGGGGAGTTCAGTTTGAACATACAAATGCATTTTTGCCAATCAGACTGAACAGCTTTACACTGAAACCTCTGTCCGTTTAGAACAAGGTTTTTCTTGCGGTATCCAGTGAGGGCATCATGCTGCTGCTACCTGGCAGTACCACTGGAGCTCGGAGCTACCTGAGGTATCACTGGAGCTCAGAGTTACCTGGCAGTACCACTGGAGCTCGGAGCTACCTGAGGTATCACTGGAGCTCAGAGTTACCTGTAGGTATCACTGGAGCTCAGAGTTACCTGTAGGTATCACTGGAGCTCAGAGTTACCTGTAGGTATCACTGGAGCTCAGAGTTACCTGTAGGTATCCACTGGAGCTCAGAGTTACCTGTAGGTATCACTGGAGCTCAGAGTTACCTGTAGGTATCACTGGAGCTCAGAGTTACCTGTAGGTAATCACTGGAGCTCAGAGTTACCTGTAGGTATCACTGGAGCTCAGAGTTACCTGTAGGTATCACTGGAGCTCAGAGTTACCTGTAGGTATCACTGGAGCTCAGAGTTACCTGTAGGTATCACTGGAGCTCAGAGTTACCTGTAGGTATCACTGGAGCTCAGAGTTACCTGTAGGTATCACTGGAGCTCAGAGTTGGATGTCTCTGCACTAGTCTTTCTTCAGAGGTTGCTTGAATACTATTGGTGTATCACACGCTCAAGCCGCTCCTTGCCCCCAGTCGTATTAATTAGTCTATTCCGACCTTCCCTTCAACATTTTTTTTTTAGATAGGGTGCAGGAGAGGTGCACCCGTGATCTTATCTAGCTGAACACAATTCTCGTTGGCTCTTGAAGATAAACACACTTAAATGCCTACAACAATAAGATATTTTGGTGAGATATATTCGAATTGTAATCTTTTTACTGGAGTGACAGAATTCCATTTCATTATGAAAGCTTTTCATGATGGAGAAGCAATGGACCTCATTGTTTGTATATATTCTTCCTTGGATGAGGAGTGTACATGTGCAGGTGGCAGAGGAATATATTAATTGTGACTTTGTGAAAGTCTCACGGGATGGTGAGATACGTTGACATGGATTTGAGGAGACAGTTAAACTTATTGTGTAATTTGATAGACTTTTCTGCAGTTTATATTTCAGTTGTTTGGTTCACTAAGTAACTGGCTGTTTTATCTCTGTTGTGATCTTCTTCTTTTTTGTATTATTTGACATTGGACGTTTCGTTGGCTTTGCAATTGATTTAACTGTTTCTGTGTTCCGTGCTTTCGATGATTCAAATGGCCTTACACAAAATGAGCTTTCATATTTTGAACCGGTAGAAGGAAAATGTTTCTATGCAACATTTACTTGTGTGTTTGTGTGTCGGACGTTTGGCACCATTTCGGACAAACCAAACTTTAAAGATGAGTGTGTCGCGATTTGGTCGTTTTATGTGTCACACACTGACACTTTTCCTCTCGTCTAGCACTCCAAGGGTGGAGCAGGAAAAGCTAGTTTCACTTCTTGGATTCAGTTAACTTTCTGTTTTTATAAAAGCCTGCTTTAGAAATAAACACAACGTTGTTCTGATGACTCTAATTTGTAGTTTTGTTTTGCTTGTTTGTTTTTCACTCATTGAGTGTGCACGGACGACACGACCTTAGCCTGAAAACTACAACAAGCAGCAGACATGACATGTAGCCCGCCCTAGACAATGTTTTGGAACCCACACAATATGGCATTTATAACATAGGTGTTAACTCTGACCACAGAGTTCAGAAGCCTTGGAGCTGGTTGCTGCACCATGGCAACCGTAGCACAACGTTGTGGTGCTTCTGTTGCTACTGCTAGGATAATGAGCCGGCCGACTGCATGTTCATACAGACCATTGAATCCATTAGTTTGGAAGTATTATGGCAAACAGTGAAACTTCTGTGACGACGTTATCCCTTCCTGTTCAGAAACTAATCTATTATCCCTGAAGGAAGAGCCCTGTTCTTATGAAACTACACCATCTGTGTATGTGCCCCTGCTCTTACTGTGTGTGTCTCTCTCTCACACACACACACACACACACACACACACACACACACACACACACACACACACACACACACACACACACACACACATTGTGTTTGCGCGCTCCTACTCTTACTGTGTGTGTGTGTGCTTCTGCTCTTACTGTGTGTGTTCCTGCCTTTACAGTGCGTCTGTGCACTCCTGCTTTTAGTAGTTGTGTGTGTGTGTGCTACTGCTCTTATGGTGTGTTGGCATTATCTTGCTGTGTGTGTGTGTGTGTGTGTGTGTGTGTGTGTGTGTGTGTGTGTGTGTGTGTGTGTGTGTGTGTGTGTGTGTGTGTGTGTGTGTGTGTGTGTGTGTGTGTGTGTGTGTGTGTGTGTGTGTGTGTGTGTGTGTGTTATTTTATGTATAGCAAAACACCCGTATCTGACCCTAGGCAAATGTTATGCAAACATGTTATACGTATAACCTGTCCACCCGTGCGCTTGCAGTCTCGTATTTCACTATTTTCGTTTTTTTCCATGCACCTTTCTGTGAGGGACTTTTTAGACCAACCTGATCTGTTAGGAGGAAGTCTGAAGAAGAGACGAGAGAAGGGCGGAGCCTGCAGATGAGCTGAAGAGGGCATTGGAGTATAAAAGCAGGCTGTGGCCCAAAGCAAACATGTGTTGGGAACTAGAGTCCGCTGCTTCCTCCTGTCTCTCTCTGTGCTGCTCAGCAGTATGGACCTACTTTAAGATAGATATTTATATAGATATACTATATATCTATCTATATACATATATATAGGAAAGACATTTCTCTATTTTGGGAGGAGACATCTATCTACATTTAAGGTAAGCACAGCTTGTTTTTTGTCATTTATCTTTTTAGATGTGTTTTGCATAGTTTGAATAAAGTTTGCTGGTTAAATCTATGTTCAGCAGCATTATTTGTGTTTTCCCTTTATGTCTTGATGAATATAGTTGATATCCCTGGAAAATGTTCTATTGACAGCCACTCATTCATGTAGGTTGATATCCTTTGAACGAGGTTATTCGACAGCCACTAGAAACTCTTAGATTGCTTCCCGTATAATAATCTGTTTGAGGATTTGTTTGAATGCTCAGAAATGCGTGGAATGCGTCGTTCTGCAGGAAATGCAGTGGCCAGGTTAGAAAAGTCTGAGGGAGCGATATCAAATTACCCTCATCTTACTTCTGCTTTCTCTCAGCGCTCTACTGTGCGTTTGGGACCTATTGTGCGGTGTAATACAAAAGGTGCGGCCAGGTGTTCATATGATCAAGGTGTCATTCCTAGGAATCCAGACTTACAGAGGCTGACAAATGTTCTGCGCGACTTTTGACTGTGTTCTTATTCCACTTTGAGATTACAGTTGATTAGTCTTCACTTCAACACACGCACACGCACACGCACGCACTTCATCGTGATGAAACATCCAGAAGGTATATTGTTCACGCCCAACTCTCGGGGAAAGTCTGTGAATTATTACACCGGGTTGCTTGTGCATACATAATGTGTCAATGTCAAAGTGCCACAATGACGAAGCAACCCTTCGGGAATTGGGGTTCAAGATGTAAAATAATGTCATACTAAAATAATCAGCCATAAACTATGGTGCTTGAGCTGGAACTATTACTATTACTATTTCCTGGAACCGTTCAAACTTAATAGATTTGTCTTGTCTTGTTCACTCCCCTTGACACATTCCCGTCAGTGAAAGCTTACACCGTGGTTCATTCTTCCTGGACCGCACAGAGAAAGTTTCAGCTGTTCTTCTCTTATTTGCCACAAAGCTTCCCATCGGTCTGATGTCTTTTGTCAGAGCTGTGTGCGTAATGTGCATGTTTATTTTTGCAACACAGAGTTTCGACGTAGGCCCACAGACGGCCGCTGAGCTGTGCAACATGCTGGATGCTGGCCAACCCGTGAGCCTGTATTTGTGTTGGCTGTGGTTCACGGGGGCTCAGGCGGAAATGGCTTCCAACATGGTTTATCAATAGGAAGTGGAAAGGGGAAGTGGGTGCCCTTTATTTATACGTGACATGCCTTCACAACGGACCACTCAAGACTTGGAGCATGAAAAAAAAATCGTTATCCTATTTGATAGGGATACAATCCAAACCAAAACCATGAACGAAGTACCTTCGAACATTGTTCCACAGCGATTTCCATGGATAAATGCCATAAACTCATTCTTGCCGGCGACACGGCATGTTTCGTATTCGTAATGGCAGGGTGATTCATTCCATCTGTTTCCATCTCCATCTGTACCACCTCTTCACGACCTTTGTAAGCAGGTGATGTTATAATATAGAACACAACGGGGTACATGGGCGGACTTCCTAATTTACCATAATCCTTCCAAGAATGTGTTGCTTATTGCACACTCATTGCAGTTCCTGTATCCATCCCCCACCCCCCCCCCCCCTCTCTCTCCCCGCAGATGATACTCTACGACAGCAGTGACCGCTACTCCGAGTCTCCGGCCGACGACCAGACGGAGGGAGAGGAGGTGGAGAGAGACGATGAAGATGAAGAGGAGGAGGGAGGAGGAGGAGGAGGAGGCACCAAGGTCGAGCCTCCCGCCCGTCATCGCCAACTTCTCCTCCTCCCTGCTGGCGGTGATACGCATCCGACAGAAGTACCTGGCCATGAAGAAGCGGCGGCTGGAGATGTCCCAGGTGTTCGGCGGCGCCAAGCTCATGGCCGGGGCGCCGTCTCGCACCAGCCCCAAGATCTTCACCTTCGACGGGGAGCCCAGTTTCATGGCGCCCCTGGCGCCCGAGCACAAGAAGAAGAAGAGGAAGCACCGCCGGGTGCAGTACCCCACGGGAAGGAGCTGTCGGGCCCCGCCCAAACCGGCTCAGAGCCGCGCCAAGTACTGCCTCTACCTGCTGTGTGCCATCGTCTTCTTGCAGGTAGGACGGGACAGGAGGGGAGGGAGGAGGGGAGGGAGGAGGGAGGAGGGGGGGGAAGGGAGGGGAAGGAGGAGGGAGGAAGGGAGGGAGGGAGAGGAGGAGGAGGAAGAGGGGAGGGAGGGGAAGGATGGAGGGAGGAGGAGGAGGAGGGGAGGGGGGGAGGGATGGAGGGAGGAGGAGGAGGAGAAGGGAGGGAGGGGGGGAGGGATGGAGGGAGGGAGGAGGAGGGAGGGGGGGAGGGATGGAGGAGAGGAGAACAAAGGAACATCTTTGTCAAAATGTTCTGGCAGCACGACACAAATCAAAGCTTCAAACGAGAGATGGCAATCGCCCTCAATGCTGGCGAAACACCGGCAGGTTTCAGAATGGCTTCGGTTGGGAGGCTGGTGACACACACAAAGGGTGTGTGAAGATCCAATTAGAAAGATGATAAAACAGGATAACCTGGGACGGGAGCAACCACATCATTGTAAGATAACTTTGTTGTTGGCTATCTCAATGCAACAAGTTTACGATGTCTAGTTTTGGTTATCTTAGTTTCGTCCCAGTCATTTGATTGGGCAAGAAGCCTCCAGCGCTGGGAGTTTTAACTGTACATAACTCTGCTTTATTGTAGTTTTGTAATAAGTTAATTAGCCTACATTAGCCTAAGCTGTTAACTCATGGGAATCACGCACCTTTCACCAGACTATTAATTCACAATAAATGAAAATACGGAAAATGTACTTGATACAAAGTAGCTGGGGTAACATGCAGACCTACAGAAATTAGCAAGTTGGTGAGGAGGTAGATTTTTGTTTGTTGCTTGGCACTGCACTCCCAGTTCAGTCGCTAGGCTATTTGTGTTTGCAGAGCCATATAAATGATTTAAACACAAACAAAAGATTACCTGTTGGCGCTTATTCAAAAAAATCTGTATATATGACTGATTGTTTTCAGTATCTTGCCTACAGCTTCAAACTGTGCAGTGTCAAAGGCATGATGCGATTCAGTATAATTAAATGAGTCATCTTATCAGGCAAAGACATGCCACTAATACTTCCCATAGTCGCAAACCAGCTTGAAAACATTCTAGGCGAATGGCTAAATTCGAAAGTAGTGAGTCAGCAGTGAGTGAGCTAAAATTATTAGGCAAATCCAAGGTGCTTGAACTAAAACCCCTCCCCCCCCGGCTGTGTGTACACAGGTGTACAACGCCATCGAGAACCTGGACGACCACGTGCTCCGCTACGACCTGGACGGCCTGGAGAAGACCCTGCGGCGGGAGGTGTTTGGCCAGCGGGCAGCCGTGGAGGAGCTGCTGGGCCTGCTCCACGACTACCTCTCCACCTACGTCCACAGCAGGCCCCTGGTGCTCTCCGTCCACGGCCCCTCCGGCGTGGGCAAGAGCCACCTGGGGCGGCTGCTTGCGGGCCACTTCCGCGCGGTGGTCGGCGAGCCCCTGGTGCTGCAGTACTACGTCCTGCACCGCTGCCCCCTGGAGGCGGACGCCTGGCACTGCGCCCGGGCGCTCTCCGTGGTGGTGGCGGAGATGGTGGAGCGCGCCGAGGAGGAGGAGAAGATCCCCCTGTTTGTGTTCGACGAGGCGGAGCACATACACGGCGAGATCCTGGACGCGCTGAGGGACCTGCTGGCGACCAAGCGCTCCAACGAGTACCTCAACGCCATCTACCTGTTCCTCAGCAGCCTGGGCGGCGAGCACATCACCCACCACCTGCTGCACAACTCGTCCAGCACGGCGGGCGGCGGGGGCATGATGAGCATGACCATGACCATGGAGGGCGTGTGCGGCGGTCGCCACAGCAACCTAGCAAAGGAGCTGCGCCCCGTGCTGCGCGACACGCTGGAGAAGAGGCACCCGCTGTGGGAGACAGCGGAGATATTACCCATGAGCCTCCTGGAGAAGAGCCACGTGACGGAATGCTTCCTGGACGAGATGGCCGGCGAGGGGTTCTACCCGGACCGGGAGAACATTGAGCGGCTGGCGGGGGAGGTGGAGTACTACCCCGCCGTGGGGGAGCACCAGTACGCCCGGACAGGATGCAAGCAGGTGGTGGCCAAGGTCAACCTGCTGTGACCTCCCCAGCAGGGGCCTGGCCTGGTCCCCCCCTCTCCTCCTACTCCATAATCAAGAAACCAGGGTGGACAACCGCAGTGCCGCCCTAACTGAACCCCTTTGTACTTTGACTTAAAGTGGTCAATCAAACTCCAACAGAACATGTGGTATAGCTACAGAATTTGTATTGAACCTAATGGTATCTGGTGCCGTGTTATTGTGGGCATAAGAAAATGGACGCGCCACATCCTTCTACCAGGAAAAACCAAAGGAACGGATCGATCCCGGCCATTTTGTCACTAGACTGTGGACGCAAATACTTGAGTGAGTATGAAGAGAGTTCATGTAGTAAGAATGCCATGGTTCTGTGGGATAAGGTGGAAGTAGATCAACGATCTCTTGATTTGTGAACGGCGTTAGCAGCGCCGCCTGACCGACTGAACTGAGACTGAGGAGAATATTAAAATCGTTTTCTGCCTTTTTAGCCGCCAACTAATGTGTCCAAAATGTGATTGCTTTAAGTCTATACGTTTAGAAAAAAATTATAATTCGCGCAATGAGCCGCAGACAGACAACAATACCAGATATATTGAGACAATGTTTTTTATTTTTATTCTTATTAGAATTCCCTTAACATTGGAAAATTACGTACTGTTTCCAAACCACAAAGAAATGACAAAACCAGCATATGACAACACAATATGATGTGGGACTTGTGGTTCTCCCCTAGCAGAAGAAAGGATAGTCGTATGGGGCAGACAAGCCTGTTGCATCATTTTAATCACAGTGTGATTTAAAGAATGTTTCCGCATTGTTTGGTCTGAAATGCATTGTTTGGTCTGAAATGCCTTAAACATTCCAACAGAGCAATGAAGAGTTTGGTTTCTCGAGAAATAGTTAAACAAAATAAAAAGCAGACTTTCATGTGACAATTCTTTTGTGACTTGACAACCCCAACCAAAATAAAGATGAAACCAACATTGTAAGAATGCCAACTAACTAAATAACCTATCCGAAGATCCTGTCATCTTGGTTTCATCTGTCACTCAGATAAGAAAGAACAAAAGAAAGACAACTCAAAATTTGTGAGAACAAAAACAAAAAGCATATTGTTTCACCTCTCAAAGGGAACACTCCACTGGCACTCATCTTATTGCAGTAGGAAATGCCATCAGTAGTGATGGTCGAGTGCTCAAATTCTCATAGCTTTGACTTTTTGTCACCACCAGCAACTGAACATATAAATAAAACCGGCAAAACTTAAGATAAAATTAACATTTATATAGATCGGTTTACGGCCGGCCAGGTCGGCAATGACCTCAACCAAACAAATGTTTAGGATTTTATTTTTTACTCAAACCAAAAGCAAAGACAGCACCATTTTTAACCAAGCGATCAAGCGAACTCTCTAGGTTTTTCATTCAGACATGCTTGTTTCATGACAGACTACAGGGGGGGGATACACACGCTACACGTTTACACCGATCACTACGCAAGCCGTGACCTAGCAAGATAAATGTGGCCGCTTCATAAAAAAAGCGCATCGCATCACAATCGTACTACACAACGTCAACACACGCACAAACATAAACATACACGCACACAACTTCCAACGTCGTCGGCCCCTCTGTTGTTCAACATGACGCCGTGACTGGACTATAACCATCAAACTGCTCCATTCAAGATGTGTGTCTGGGGGGAGGGGTGACTGGAGTGTGAGGGAGGGGCCAGAGAGGGACCAGGAGACTGGGATGGCTGGGAGGGGTGGGGTGCTCGTGGGACTGGGAGTCCGTGGACGGATGGAGTGTAGAGAAACGCTGTGATGGGGCTTCGATGGCCGATCCTGAACCGGACGGCTGGCCGGCTTTAGGCCTCCAACTCGAAGCCCATGCCGACCTTGTGTCCGCCCGCGTTGAAGTTCTTCCCGTCGATCAGCGCCGAGAGGGTGACCTTCACGCCTGCGGAGACGTGAGGGAATTTTGGATGTGGATTTGGATGAATAGATCTATGAATAGATGCATTGTGTTTTAAACAAACACGGAAAGAAACATACCTGGCCTGAGGCTCTGGGTGTAACCTACGCCAATCAGGCTGGCATTGTTGACTTTGGCCTGCGGGGATTGAGGGGAAACGTGTTAGAAGAGGACGGAAAGAGTGTCTGGACCAATAGCGACGCACTTTAGGCAAATAAGACTGAGCCAGGTCAAATCTAGTCCTTTTTTTTGGCTCATAGGTTCCACCCACTGGAAAGACCCCCATAAAACCCAGGAAATGGAAAAAGCCAGTCGACCATAGCTTTCTGGTTATGTTACATAACAGCTTCACCGCTCAGCTCCCTGGAGCCATGGAGCGAGGCGTTTCAATGAACAATCGGTCAAATTTTGCATTTGAAACGTGGCCGTAATAACCAAAAGGAGGTGCTCCACTGACCATGTAGCTGTCAGGCCCCACCCCTCAATGGAGAGTGAAGGCCTTCCCTTGTGATAACATCATACAGATACACAGTGGTTGGTTGGGCGGTCGTACCGAGATGGACGCGTCCTTGTCCAGCTTGTATTTGGCGGCGATGCCAAAGCGGGTGTTGTTGCTGCCCGCCGTCCAGGCCAGGGTGACGGCCGTCTCCAGCTCGTCGTTCACCTTCTGGTAGATGGAGCCCCCGAACTCAGTCCCGTCGTTGCTGTGGGGGAGGACCATGCAGATGTTAGCAGATGTTAACCAGGAAACTGGCACTGCACGCTCCCCTCTCCTCGCCCAGGACAGTAACAACGCAGTATTTGTCTCTGGAGATGCTCTCATCCAAGTTAAACTCCGGCTCAGCTCCAATTGTTCCTCCACACCCATGTCCTCTTTACTTTTCAGATATTTACTTTTGGACGCTTTCATCCAAAAGAAAACACCCCACTCCTTTCCCATGACTAACTGTTTTGCGATTAAGTCATTCAGCAGACACTTGCATTCATAGGGAATACATAAACATCATTAAGGCGTAGTAGGTATCTTGCTCAAGGAAGCGTACATTGGGAGCCAGACATTGGCAGACTAATTGGTTAAAGCGCATTAGTCTGGAACCTCAGACTGGCCGCAGACCAAAATGTCTCTGGACGCAATTGGATAGACTTACGACCGATAAGACTAACAGATAGTGGGACATATCCGCGGCAGCCATCTTGGTTGTTCATGAAATACCTCCACGGCGCTCCCACTGGGCACTCCTCTGTACACTCATCTGTATCTAACCCGCCCTATGTCTGCTGGGAATCTGTCTGAATGGGAGGGGGACCAGAATAATGTATGCCAGAACAAATAAAATATGAGCTTGCGGATTCTTCTAGTTCCCAGGCCAGTACATGGAGATTCAAAGCCAGAATTTTCAAACAAAGTCAAACAAATATTCCCACAGTGCCCATAACAATGTGAGATGGACAGTGGTTTGCGTTCCCGGTTTATACCCACACGTTGGTGTGCAGCTGGAAGTCTCCGGCGATGTGAGCCAGGGCGAAGTTGTTCTGGGTCAGCTTGGACTTGGCCGTGTCGAACGCCATCTGGTAGCCGGCCAGCCAGCCCTCGTAGCCCAGAACGGCCGCCGCGTGCACGATGGGACCCTCGAAGTCGATGTCACAACCCACGTTGACGAAGTCGCGCTTGAAGGCGGTCTTCAGCTTGCCGCTCTTCTTCCTGGAAGGCAGAAGAATAGATTTGGATGTCGAAGAAAAACAAAAACAACCACAATGACCCAAAAGTGACTCAGACACCATGGAGCCAGAAGTGTTTGGAGAGGGGGACCCGTCATGGGCTTGATTGACCAGGAGTTTCCTATTTAGTCATACTGCTGGTTATTTGGGGAACACTCTGACTGGGAGCGCAAACATAAATAAAAACAAGGAAAGGAAGCATAATGTATGTTATACTGTAACATCCGGTATGACGCAACGTATCTGGTGACGGTCTATGCGTGACTTGTGACGGATGTAGGCATGAATGTGTAAATATGACTTAATCCGGGCGGACGTCGGACTCACCCTGTGTTTGGTACGAAAGACGTATCCAGGGCAACCTTCAGCCCTTGCGCCAACTGCAAAAAATACAACATTTGTTAAAAACACCAGATTTCCCACCCAATCTAGATTGGGCAGGGAAATCTGTTCTTGCTCCCTTCCACTTCCTTCCCTATACAGTATTCTACAGGTCCATTAAAAAGCCCGCTTTACTGCTCCCCAACACCCACCTGGTCCTCCACTGTGACCTCGGTGGCCAGGGTGTTGTCAGTGTTCCACTTCTGGTTGAAGCTCAGACCCAGCTCCTTCATCTTGTACTTGGTCTCCAGGCTGCCAGCCGCCTTGCCGGTGTCCGTGTTGCTGGAGCCGGACGTGTTGAACTCCTAGGGGAGGAAGGACGCATGGAAGGAAAACAGGGTTTAATGGGGGAGGGAGGGGAGGGAGGGGAGTGGGGGGGTGTCTCCCTGTGCCGAAGCGACGGTGCTGTACAGGATGGCATGGCTGTGGACCTTCACGTTGAGGTATGGAGGAGCCGTGGGGATGCATGTAGAATGCGGCGTCGGTTAAAAGAACGGACGGATGTCCCGTCAGAAGGAAACGGGGACATTTGTTAATGAGAAGAGAAGGCACGGCAGATTGTGATTCAGATGACGATTTTTACATGAAAACCTTAAATACTTAAATATTTTTATCGATATATTTCATCAGATATGTGCACATACTACAAACTCAGTAAAGAACAGATTATACTTTGCCTAGATTTATGATATGCCATCATCATAGCCATCTAGTCTACTGAACAGGACTTGACTAGAACAACATTCTGTTGACGTTCCCTCAAGGCAAAGTAAAATCAGTCTGAAGACGTTATCCTGAGCAGGAAACCAAAGTGAAGCCAACATCGTGAATCTGCTCTGTATGATTACAACTCAGCATCTGGTATAAACACGTTGGTCTCTTGCAGCTGTGCATCCGTCAAACAAAAACCGTTTGATTTATTAAGAGGAGGAGTCGGCTTCTAACTCTGGCCTTTAGTAGCTGCTTAAAATGAGTTTTTAATGGGACCATTTGAAATGACAGCGATTTTTTTTTTAAAAAAAATACATGTCACCATCACAAAATGATAATGTAATATGCAGACTTATATACATTGCCTGTAAATAATAACCATGGCACATGCTGAGGCACATATTGACAAATACAGACAACTAAAATAAAATATTAATGAAAAGACGTAGGATTAAAGACATCGTTGAACGTTGCAACGTTGAAAAAGGCATCCATGGGAAGGAATAGGGAAAGAATGAAAAAAGAGGACGGCCATTTTATGAAAAATCATACAAGGAGAGAAAGAGACGAAAACTAAAACGGAAGAGGTCCTGTAGCGTTCACATAGGGACGCAGAGCGGATGGGGTGTGACACCAGATCTTACCATCTACATTAGAGCGGGACGGGTCCATGACGGAAGGCAGCAGAATGGAGATAGAGCCAGGGTTAGCAGAGACAGGGAGGGAGAGGGAGACAGACAGACAGCCAGGCCTGCAGTCTGTCCGTCGGTCTGTCTCCCTCTCTAGAACAAAGGCAAAAGGGTTCAAGCCCCCCCGATCACCGGATACACGGGTTCCCCTGAAACGTTTAGTCAGTAGGTCCCAGCAGGGGGTTAGGAATTCAGGAGTTATGTCGACTGCGGAGAGGAACGTTATTACATCTGGGAAACGATGGGACGGGTGGGGGCGGTCAGAGGGGGTAACTGGGTGGAATGCCAGGTCAGGAATGATCAACACATAGAAGGGTGTCTCTTACCACTCCACTCTGGGACTTGGTCTTTAGGTCCAACTTCACCACGCCGAAACCTAAAGCCGCATAAGAGATGGGACGGAATTAAGATGAATGGTCTCATGAGAATAACCTCATCGTGAAAAAAAATCAATGTTGTGCAACCAAGGGTCCAAAGGAACACCTGCCACCGGCCAATGGTGGATAGATTGATTTGACCATTTGACCTCTAAATAAAATCAGGGTTGTGTATAGTTAAACATTATCAATAGCTTGGCCGGTTGATTTTTCCACTCCGGCAGATATAATGTTAAAGTTCCTTCTGCATGCAAGGTTATGATAGAAATATTCATTGCTTGGATGTTGACTAAGGCCCGTCCACACGGAGCAGATTTTATATATTCCTGAACCGCATAAAACCAAACTGGATCGTTTTCGCCCGTTTCGGCTCTGTGTGATTTATTTTATGCTGTAATCATGCATGTGTCATTTGAAACCAACCCTGAAACCCACGTTTCTCACTCCCTCGGGGGAGAATAAATAGAGAAAGATAGTAAATCTTGACCTACACTTGGGACTCCTTTTCAATTATTGAATCCGTCTCCCTATCCCAGAAATCCAGCTGACTAGCCTGGTTGCTATGGAGTCCACATAAATATACAGACTACCCCAATTAAAACTCCCCCAATTGTCCTGACTATGCAATGTCTAATGACAATGCATTACGCTGCAAAACCGGTGGAAACCACACAAGAGATACATCTCGGTAACACACACACACACACACACACACACACACACACACACACACACACACACACACACACACACACACACACACACACACACACACACACACACACACACACACACACACACACACTACTCACCATAGCCTTTGCTAAAGACGTCCTTGGCAGACTTGCCCAAGTCTGCGTAGGAGGGAGGGACAGCCATGATGCTATAAATAGAAAGAAACCAGAACGTCTTTTGAATGCATGACTGTTGTATTGTCTATTTATACATGATGTTGTGAATGGCTTTTCAAAAGAATAGCGTCACAAGATGATGACGTTCTTCTTTGGTGGTGGTAATCCAGGTATGTGAGGTAAGTCAATGTTATTGGCTATTAGATGTTGTGACTTTTTAGAATAATACATTTGTATGACCCAATGTTAATATCACCTAGTTATAGGTGGCCTAATACGGTTTAACATATCCTTCTACCGTTGAATGTAGAACAGGAACAATTTCCAGTTTTTCGTCATTATAATTTGCTGATGTGGGTGTAATAGTAAGGGCTCAATCTAAAATCAATCATATTACAATTGAAACACACTCAATTCAAAATCTATGAAGGGTTTGAAGTTCTGCAAGACTAGCAACTGTCAGACAATCAACAATTTAACTGAACAAAAAAAAAATATATATAGTGAAATTAGAATTATAAAGGGTGTTGAATTTTGGAAGACTAGCAACTGTCAGACAATCAACAATTTAACTGAACAAAAAAAAAATATATATAGTGAAATTAGAATTATAAAGGGTGTATTTTGGAGACACATGCAGACAAACACATTCTGCATATTAATAATAACTGAAATTGCAGTCTTGGACATTAAGTATTCAGATGTCGCCACAGTAGGCTTGATAGGCCTCAGTGGCCATGGAAAGATTTCATGGAGCGTTCGTCTAATAAAAAAGCAGAAAGGGCCATGTTTAACAGGTCGTGGCCTTCTCCCCTAGTAATTATACTAATGTTCTGGGCCTGTTGACGGTCACCCATCTGGGTTGGGCTGCCGTAGACCTCCTTCGGAACAAAGGACACAGCCAACAGGCCAGAGAGAGAGGTGTGGTGGGGGAGGATTCTGAGGGCCCAGCGACCGTTAGATAAGGCACACTAACCGCTATTCCTGCCAATGACATAGAAGCTGCTATGATAAGGTTTGCTGGTTGATGCGCGTAATATTGTATAAACGATTAAAAAACCCAGTGCAGCAAACTGTGTCAAATCAGTTTCAGAAAAGAAGAGACAAGTTGGCCTAAGCATCTTTATCAAAACCTCAGTGAAAAGATGCTGAAAAAAATGCTTAACAAAGAAACACACACACACACACACACACAACTGCTTGAAAGGGTACAGGGATGAGGACAAATGCACGAAGCATAACCCCTACCAGACATCATCATTATATAACAGCCGATAGCTAACATGGTCGGTAACTTGCTAACCTTGGAGAGAATTAGAGCGATACTTATCACTTGCATTGAAATCAAACACTATCTATTCAAACAAATCATTTTTGTCGTACTACATATACAATTCATTAGATGCCATAATTTTCCATACCGGTGCAAAAGTTGTTTAGAGAGGAAAATCTGCAAATGTGCCCCTGTCTGGATGCTGCTGTGGGAATGACAGCTAGCTTAGCCTACAGAGGATAGGGCACAATGAAGGAGACACACGGCGCATGCGCTGTGTCATTGCAGCAGGAAAACAGAACCTATGTACCGGTGAAATGGAAGCGAAAGATAATCCCGATTCAAATTCTTCATCACATTAACTACAAAATAATCTTAAATGACATGGAAGAATATTTAAATTAAATAATCTTAATGTATGTGCGTCTTTGTGTGTGTGTGTGTGTGTGTGTGTGTGTGTGTGTGTGTGTGTGTGTGTGTGTGTGTGTGTGTGTGTGTGTGTGTGTGTGTGTGTGTGTGTGTGTGTGTGTGTGCGCGCGCGTGCGTGTGCGGGTGTGTGGATCCTTGTGGCCAGAGTGAGAGACAGAAATAAAAAATAGATAACTTGAGGAGAATAAAGTCTTGTACAACGTAATAACGTAATATTACACGTTAAATATGGATAATAACATGATAAAAATGACGATAAACGAGTTTAAAGCTTACAAAAATACAAAAATACCCTCAATATTTGCAGAAGTGAAGATGAGTTGTTGTACACGGTTGGTTGCATAATAACCATTGGCAATAAAGAAACCCTACACTTGGTCAAAGATGAATATGTATTTATTATAATGATCTGTATTTTGAAAGCGGAAAAATAATGGATATGATAGAAATACTGCAAATAAAACAATATCATTGGATGACCACTTTCATGTGCAGAAAGCCCCCTCAGCCTTCCAGTTTCTGACTAGGACATGCAGCGTGGATATATTGCAATCACTATAAAGCAGCAGCTAGTTCGATGTGGCTAACCAAGCAGTAAAATGGCACTTGTATAGATCTCCTAAATGAAGGAGACAGAATACACGGGGCCACATCCGGGCAGCAACAAAAGGTGGTGGCGTTTTAGCACGCAACCCCTTTTCTCACAGACTTTGGCTCTGTCCCACCCCCTTGGCCTCCATCCTCCACCCTCTCCCTCCCCCAATACAGCGACAGCAAGCTGGCGTCAATGAACCGTGTGCTATTGCACACAGGCGGTGTGTGTTATTTGGGTTGGACTAGCGCTTCCTTTTTTGTTTTTTTTAAATTGTTATTTTATAGCCTAATAGTTCACATTAATTTCATTGTTTGAATTGGTTTAATGTTACTTATCTCTTTTAATGTTGCCTGAAGGAAACATACTTTATGTAAATTATAATATTTATTTCATAATCCTGCTAGTTCATTTTTCCTCCATTTATCATTAGATTCTTCTGCTCATTCTACATTCTTGTTTTCCTTTTTCGTGAGCATGAAGATACAGAAGGGGGCTAGATTACAGGCCTAGGGGCGAACTGATTGAGAAACCGGTTTATCAGATGAGACGTTTTCAGACAGGTTTCAAACCCACCTTTGGTCCCTCTTTATAACAAACTCACATGTTTTTAAATATAATAATACATGTATAAAATATTGACATAATTTATAATAATATATTTGGGCCATTGTTATTACGTGACATATTAGTTTTTCCAAAATATCCTATACAACCGAATTGCCTATTCATCAATTTCTAATATTGCATCCCGTTCCTCCTTAAATCTACGTGGTAAATATCGCGTGGAAGAAAGAAAAAACTCTGAAGCCCCGCCCAGAATACATCATCCACCCACACTAGTGGCCAACAACATCTGGGCGGGCGAGGGAAGTTTTACTGTCAAAAGTACACACTAGGCACGATCAACTTTTGCACAGTCCTAAGTCCAATGGTCCAAATTAAGTAGTACTTTATTATTTAACCGCACTGCACTTTCTGCACAATGCACCACCGTGCATGACTGCAGACCGAGCCCTGGCGCCACACAAGTCGATCCGATCAGATCAAATAAGTGAGGCTAGGCTAACGCAACCATGTCTGGAGGACCAGTGTTTGTGAACCCCTTCCATAGACCTCAGTGTCTGGCTGCTGCTGCTCCATCGGGGAAAGCCAAACTCACGCACCCCGGCAAAGCAATCCTGGCAGGTAAGTGTATCTGAACTCGTTAATAGTGTGAACAGTAGGCTACACCCTCGTACTTGCCTCATAACAGTACTTGTGGACACGTTGCAGTTTGGAAAACAAGGGTACTACATTGGTTGTTGAAACTGGTAAGAATAGGTGATAAGAGTTAAACGAACTGAACGTACTTCGTCTGTCGATATCGGTTATCATTTCCATTTTAGTGGATTTAACTATATTGACAAAAGGGGCGTTTCTAAAGGAAATGCCTTTTTGTCCAAACGTAAAAGGTTGCATCGCCGTGACAGGACAGGAAAACTGACCTGTCACACAGGTTGTTAGGACACATAAGTATTTTTCTCATGTCTTGAAACAATTAAAACGTCTCTTCGCATTTTACTTCATGTTAAGTTTTCCTTTTGCCTTTCAGAGTACATCAACTTATAACATAATAGCAACATCTAACCCAATTCGCAACAATGACGAAGCACATTGGTCTAATCTCCCAGTCCCTTCTGCACACACTCATCTGCAGTTACAACAAAACTGTCTGTCACAACTAAATGCAGTGAACACTAACCTTCTTGCTCCCAGGTTCAATGGTTAATATGCCACAATTAACACACAGGTAAATTCATTAAATATAGAGTAATGATTAACTATTGGCTATATTCAAGGTGCTGTAGGCCTATTATTAGTAATATGTGTGTAGTGTATGTACATATCTTGACATACTTTACAATGTGGTACGAGTATGGACAGAATATGGTGTAAAGGAGTCAAGGGCAGAACCTGGCCTGATTAAATGTGTTATGTCTTGATGGTGTCCGCATAGCAATGACCTTATTCAACCAATGCAAGTATTAAAGTCTTATGGCAGCCTTTCTATATCTGTAAAATGCAAAATTAACGTATTAAAAAAAGAACATTGAATACAATGCATTCGTAATAAACACTCACCAACCGGTTGACTTTGACCGTTTAGTCAAATGTAAAATCATTACAGAATAATTTACATTCATATGACTATTGTGAAGGTCATATTCATATGTGTAGAAAATGTATTTGTTTTTATATCACTGAGTCGTTATAAATTGCCAAACAAGTTTTCAGTCAATCTCAAGTCTAAAAGCTACACTCCCAAGTCAAAACCTGTTGGTTAGTCTACCGGCATGTTGGCCTTGATGTCCCCTATGCCTTTCCACACTGGTCATCCTGTGTGTGTGTGTGTGTGTGTGTGTGTGTGTGTGTGTGTGTGTGTGTGTGTGTGTGTGTGTGTGTGTGTGTGTGTGTGTGTGTGTGTGTGTGTGTGTGTGTGTGTGTGTGTATGTCTGTTTTTAGTTTCTATGCTGAAGGAGTTTGATGACGGAAATTCATTTCTTCCTCTAACTGGGAGTAAATGAAAGCAGATTGGAATGCACACCCACTATTAACGGCACACGCACTGCACACATTGCACGCTCCGGTGTAGTGTAGGACGGCCCCGGTGATGCAATATCATGCATGATGTCAGGGTGGTGGAGCGCATGCAGGCCTTTTGTTCAAGGTCTGATCTGGGATGGGGGGGAGATCCTCAGGTGTTCTGAACGAGGTACAAGGTTGAGTCAATAATGTCACGCTCAAAATGCGTAGTGTTCAATGGTCAATATCTGGTTTATCTAGGCAAGAGATACCACCAACGTTTCTGGCCCTCCACATAAAAAAGAAGACAGACTTAATAATGTAAAGTAGTACATAGGATTTAAAGGTTTAACAAGATGCATCAATTTGTGACTTGAATCATTTTCTAATCTTTGAAACTGGCAGCAAGTTGTGAACTCTATAGTTATGATACCATAACATATTCATATGATTTATATTTATAAGATGCACTCCTTATGTTTGGATCAGATATATTTATGGGAATATTGAGTATTGAGAGTTAATTACACTATTTGAATCCTACATCCTCTTATGCCGAGATAAGTATTTCCCTTGTTGGACTTGACCATGGGGGGAGTATCTTGTGGGCAGTCATGCTGCGATTAACTCAGCCAATCAGAGGCCTCGGTTGTATTTGCTGTTCAACTGCAGATGTGTGGCAACCTGTTTATTTAAGGTGGAAACTGACTCGGAAGTATAAGGCAGTAGTCCACTTTACTACAATGTATAAAAATATTATTGTTGAGCGTGGATGTATACGCAGATGTATTACTTTTTAGGAATCCAAAATAATGTTTATTGCAGTTTTCTATAGTACACATAGAAGGTCAGATAAAATCCAATTGCATTTTATATGAGCTTGTTTCTACCAGAGAAAGGAAAGTATTTGATTGATTTGATAGTTGTGGCTCATTGTCTACACGGGTTTGATGCCGTTTTGCAAAGTAACCCTCACTTTTTCGTTCCTTTTGAGGCCTGAGGAGCATGACAAAATATAACAACATGAAACACAGTAGGGACTTTTCTGGCACCTGCTATTGTTCTATGTGGTTCATTGACTGATGGTGTGTTTTGTTCCAGGCGGTATCGCTGGTGGCATCGAGATCTGCATAACCTTCCCGACAGAGTATGTGAAAACACAACTCCAGCTGGACGAGAAGGCCAACCCGCCCAAGTATAGAGGCATAGGTAAGTCACTATGGTTACACATGCCAGAGGGGTTCTTTAGGGTTAAAGGACCCCTAAATGAACCAGTGTGTTACTCTAGGGTTAAAATACCCCTTTTTGAACCAGTCTGTTGCTCTAGGGTTAAAATACCCCTTTTTGAACCAGTCTGTTGCTCTAGGGTTAAAGGGCCCCTATATTAACCAGTGTGCTACTCTAATTCCCTTTTTCAACCGGAGGGGGGTAAGCTTCGGACCCAGCATGCCTCAGCCCAGTAGTAAGGGTGCAGTATAGCCCAGCTCCGTTACAGCTCCTGTTTCCACCGCCGGCAGTATGCTTATGGTAGGGCGGGGTTTAGGCCATATGGTGATAGCCGCGAGCTACGCAAACATCGTGACCTCATAGCAGTCCCACAAAGTGTAGCCTGCTAATGAATCCAAGGAAAAAGAATGAACGCGCACAATGAACAAAGAGCAACAATGTAGGACGTCCAAGAAGGACGGCAATTTTTTGTGCAACATTTCAATAAAATAAGCTTTCGCTGTTGTCCAGAAATACCTCACAGGTAATGTGTTTGTTAGTTACTATCCCCCTGTCGCACGGATGTGCGATTCTGTCGACCAAATAACGGACGACGTGTGTAGCTCAAACTTGCCGGCACCCTTTCAGGTGCCTCGGTACCCCAACAGAGGAGTGCTGCGAGACGAGTACGGCTCAATACGGCTCAGTACGGATCACGCCAATTTTTGGCGGTGGAAACACAACCCGTGCCGCACCTTTACAGACTTAACAGACCCACACCCTCCGATGGAAATGCGCCATTAGGTTAACGGACCCCTATATGAGGCAGTGTGTTATGTAAAATAATGAAATCACCTGTGGAAGAGTCCTGATGGTCTAATAGATAGATTAGCCCAGCATTTGTTCCGGCCCACTAGTGGATGAGGAATGTTTTGAGGACTCTTAACTACTATTTGACCTATAACCTCGGATATGACTTTAAATTTTTCTCCATTTGTTTAACACCAGCCTTTTACACTGCAGCTTATTTTTGAGGCTGTTGTTGTTGTAGCCCGATGATAATGATTCTAACTGTGTTTCATCATGGTCAAGCTTCTTTCTCTGAGGGTGAACTGGTTAGTGACCGAATGAGACATTCACAAATGCCTTCTCACAGTATCCAAATAGCAGCTAGGATTCACAACCATTTCCTTGTGTGCCGTTTGCACGGCTTGCCATATTAATACCTGGTTTCATGTTTTAGGCTACCGAATTACCAATCAATATATATTTTTTAAGAAGGACATTGTGTCCAAATGGGATACTTTTGGGCCCACCAAACACTCTCAAGGGCCCCCAGTTGGTAGCGTATTAGATAGGAGTTAAAGTATTTTATGGTAAGCCAGAATATACGGCATGTTTTTGTGGTTAAAGGTTTAGCCTCTGAAGCGGAAAGCTGGTTAATCAAAGGCAAAGGCTTTCATTGTAATGAAAAAGAGTGGGAATTTCCCTCTTAACTAATACATTGAAAACGAAGATATGAGAAATATTTAGTAAATCCAAGCGTGAGTGTACAGACATTCTCCTCATGAAAAGAGCCATTCTGTATTCAGTGTGGTTCCAACTGTGTGTCTTTGTTATCTGTACGAGGAAACACTTGTGGACTTTGGCATGCCGTCCATTTACTTAGATCTATTTTGATTGGTTACGGCGTCAGGGACCATGATGTGTTTCACTGCCATCGCAAGATAGCGTGACCAGGGGTTTAAAGGCCTTTACTTGGAATATCAATGATGTTGGGCCCAAACTGAGAAAACATAAATGGAGTTCATATAAATGAGAGATTTTTTTTATTGTTTAGTTTGGAATTCAGTGAGTGTCAGTAGTGTCAACCAAAATCGTTGTTAAAACAACTTATGGCATATCCAAAGGTTTTGTCAATGGTGAGGCATAAATGTGTTTGCAATCTTGAATTGGGTCCTTGATATTTACCTGAGAGATTACACTTTGGTTTCGTTACCACTCTGCTTCATCTATGCTGTTGAAATATTCCCTCTTCCTGACTCCAATCTGTCTCCCTCTGCAGGCGACTGTGTGGGGCAAACCGTTAAGGGCCATGGGGTGAGGGGTCTGTACCGAGGCCTGAGCTCGTTGCTCTATGGCTCCATCCCAAAGGCTGCTGTCAGGTACATCGAAAAAGACCATAACCACTTCACTAAACATGTGTGCACCCCCACACCTCCCATTAACACTGACCTCCTTAGCACCCTAACTTAGCAACTTAGCATCACCTTTTTTTGTGATGTTGAGTATAAAATACACTCTTTTTAGATAAACTATAGCAAGCAAGTAGGTTGGTATTACCTTTATTAATACCCAAAGTGGAAATTATGTTGCCTCAGCAGTTTCTTGTCCATATTGGTGTTTCTGAAATTATACTATTATGTACTAATTATATATATATAAAACATTATATGGTTAAAAAAACCGAATGACCTAGTGATTCTCATTCTTGTAGCTACTCTGCACTCGGTCCATGTGTTCATTTTTCGGACCGTAGTAGTTCATTATTTTTAACTCTAAAGGAAAAGTCCTAAATGTGAAGCGTGCATTGGGTCGTGTCCCCCCCCCCCCCCACCCCAGGTTCGGAGTGTTTGAGCTCCTGAGCAACAAGATGCGTGATGAGAACGGGAAGCTGGACAGCATGCGGGGCCTGCTGTGTGGGCTGGGGGCCGGCGTGGCCGAGGCGGTGGTGGTCGTGTGCCCCATGGAGACTGTGAAGGTGGGTGGAGCCTTTCTCATCTTCACCAGATATAACCTGCTGTTGCGGTTTATGATCCTAGATGAGGTGATTGAAAGGGCAGGATGAATACACAGCTAATAGGTTTTTTGTTATTTATTATGTAAGGGATAATGTATAGTTCGGAGGTTGTTATGGAGAAATAAACCCCGACAGGTTGTATGGAACCCCGACGCGAAGCAAAGGGTTCCATACAACCTGAAGGGGTTTATTTCTCCATAACAACCACTAACTATACATTATCCCGCTTATTACACGGCCTTACGAGTGAAATAAATAATAAACAATAGATAATAACCCACAATGATTCAGCAGCGACAAGGATTCGTCGGTAAAGTTTATCAGTTTATCAGTTGATCAGAGCGCTGTCCCTAGCAACGGTCTGTTATACATGACGACGGTCCGTTATACAGAAATAACAGACCGCAGAACGCAGCGCTGGACCAATCAGAGAGCAGCATTCAATAGAGCCGTGTAATAAATTATATTATTGAATGATCATTATTTGCTACTGCTGTGAACTATTGGTTTGTGGTCGAAGACCACAAACCAATAGTTCACAGCAGTAGCAAATAATGACTCTGACAAAACCATCACTCTGACACTTTAAGATGTTCAATTTCAGTTGTAGTGAGACCCATCACTTGAAATATGTAATCTAATTAGCCTATTTAGAATGTGTGATGTTAGTGTTTATAATCCCGTCTGAGGCACTCTGAGTAGCAGATTTGGGTGTCTATGATATTTCAGGGTCCATATCGTTTATTAGTTATAGTTATAATAAAACGATTGCAGTGTCTGAAGAATTGAATGATAACATTGTGGTCCGTCATCAGGTAAAATTCATCCATGACCAGTCGTCTGCCAACCCAAAGTACAGGGGCTTCTTCCACGGGGTCCGGGAGATCATCAGAGTGGATGGTAAGAATAAACCGCCTCAGAGTGGTCAGTGTCAGCAGTTAACTCATGATGTCCATGATGTAGTTTCCCCATCGTTTGTTGGCAATAGGCATGCATATTACAATGGTTTTAGCTCACCTGACCCACAACAACTTCCTGTGAATATTAAGTTGAAATTGTTAAAAAAGCATTTAAGCAGAGGTTATTTGAATAGTAACTTATACGTATTATATTGTGTATATTGTTATATTGTGTACTAACTTTATTAACTGTATTATAAACACAACTCTCTCTCTCTCTCTCTCTCTCTCTCTCTCTCTCTCTCTCTCTCTCTCTCTCTCTCTCTCTCTCTCTCTTCTTCTCTCTCTCCTCTCTCTCTCTCTCTCTCTCTCTCTCTCTCTCTCTCTCTCTCTCTCTCTCTCTCTCTCTCTCTCTCTCTCTCTCTCTCTCTCTCTCTCTCTCTCTCTCTCTCTCTCTCTCTCTTCCCCCCCCCCAGGGCTGAAGGGGACATACCAGGGGCTGACAGCAACAGTGTTAAAGCAGGGCTCCAACCAGGCCATCCGCTTCTATGTGATGACCTCCATGAGGAACTGGTACAAAGGTAGAAACATTGTGTGTGCATTGTTCGTCTATGTATAGTGTGTGTATAGTTTGTCTTTAGTTTTTCACCTGTTCTTCGAATGCTGTAAACACCAATGTTTTGCCGTTTTCGGATAAATAAAGTGTTAACTTATCTTCTCCTTTATTGTGTATTTTTCTTTTTGTTTGTATGCGTGCTTGTGTTTTTTAATGTTTGCCAGCCGGCGCATTAAAGACGGGTTTGTTTATTTTGATTTAAAAAAGGGGACGACCCCAACAAGGCCATCAACCCTCTCATAACTGGAACATTTGGAGCCATTGCCGGCGCTGTCAGTGTGTTTGGAAACACTCCGCTGGACGTCATTAAGACCAGGATGCAGGTAGGAGGGTGGTTTAATTCCACTGGCTGTCATCAGACCTATGCACACACACACACACACACACACACACACACACACACACACACACACACACACACACACACACACACACACACACACACACACACACACACACACACACACACACACACACACACACACACACACACACACACACACACTTATTTCTCCTTCAGGATGAATGAAGGATCTATCTGTCCGATGTTACATATACTGTATCTGTATATTACATAGAGAACATGGAAGGCTGTTGCTTAGTATTTCTTGATTTTACAGGGCCTGGAAGCTCACAAGTACAAGAGCACGATGGACTGTGCCATCAAAATCATGAAGCATGAAGGACCCAAGGCGTAAGTGGTCTCTGTTTTCTTATTAGATGGTTACAGTAAGGTGCATTGTGTAGATATTAAGGGTTTTCAAAGGACTACACAATCACAGTTGTAGTTTTCTCTGGTAGTACAGAGACAGATGCAAATAATCATAATTCATATCAGGTCGGTAAGGTAAGCTATAGGAATTGGAATTAAAGATATGAAAAAAAAATTGAAAATAAGAATATGCCAAATATACAAAAAATGTATCTTTATACACACTAAGGGTAGAATATAAACCAAAAATGTACACGTAAACATCTAGACAGTTGAGGTATTACAATGAACATTCTTGTACACATACATTATGCCAAAACTCGAAGGTAGTGACACTTTCCTGCCGGTGGTTCCCCACAGGTTCTACAAAGGTACCGTTCCTCGCCTGGGCCGCGTGTGTATGGATGTTGCCATTGTCTTCATCATCTATGAGGAAGTCGTGAAGGCTCTTAACAAAGTCTGGATCACGGACTGAACCCTCCCCCACCCAACTTCCCAAGAGATAGACCCGGCATGGCGGGAAGGAGAGACGAGATTGGGCCTTATATAGCACCTCAACCAGGCCTTGGAGACGATACTCCCCTTTGGGTTTTACTATCTACCTCTGTGAGATCCATGCATTAAAGAACCATGTCTTTGTCATAGAAATTAAAGACAAAACAGCTCTAATAATAGTAATATTAATAATAAGGATTTTTGAATATTACATATATCTCAAATTCCAAAAGGAGTTTTTTTAAGAGCTCAGGGAAAAGTGCGAAGCAGTTATTTAGCTAAATGCTTGATCTGGGGGTTTGGAAACACAGTTCGTATGGGGCTTTAGAAAGTTTATTTCTAGTTATGTTCTTTCATGTACTTAAAAAATAACACGACTAAATATTGTTTGAAAATTAGATTGTCACCAAAAGCCCATAATTTTTAAGAGATTTAGATACAAATGTTTTTTTGGTTCCTATTTTTGTCAAGAGTATTTGAGACTTACTTTTCTTTTAGTAGTTGCAACACTGGTGCGTTTTTTTAACAGAGGTGAAAACGTATGGAGATAGATATAATTTAATCCTATTTCATTGATGAGTGAAAATGAACATCTACATGCCTTACCTTAACTAATTGCTGTCACCGTCATGACAATAGTCATTGTTAACACATGTAATTATCACTGATTGTACCCTGTCATGAAATGTATGTTTTTATTGCCTTGGTACCATTTAGAGAAGTATACAATTTGACTGTAATATAGTAGGGAGGGGGAATAACTGTTGAATGTGTAGAGTAATGCTTTGAACAAGTGCCTGTGTAAGACATGAAGTGGTAATAATGAAATGTGTCATTATTAATAAATTAATTGTTAGAAATTATCAGTTGATTTTTCTAATTAATGAAATAATGTTACATGCAGTGCAGATGTTGACGCTATTGATTTGTACAGAATTTCTTGTGAACATTTGTATTTATGACATGAATGCAATGTTGTGACATGAATGTGTCTGCATTTCCAGACCATCTACAGCATAAGAGGATGATTAAAATGCCTGTCAGAATACAAGTCTCCTTTATGATTAGGGAAATTAACTCAAAATATATTTTATATATGTTTAAGAAGTATTTTAATTGTCCAAGGATAATTATCTTATGTATTTGTATTTACTAGTTGAATTTTATTTGTAGGGATTCAAAAATAATATTACTTTGCTTTTATTGACATTTAATAGATAACCAATATTTTATATATTAATGAAATGATAACTTATTTCTTGAAAATAATGCAGACCGGTGTGTTTAGAATAATATTCAAAATCACTTTTTGTCGCAACCCTATATTGTTCTTTATTGAAAAACAAACAGTGTAGAGATTAACATTTAACATAAAAAAACAACTTCTCACATGTAAATACACAAATAAACAACTAGTACTGATGCAACCTTGGTCTTTCTGAGCCTTTATATACATTTTTTGTTAATCGACCTGTTTAAATCTCTGAAGTTACGCCGTTCAGTCTTATAACAGAGATATCTTTTCAATGAAAATGATACCTCCCATTTGACCTTTAAAACAATTGTAAACGGTTCAACACAAATTTAGTATTATATGTTAACATTCTGTTTATTTATAATAAACTCACTTTTACAATATCATTCCTTCGAAATACTTATATTAGCCTATGTTATAAACCCCAGAGCAGACAGTTTGAATACTGTATCGCCCCCGCTGTGCTATGCTCTGTCTGAACCCGTCCGCTTGCCGTAGTCTGCTTGTCCTCTTGAGGGCAAGGGAATAAAGATGCCTATGTTGGTTTAGCAATCGTAGCGAGTATTTAAAAAAATGTCTTCGAATGGATCTGGGACGAGGGGATTTTACTTCAACACGGTGCTGTCTCTGGCCCGGTCCCTGGCAGCCCACCGACATGCACCGATAGAAAAGGTAACCTAACGGTGAAGTTCTTCCAGGAGGCCCGATGTTAACCCGCTTAGCTACCTGACACAGTCTGCAGGGGGTCGCTATTGACATGTTGACGCTTGAGATGACATATTCTGTGACATTTAACATTCTTCATTTGATCACGTTTGGTACGAACTTGGAATGGGCTTTAGCAACTGTTAAACCATGCAATATACTAGAGTTAAAGCCACCTATTCCGCTGACACTTGAGTATTCTTGTTGTCAAAATGTTCCCATGCCCCATGGACTTTAAATTACCCTTAAATGAATGAGTGCTGGCTGAATATATCCTAATGGAATAACGGTAATTGCTATTCAAATTATAACGGGACTTTTCATTGAACTGACATAAAAAACAACTCCACAACTAGCAACGTATCACCGTATTTTTATAGAACGAAATAGTGTTTTTTACATGAAATATAATCTATGAATTTATGATGTTTAGCCTAATATAGTGTAGAAATCCGCCGGATAGAGGAAACATCCCCCATGATATTGGCTGATCCGTTGCTTTTGGGTATGAGTCACGTCACGTGACCTCTCTCCTAAATGACAACCTCAATGTTTGTTGCAAATTCTGATATGGCACAATATTCCCACTTCTGTATTTAATTTAATCAGCTAGGTAGGCACGACGGACAGATATTTTTTGTCATACTACACAGGCACGGTCACTGTTAATATTGGTCATTGTATAATCAATCTTAATCGCCAAAGTGTCTGGATATAATTTTATTTTCCCAGTTTAGTTGCACATACAACTACTTTGACGGCAGCCTTTCCTTCGGCTAAAAGCTCTATAGTAGCACTGGGCACGTCTCAGGAGGTGGCACCCACGAGAGCTCAACTCAGCTCACTTCTCTGTCATTATATGGTTAGCCTAATGACACCCAACTGTACCGAAATAACTTCAATTATCTGCATTGTTATGGCTGTCCCATTTTGACTCGAGTGTGCCGCTGTGTATCCAGCTGAGAAGGGGAACTTTCCATAGCAACACAGAACAACAACACTTCTAGGTTCCATCATTTCTATAAATGGATTCTGAGAACAACATTATGCAGTTACTGCCTCACTGTCTGGTTGGGCTGTGATGGGCGTTTTTCCGTATCATTATCAGACCTTGTGTGCTGAGAAGAAGCATTATGGATCAGTGTATGGGTCACACATAGGTGTCAAATATTCATATGCAGTATGTGGTGGATGTGATTCTGTCTTATGTTGACGTCTTGTTGAAAGGGAAATCCCACACAAAGGCCATTGGCCAAAAAGGCCATTACTGACTTTGAACTAAAGTCAGTACAGGAAAGCAACAAAAACAAAACATGAACGCAGCACAGAACAAAAGTAAACAAGACATAACAAAGATCAATGTAATAAACTGTAGAAAAACACAGTAATGCTAGTTTGACACGTCTGCTCATTGTTATCGTGAAGTTTGTAGGGTAAAATACTTGTGATACTTTTGGGGGGTCATTCAATGTGATTACCAAACAAAGTAACAATCTGGTAAGGGGGAGTATGAGAATGCATAGGAGGACATCCCCCGCAGAATTGGACCATTTCAACAGGGTGGGTAGAAGTCTTCGAGCTCTTAGCCTAATTGCGCCATTGCAGATAAAAAAAAAAGTATGGTTTATACAGTGCACTTAATTTAATGAACAGGCTAGCCTTGGGTTCTACACTTGAACTTCTTTGCTTTGTTAGGCCAACCTAAAAACAAGATACTGAAAGAAAGGCCTGAGGAGGAATGCAATGTACTGTCTTATTACAAACATAAAGTGACAAACACTGAATTCTGTAAAGGATGAGGGATGCAACCAGACGCTGATGACATTTGATATGTCGGACACAATGCCTGCGTTTCTTTTCCTGAACCGCACTCATCACTTGAAATGTCTAGTAGTTATCACCTCCCCAGCAATAGCCCTCTACTCCACTGTTACCCTCTACTCCACTGTTAGCCTCTACTCCACTGTTAGCCTAGCTGAGCCGCCGTCCACTGTGACCTTTAACTAGTGGTGATGGTTGCTCTGCTCCAGGTCCAGAAGCTACACTGCATGTGTCCGGTGGACTTCCGTGGAGTTTTCCAGCTGGATGAGCGTAGGAGAGATGCTGTCATTGCTTTGGGCATCTTCCTGGTGGAGTCCAACCTGCAGGTACTGGGGGTTCATGACATGTTAAGATGCACATGTTAACGCCTTGAGATGACACGGTGATGCACTTATAGACAACGTCTTTCCGAGCTTTCATTTACTCTCTTATTTAGCTCTTATTTTTTTTTATTATTTATCTTCCATGACTCATTTACTTATTTTTATCACAGCACTTGAATTAGTTTGTATTCAAATCAGAAATTGTATGCTTTTATGGTTCTCAGCCTCACTCTTAATGGCGTTAGATGAACGGCTCTTCTGATAGTAAATTGATGTGTGACTATGGGGTGGATCACATGTTGGTGTGTCGTATACTTGTGGTGTTTCAGCACAAAGACGCCATCGTCCCCTACCTCCTTGGCCTGCTCAAGGGACTCACTAGGGTTCAATGGATCGAGGAGAGCTCCGAGCGCAAAGGAAGGGGTAAAGATATAGACTCTTTCTACTTTCATAGTCTTGGAGCTTTGGTGTTCGTCTCCCAAACGCAAGGTTCTGAGTTTGATCCCCAATGTCCACAACTTCCCTGTAGGCGTATTGAGCAAGATAACCTAAACCCTGCCTGCTCCTTAATGCCATTGAATGAGCATTAAGTTACTTTAGATGAATGGCTAAATAGTCATTTCTATGCACTACAGAGTCATGATAGTGTAATAATCTGTATTAATCTGTATATGTGTCTGTTTTCAAACAGATACACTCCCTGTTGCGGAGAACTTCAGCTTCTTTCTAGTGACGCTCCTGTCAGACGTCGCCCAGCGGGATGAAACACTACGAGGACAGGTGTGTGTGTGTGTGTGTGTGTGTGTGTGTGTGTGTGTGTGTGTGTGTGTGTGTGTGTGTGTGTTGTGTGTGTGTGTGTGTGTGTGTGGTCTGTGTGCTGTGTCGTCTGTGTCCGTCTGTGTCCGTCTGTGTCCGTGTGTGTGTGTGTGTGTGTGTGTGTATGTGTGTTATTGAGCTGGTTTCTGTGTTCCTTTACGTCAGATCCTGGAGACAGTGATGGGCATAATGCAGGTGCTCCAGGATACCTGCAGAGACCCAGAGCACCATGACAAAGGTGCAAACAGTGCATGGTTCCTTTGTCTCTCTCTTTCCAGATTTCTATCTCTTTCTTTCACCTTTCTTTTATTTCCTGTTTTTCCTCCCCTAGTCGTCTCTCTTTTTGCGCTTCTTGTTCCTTTTCTCTTCTCTGGCTTTGTCTCCATCCTAGCTCCTCCCTCCCTCCCCTATCCAGGGTTGCCATGGGACTGGAAAGTAGTGGAAAATGCTTAGATGAAAATAATAATAATCAAGACCTTCAAAGTGCTTGGGCCAATAAAGAGGTCCTTAATGGTGCTTGGATTTAGCCTAGCGTAATCTCTGATCTTGAGCTTCTTGTGATTCGTCGTCTCCAAAACACCTATGATACAATCTTCGACATATGAAGTGCTGAGCCAAGCTTGAAACACTCTCTTCCTCTCTACAGTATATCTCTTGTAATAGGTTAGAAGCATACAGCTATGTGCTGATGGCTGCTCTGTGTCATTGGCTGAGCTCTCTCTCGTAGGCGTTCTCAGGTCAAATATGTGGCTGGTCGCCTAGGTAACCTGCATTGTTTAGCCCCCCCCCCCCCCCTCTGGTTTGGGACGGGTGTGACACACTCAGCCAACCAGCAATCAGGAGAGAATAATGAATGAATGTGCGTGCTCACTGTTGCAATACTAAGTTATGTAATGAACCGTATCTCAGATGCTGCGGCCGAAACATTTTGTTTTAATCTGTAATTTTTTGCAACTTTATTGCCCACGACATCTTCTGAACCACCTTTTAGATTGAGCAGAAATACTTTTTAATGTACAGTTACACAACGGCTATCTCCTCCTCGACTGAATGTTTGTACACAGCTCGCAGGCTTGATGCGCTCCACTTTTTTTTGTGGACAACCAGCGCCTTGAATATGTACTACAGCGTTTCTACAGCTCGATGCGTATTCGCAATGAGTCCGTCTTTACGGAGATATTTCTGAAACGCATCAAAGGTAAACGGAGGGGAAAAGATGGTTTACACCCGTGTGGAGCCTGAGTCTCTCACAGTAGCGTGCACCTTTCTCTTTTCTTTACCTCTTCACCAAGCCTCATATTGGCCCTGGAAAAACTCTGCATTAGTCTTTTAAAAAGTGCTTGACGTGTATCATTACAAAAGAGTGGCAACCCTGCCTATCTCTCACACTTTATCCATTTTGCTTCTTACTCTATGATAAAGAAGGCCCGAGTTTCTCAAATGGGAAAAAATCTAGATCTATGCGTTCCTCACCATTCCCAAAACCCCTCCAGGCTCCTAAACACCCTCCCAACACTCCTAACTCCCTCCCTCCCTTCCTCCCCCCCCCAGAGTACCTGTGCAGGTACACGGTGCCGTGCCTGCTGGGCGTGGCCCGGGCCTTCGGTCGCTATAGCAACACGGAGGAGGCCCTGCTGTCCAAGCTGTTCCCGCGGCCCGTCGTGGCCCTGCCGGCGTCGGCCGACGACGGGGACGCCGGCCGCCGCCGCTCCTTCAGCGACTTCCGCTCCATCCTGCCCAGCTCCTTCCTCGCCGTGTGCCAGGAAGACTCGGCCAAGCGCAAGAGCTCGTCCGTCTCCGGGACGTCCCAGCAGGTGGGCGCCAGTGGGGGGAGGGGTTAGACCGTGGCTTTAGATCATAATAACAACAATAATAATAATAATAATAATAATAATAAATTGGATTTGTATTGCACTTTATTTTTCAGGAATCTCTAGGTGCTACTGAGAGTAATTATTAAGAATTATTAATAAACGGTTAAAAGGAGAACCTATAAAAGACAATTTAGAAATATGCTTTTTTTTTAAAGATATGTTTTTTTTTGTTTAGTTTAAGAACAGCTGTAGTCAGTGGAGCCCTGAGGTGGTCAGCCGGGGCGTTCCTCAGTCTAGGGGCAGCGGCAGGAAAAGGATCACCCGCGGTGCAGAGCTTTGTTCTTTGGGCTTTGACATCCCCATGATGCCGTTTGTGAAGGGCGCAGAGAGTTCGCCCATGGCCTGTTGCCGTTTTGCTGTCACAATGCTGACGACGCACATTAGTAGGCCGAGATCATGGTTTCAGGGGTACGGCGCCACGACGCTGTGGTGACCGTGGGCAGGGGGCCGCGGTTACGTCATTTGTTTCTCTCACATCCGGCTAGAGCAGTCAGCGCAGGGCAGTGCTCGATCTGGGTTCAGGGTAGCGGTGTTTGTCTTCCCTCAGCTGCTTTCTCTTCGTTGGAACGAAAATCATTTTAGACAAGTGTGCTTCTGTACTGAGAGGTTGTGACACCTTTTATCTCTTCGAGTGCCGTTTTGACATTTACCGATAAATGGTTTGGTAAGGGCAACTATTAAGGGGAGGAAAAAAATATAAAAAATAGGCTTCCTCACTCTCCAAGTGGTCGTCTTCAAAATATGAACAGTGACACTCTAGGAATGACATCAGCAAACGGAAAGCACCTGAGCTTCTATCTGCATAACAAATCTGTAATGCACTAGGAGGAATGTGTTATTTGGGCCAAGAGGAAGTTGGTTGAATAGAAGTTTAATAATGTGCCGTGTTTCTCTCCCCAGGCTAGTCCGGAGAGGGTTGGTTTAATGGCCAGCTCTCCCACAGACCCCTCCGCTCCCTACTTCGAAGGTGAGCGCCTTAGAGAATATGCATGAGCCTGCTGTTTGGATATAGTTGTCGTTTGACATTGAGAGTTAATCATGCGACTGATGCTGTAATCCAGAGGGATTAATGGGTGAGGCTGAGGACATTTTTAAGCATACAATCAATATGAGAGCAACTTTAAAAATGTTGGTGCCTCGAGATCAAGGCTTTGATGGACAGGAATAGTGTCGTTGTAAGGGTGTTTGACTCCCAGTCAAAAGGGTCTAGGTTCAGCCCAATGGCCTCAATCTATCTATAGGCATCCTTGAAGAACATTGCTAATGATCAACTTGTCAATCAGAATGCATTAATTCACAATGAATTATTAAACAATGACCAAAACGACCATTATCAAGTTAAAAATAATTTACGATTGAATATGTGACATAACAATGTACAAGCCCTATCATAAAAAATCACTGACCAGTCGGTAGAGCTGAACGATTTGGGGAAATAATCTTTTATTTTGACCAATATTGCGATTGTGATTTAATATGCGTTTTTTTTTTTAAATGTATTAAGTTCCTTATGTTCTGTATTATTCACTAAAAAAAAACCATAAATCATTCTTTAGTATGACCGACACAACATTGGAAGCAGTCAACATGTAAACTGCATTTTCCTTTAGGACAGGCCGATGTGTTGAGATGAATTGATATTATGACATCTTTATCTAACTATTGAATTGTAAGAAAAATAAATGTACATCTTACTGATCTCCAGTCAGTAACTGTAAAAAGCCCGCCAAAAAATGGAAATCGCAGCCTTTGCGATTTGCATATTGCGTTCTATTACATCGCGATTTCGATTTTAATTTGATTAATCGTTCAGGCCTATATTTGATTATGTCTCTGTGTTCACTCCTTTGCTCTTATGGTTCGGAAATAATTAATGTGACATCAAAATATCACAAGCCCTGCGATAAAGTCCCCTGTCTCATTGGTCCATTGGTCTTTGTTCAGGCTCCTACCTGCCGGACGGCAGTGCGGTGGACCCTGACTACTACTTCTCCACCATCAGCTCCAGCTTCTCCGTGTCCCCTCTCTTCACCGGGAGGAGCCCCGGGGACTTTGACGTCCCCCTGGACATGCTCCGGCAGCTGCTGCACATGGTGCTCACACAACACCCCTTTGAACCATGACACCACACATTTGAACAAGAACAATAACACTGACATTAGGAACGACGACTCTACCGATACTCATCGACCGATACTCAACGGTGTTAACAATAATATTACAGATAATTCTACAGATAACAAAAAAAGACACTTCAACTACAAATTGAACGATAACTCCGGAATTAACGACAACACAACCGATACAAATGATAACACTAGCAAAATTAGTGAAACTGAAATTAACGTAAGCACTACGGATATTAAATATGACACTGCTGATATTGACAAGGAAACTGCTGATGTTCATTCTATATATGAGCAGTTATTCATTATTACGCTATCGATGTGAGGTTGTTACGCTACCGGTATAATCACCTCTGTCAATGGCTATCACACTCAAGATTTTATATGCAACACTTCTGATGTTAATTATAACTCTACTAATGTAACTATTTTAACGTGACCTCTTACGGTCTTAAGTCTGTCAAAATGTTTCTTTAAATTCTTTAAATTTGCTTTGTTTGTTCAGGTTGAACTGTTCGTCTCTGAGTCATTTCTGAAAACACTGGACGGCACTCTGGCAGAAGTCTTAGAGGTATGTTTTATCTTCACATGCCAATTTCTTCATGATCTTTAAATCGTGTTTCTCTGATTGTAGCTCTAATGTCATAACGTTGAATGTCTTTGTAGCTGTACCCTGGTCTCCACTTGTACTACAAAACCTTCAGCGACCCCCTGTATGTGGCCATCTTTAAAATGCTGAGAGACACGCTGTACAACCTCAAAGGTACGGCCACCTCCGCTTCAGTGTGGCGTTACAGGAAACATGAGGTCACATTAGCCGCCATTGAGATCGGGAAGCCTTGTATCCATTATCGAGGCTATTTTAAGACCTATTGAACTTCAACAGCGTCCTTCTCTGCTTTATCACTCTGAAGTTGTAATGACATTTTTTTCTTACCACACAGATTTTGCTCTGCCATAATAATTTTATATGATTTATTAATGCTAAGGATCATGTTATACTGTGTACATTACACAAGGAAAAATGTAAAAGCTAAATTACGTATTCCATTTAATTCAAAGATTAAGCATTTCTATATTTGCGTTTAATATGCGTATAAATATTCTACTTGAATGATAAAATGTAACATATTATTATGTTTATTATTATTATTATTATTATAGGAAGGAAGTAATTTGAAGTCTGTAGCTTTTAGTCGCTGAAGCCTCTCGTCCCTAACGCGCCCCCCCCCCCCCCCCACCAGACCTGCAGACGGGCTACGTGAAGGAGGTCCATGACTTTGTGCTGGAGCAGTTCAGCAGCAGCCAGTCGGAGCTGCAGAGGATCCTGCACGACGTGGAGCACCTGCAGAGTGAGCTGAGCCCCCTGAAGCTGCGTTGCCAGGCCAACGCCGCCTGCGTGGACCTCATGGTGTGGGCTGTCACCGAGGAACAGGGTAAAGGCCCTTCATCATGGTCAACATGGACCCCGTTTTAAACCTGGGTAGTTAGTATGACACAGCATGCAGCGATGGGAGGTCAAATCAAATGCTGATACAGGACTTTTCGAGGGAAGTTTACCAGTCAATGCGAAGGCTTAGCCTTAGGCCCTGTTTCAATATGATCATTTGTGACCATGCACTGACTACTATGTGTCAATCAAACTAAACTTATTCGATTTTGCCAATAGAGTTGTTGAATAATTTATCCTACATTATTAAAAGCAGTAGGAATCTAATAAATGTATTCAGTATGTTTTAGAAACTACACAGAAAAATCCAAATTATTAAGTACGAGTGGCATTTTATATCATCCTCTTTGTTTCATAATAATATATTTATAAGTTGCCTCTGCGTATTAAATATACCTTCTTCCTCCCGGCCCTTCCCCGGGGTCCCCCCCCCCACCAGGAGCTGAGAACTTGTGCACCAAGCTGTCGGAGAAGCTCCAGTCCAAGACGTCCAGCAAAGTCATCATCGCCCACATGCCGCTCCTCATCTGCTGTCTCCAGGTACCCCGACACAGACACCCCTCAGACCGCATCAAGGGCTAGAGTAAAAGAAACATGCTGGGTTTGGTCCCATGAGTACGCAGACTTCAGCAAGACGCTATTTCACCTACACAATGCTAAATGATAATGTATGACATTGTATGATGACGTAATGTACCTGGATTCACTGTAAGTCACTTTGGATAATGTGACTTCATAGGCAAAGGGAACATAGCCAGTAGTGACATGCCCTATTGCCCAACACATGAGGCACACATGATCATAGGCATGTAGTTTGATTCAGGACTATGAAAGTAGAATCTGGCTCCCCCATATGATGTTATGAGTGGTTTGTTCCAGGGCCTGGGTCGTCTGTGCGAGCGGTTTCCCCGTGGTGGCCCACTCGGTCACCACGTCCCTCAGGGACTTCCTCGTGGTGCCCTCTCCAGTCCTGGTCAAGCTCAACAAGTACCACAGCCAGTACGCTCCAGGTACAACACTGGACCTTCGCACGCACACAGACACACACACTGCACCAAATAATGAATAAAGACCTTTTATTCTGTTGATGAAACTTCAGTCTGAAATGCTCAACAATTAACAGGTCAGTTAGGGACAACATATTGGAAAGAAGGGAGTTGGACTCCCGAATGAGAAGGTTCTGGGTTCGATCCCCAATGTCCACAGCCTAAGCTGTAGGCAGCATTGAGCAGGCGATGCCTGGCTGACACCCACCTGCTCCTTAATGCACGCTGACCGTCTCTGAATCCCCCCCCCCGCAGCCGGAGCAGAGATCAAGATCCACGTGACCAACGAGCACTCCCTGTCGATGCTGGGCTGCCACGCCAACAAGAACAGCCAGGCCACCCTTTACGAGCAGCTCCGAGACATCTCCATCGACAACATCTGCAGGTGGGGACCACGTCTGTGTGCACACAGACAACACTGGAGCTGGCGGGATGCGTGTTTTCTGTTATTCTGTGTATTTTGTTGTGCTCCAGTAACATGGTTTTTTTTATGCCCTCCCTCTTTCCTCCTCCTCTCTCCTCGTTTCCTCATTCTCTCCTCCCTTTACTTCTTTACCGCACTCTCCTCCTTTCATATTCCTTTCCTTCTTGTCCCCTCTCTTCTCCTCCTTCATTTCTCTCCTCTTCTTCATTTCTCTCCTCTCTCCTCTTCCTCTTGTCTCCTCCTCTTGCTCCTCTCTCCAGGTGTCTGAAGGCCGGTCTGACCATGGACAGTGTCATCGTCGAGGCCTTCCTGGCCAGCCTCTCCAACCGTCTCTATATCTACCAGGAGAACGATAAGTAAGTCAGGCTAGGGTGGCCCTCAGCCCCTTATCGCAGCGCCTGCCATGTAAGGCAGTCAGCCTTGTAGCGACCCAGGTGGGGAACTGACCTCTAGTCCGATGTTACATGGGACTCCATGTCTATTTCAACCCACAGTCGTGTCAACATCGTAACTTCATCACGTGAAATGTATGACAACTGACAACTGTGAAAGTGCTGTCAGGCTTCAGTGTGTCAGGCTTCAGTATGCCATTCAGTTCAATACAATTCAATTTTTTTATTATTATAAGCCAAATTCTACACGTCGGTTCCCACCCTTTGAAAGTGTAGTACTATTCGTGCATTAAGTATGTCACTATTATGGTGCTCATTCCAATGAATTAATTAAAAGTGGTACTCGGATGCCAGTTTATTAATTAAAAGAGCCGCTCAGATTTCAACATTGTCAGCTCATGGACCAAAATAAGAATTTGGAATGACCATTTAATGCTGAACATCAGATCAGAAAACACACAGATCGAGTTAAATAAAAGGAGACCAGAGCGTCTTTCGATGCATTAAACCCAGAGCAGAAACACCAGTATGCAAACACAGAGGCAAACCCCGCCATAGCGCATCACAGCGCAAATATAGACAAACATACGTTAATATATACTGACAGGGGAGTGGAAGTTGAGGATGGGGTGTAGTTCGTTAGATTCGTCAAACAGGCTTTGAAGACGGCAATGCCGGTGGAATCGCACCAACCAAACAGAAGCACAACGTACGATACACAAACAGTGACTCCTCCAGACCTTCCTCATGCGAGCACCCCGACCCCTCTGTCCTCTCCCCCCACCCCCCCTCCCCCCCAGGGACGCCCACATGATCCCGGACCACACCATCCGGGCCCTGGGCCACATCGCGGTGGCCCTCAGGGACACCCCGCGGGTCATGGAACCCATCCTGCAGATCCTGCAGCAGAAGTTCTGCCAGCCGCCCTCCCAGCTGGACGTGCTGATCGTGGACCAGCTGGGCTGCATGGTCATCACGGGGAACGTCAGTGCTCTATGTCTCGCCGTGTCCGACTCTAATCCATGTTGTGTTCAAGCCGTGGTGGGGAGCAGAACAAGCAGCGCTTATCGCGACTCATTTCTAAACGAATCAACCGCTAATTTCGATTATAATAATAACGATGTTAGCTCATTTGTACCCAGTGTTCCGGGTTAGATAAATGTTGCCAATTAAAAAGCTATTTACTTTGTAATATAAGTGACTTTTAATGACGTAATGTTTGATTATAATATCTAATAATTTTATTATACACAGTACAGAGAGGTACATTCAGCAGTTGTTTGAGCGGGGAAGCGGAAAACGAACTTCCAGAGGAACAAAATAGAAAGCTGAGTAAAGACCAGCCTTTTGAGTTAAGAGTATGTTGCAAATTGTCAAGAGGTCATTAATATATAATAGATGGCCCATCATATGGGCCATATATTATCTCTTTTTTTTCCAAGGATTGAGGTCATGCATAGGTTTATTTAAATGTAATTGTCTTGTGCAATAGGCAGTATCAAGAGCTACCGTGAGTATTATGAGAGCAATAAATTAGTCCCAAGTAGTGGAGTGAAAGTACTCAACTATAGGTTTACTTCGTTAAGTAGCACACAATGTAATTCCAGTATCTGAGTAGAAGTCCTCAACTAATTCCCAACCATAATTATTATATTTTATATTTCTTGTAAGCCATGCATTCAATTGTATATTTAGTAACTCGTTGATCCCTCTCTCTCTACAGCAATACATCTACCAGGAAGTGTGGAACTTGTTCCAGCAGATCAGTGTGAAGGCCAGCTCCATGGTCTACTCCAACAAAGACTACAAGGACCACGGATACAGGTGACCCACCACCACTGGCTGTATCCCTGTCTCCGCTTTTATTCAGTGTGTCCGTGGGTAAACCTTGAGCGAAGACAAATACAATCCCAGTGAAATGTCCCATGTAGTCACATAACCTTACCGTATGGAAGGATTAGATACGATTCACTCCATGAATCTCCGGGAAGGGAAAGTAGAGAAGGACACATGCACACACGTGACGTAGACAACGCTGACAGCATGGCCTAGCGAGCTACGTCAGGCCAACACCACTCAGAGTGGGAACAGGAGTAAAGGACTGCATAGCTGTGAGAAACAACCACCGTGATCTAAGACGCACATCCTTCTTTTGACCACAAACTCCACACCTGGGTTTTTGTATTTGCCTGTACCCAAAACCCTCCCACTGGTGTGCAGGCACTGCTCCCTGGCCGTGATCAACGCGCTGGCCAACATCGCGGCCAACCTGCAGGCGGAGCACATGGTGGACGAGCTGCTGGTCAACCTGTTGGAGCTGTTTGTTCAGCTGGGCCTGGAGGGCAAGAGGGCCAGCGAGAGGTCCATGGACAAGGGCCCCGCGCTGAAGGTAGCGCCACACGGTCCTCCCTCTGTATTCACCCACACGCTCGCTCACTCAGTACTGATGGATTGACTTGTTCTGACTCCCCCAGGCATCGAGCAGCGCTGGGAACCTGGGCGTGTTGATTCCAGTTATCGCTGTGGTGAGTGGACAGTATTCGTTCAGTGCACTGCCATTGATGGTAGCCTTCTTTGCTGTTGTATCAAAGTACTGAGTTCTGGGTTCAATTCCCACTTAGGCCATTCAGGTGGTAAGACCCCTTTGGTTAAAATCATCCACCAAATGGTATATGTATCATTCTATTATATAACCACCGAAGAACCCATAGGCCTCACCCAGGACCAATCGTTGCGGTCCAGCAGCTAATCTGAGCTGCTACCGTAGCTGTATTCCTCTGAATGGACCAACATGTTCTCCGTGTGTTTCCCCGTGTCTGTAGTTGACGAGGAGGCTGCCGCCGATTAAGGAAGCGAAGCCCCGCCTCCAGAAGCTGTTCAGGGACTTCTGGCTGTACTCCGTTGTCATGGGCTTCGCTGTGGAGGGATCAGGTAGATTGTGTTGTGATGTTGTTGTACTCCCTGTGGGGTTCCTTTGCATGCAATGTTATGTTCTGTCTCCAAAGCTTCACTGCAGTGCCCTGTTTTGGACATGAGTCGATCAGTTTTTATTCCTGTGTATTTTTTTGATTTATTGTTATCGTTTCTTACTGCAGTAGAGGGGAGGGGTAGTGGGGTGGTGCCGGAAGTTACCAGGTTTGATACCCAGCGCTGTACTTCATAGTTAATATTATCTGTATTTCATAGGTTATATGCACAGGATTATAAAGTTCATATGCGATGTATTTCATAGTTCATTTGAGTGTATTTCATGGTTCATCAGCTCTGTGTTTCATGGTTTATAAGCTGTGTTTCATGGTTCATCAGCTCTGTGTTTCATGGTTCATCAGCTCTGTGTTTCATGGTTTATAAGCTGTGTTTCATGGTTCATCAGCTCTGTGTTTCATAGTTCATCAGCTCTGTGTTTCATGGTTCCTCAACTCTGTGTTTCATGGTTTATAACCTCTGTGTTTCATGGTTTATAACCTCTGTGTTCCATGGTTTATAACCTCTGTGTTCCATGGTTTATAACCTCTGTGTTTCCATGGTTTATAACCTCTGTGTTCCAGGGTTTATAACCTCTGTGTTCCATGGTTCATCAGCTCTGTGTTCCATGGTTTATAACCTCTGTGTTCCTGTCTAACTCCCAGGTCTCTGGCCAGAGGATTGGTATGAAGAGTGTGTTCCATGGTTCATCAGCTCTGTGTTCCTGTGTAACTCCCAGGTCTCTGGCCAGAGGAGTGGTATGAAGGAGTGTGTGAGATCGCCACCAAGTCGCCTCTCCTCACCTTCCCCAGTGGTGAGCCTCTACGCTCTGAGCTGCAGTACAACTCGGCCCTCAAGAACGACACTGTCACTGCGGTAAGCAGAAGAAAAACACACACACACACACACACTTAAGAAGAAGGTTGTGAAGTGTGTGCACACAGTTCAACTGGCACATACACTTGACAATAGGTTCCAGGGTTTATAACCTCTGTGTTCCATGGTTCATCAGCTCTGTGTTCCATGGTTTATAACCTCTGTGTTCCTGTCTAACTCCCAGGTCTCTGGCCAGAGGATTGGTATGAAGAGTGTGTTCCATGGTTCATCAGCTCTGTGTTCCTGTGTAACTCCCAGGTCTCTGGCCAGAGGAGTGGTATGAAGAGTGTGTTCCATGGTTCATCAGCTCTGTGTTCCTGTGTAACTCCCAGGTCTCTGGCCAGAGGAGTGGTATGAAGGAGTGTGTGAGATCGCCACCAAGTCGCCTCTCCTCACCTTCCCCAGTGGTGAGCCTCTACGCTCTGAGCTGCAGTACAACTCGGCCCTCAAGAACGACACTGTCACTGCGGTAAGCAGAAGAAAAACACACACACACACACACACTTAAGAAGAAGGTTGTGAAGTGTGTGCACACAGTTCAACTGGCACATACACTTGACAATAAACGCTTACACCTTGTTTCTTATTCCTGGGACAAGGGGCTGAATCTTATGCGTGACCAAACTTTCCAATTCTTAGTTTTTCCTTGGTTGCCATCAGTTAGTGATGGCAACCAAGTGAGTTTCAACACAGTTGAAATATCAAAAACAGCATCATCTTATAAACACTTTACTCTGCCATTAAGTCATAATTTGCCTATCATGGCGGACTGGAGTTCCTTCTGAATTGAACTGATAATACCCATGCACTGAATCGAGAATCAATCTCAAATCGATCATCGTTTAAAATTAAGAATCAAAACTGAACCAAATCCCAAGATCCCGAAAGATTCCCCCCCCTGCCTTTGCATGTGCCTTTAGCGACCTATTAAAGCGCTCTCTAACCTGTGTTGATGAACCCCTGACTAACCGACTGCATGGGGGCTGTGATGTCTCAGGCGGAGCTCAACGACCTGCGCAGCACCATCATCAACCTGCTGGACCCCCCGCCCGAGGTGGTGGGGCTCATCCACAAGCTGGACTTCGCCATGTCCACCTACCTGCTGTCCGTCTACAGGCTGGAGTACATGAGGTTAGCTGGGGGGGAACACACACACACATCCGGCTGCTCTGCAGGGCCGGGACAAGTGGGGATGTGCGTTGTGTTCATGGCTTGTTTAATGATGCGTGTTTGCGTTGTATTCATTGCTCCTGAGGGTGTTTTATTTCCATCCACCCTTTGCTTGTGGATATGGGTCGGCCCTTCATGTAGGTGTAAATCCTTTGTGTTTTCTCCCAGGATGCTGCGGGCTCTGGACTCGGAGCGCTTCCAGGTCATGTTCCGGTACTTTGAGGACCGGGCCATCCAGAAGGATAAATCTGGTAGGCGTTAATAATGGAGTGATGCTACAAGGAAGAATTGTTATAGCCTTTTATCACAGTTGCGCACTCAGAGAGCTACACAGGCCATATATTTCTGTTTTTTTATGGTATTTATTTATTCATGGTTTTGTGTTGACCTGTAACCTGAACAGGGATGATGCAGTGTGTGATCGCTGTCGGGGACAAAGTGTTTGAAGTGTTCCTGCTGATGATGGCTGAAAAGGTAAGGAGAAATGAGCATCATAAGAATAACACCTACGATTCGAGACCTTGAGGGTAATGAGAGTGTTCATCGGTCACATGGAGGATCTGAAGCGGACCTCCACCTGGATAATGTATGAGTTGTTTCCTTCTTCAGGCTAAAACCAAAGGCCATGAGGAGGAGCTGGAGCGCCACGCTCAGTTCCTATTGGTCAACTTCAACCACATCCACAAGAGGATCCGCAGGGTGGCTGACAAATACCTGTCTGGGCTCGCCGAGACGTACGACACGCTGTCATACACCACATCACTTATTTAACACGGACTGTGCTGAAAACCTGCTCTGGGGAAATTAAATTAATCTCCCTCCCTCTCTTTCCACTCTCCTTTCTTGCTCTATTTATCTGTCTTTCTCTAACTTCTCCTTCCTTCCTTCCTTCCTTCCTTCCTTCCTTCCTTCCTTCCTTCCTTCCTTCCTTCCTTCCTTCCTTCCTTCCTTCCTTCCTTCCTTCCTTCCTTCCTTCCTTCCTTCCCTCCCTAGTTTCCCTCACTTGCTGTGGAGTGGGCGGGTGCTGAGGACCATGCTGGACATCCTGCAGACCCTGTCCCTGTCACTCAGCGCAGTAGGTCCCACTCATGACCCACCAGTCTTTCTTCCTCCACCTTCTCATTCTAACAACTGACCACTCAAACCTGACATTAACGTGGACGCCCATGATGTGTTTTTCGCTCTGCAGGACATTCATAAAGATCAACCGTACTACGACATCCCAGACACACCATACAGGATCACCGTACCGGATACGTACGAGGCCAGAGAGGTAACTCGATCCATTTCTCGCCTAACAGAGCAAGCCGGCCAACAATGCTAAGAATGTGTGTGTTTACATTATATTGTACGACGCTTTGGATAGTGCTGTCTATTAAAATGAGCGTTTCTCACCTATAGTGGCCATCTTGTTGCCATGATAAACAAATGTATTCTGCGTTCGGTTCCCTCACCCTGCTAACCTTGTGAATAAGGCCCATGGCTTATTTATTTAATTGTCAAATATACGAGAATTGTTCATTCGTTGTGAAGAAGCAATGTGGAAAGACAAGATGTGTGTTCATCAGTTCAAACGTATATGCTACCTTTTACGTCTGGTGTGTAGAGCATAGTGAAGGACTTTGCTGCTCGCTGTGGGGAGATCCTCAAGGAAGCTATGAAATGGGCTCCGTCCGTCACCAAGTCCCACTTGCAGGTACGCCCCCCGCTCCGATCAGAGCCGCTTCACCTTCAGCTGGTACAGGCTTCATGTCTGCTCCGGTCCAAACATTGAATAGAAATGCATGAACTAAAAGTTGTTAATGCTCCTATTACTAGGATTTGGGGAATTTGGTGTGTTTTAGTGACTTACCTGGGTATGGGATGCCACAATTAACCCTGCAAACTATTGGGTTTAAAGTTGGGGCTTAAATCCTATGCCTTTTTAATTATTTTCTTTTGTAACCGATGGATCTTTTCTTCTTTTTAGGAGTATCTGAACAAGCACCAGAACTGGGTGTCGGGTCTCTCCCAGCACACAGGCCTCGCTATGGCCACAGAGAGCATCCTGCACTTTGCTGGCTACAACAGACAGAGTACAACACTGGGAGTGCGTAATAACTAGAATTAAAATAATCTAAGATAACCTTTATTTATTTACTATATGTATTCAGTAGTGTCACACAAATATATATAATTGAATGATTAGTAATTATGGCAGACACCAAAAGATGTCTGCCCTAATTAGAAATGCAGGATCCTGAGAATATAGCCCTGTGGGACACCGGAATGTTATTCTCTATTCATTATGCATTATTTACCTGTGTCATTACTCTGATACCTGGTCTATTATTGCTCCCCTCGTTCATATAGACTACCCAGCTCACCGAAAGACCCACCTGTGTGAAGAAGGACTACTCTAACTTCATGGCCTCTCTGAACCTCAGAAACAGATACGCGGGAGAGGTAAGTGACAACCAAGAACTAAAGGCATGCATCATGCTGATCCCGCTCCTCTCACTCTTTGTGTCCCCTTGTTCCCCGCAGGTCTCTGGGATGATCCACTTCTCCCAGGTGGTGCGGGGTCATTCGGACCTCAGCCGGCTGATGGTGAAGCTGATGGGGGAGGCGCTGGACAGCGGGCAGCCTGAAGCCTTCACAGAGGCCATGTTCAAACTCGCTGCCTTGCTCATCACCACCAAAGGTTTTCCGTCCCTTTTTACCTCCCGATAATTTGGTTAGGTTTTTTTGTTAAATAGATTTGTACGTCATCGTTGGTCCTCTCCAGCTCAACTGCTATAGCGTAGTGTACTGCTTGTGTGAAGGGTTAAATTCCCACTGGGGGCCACCCTTGCGCAAGTGCACACACACGGCGGTGAAGGACCCTCACAATTAAAACAAATTTAAATGTATTCATAGTGACACGCAGTGTTTTGTACCAAAATGCAAACAATGCATGTTCAACCTATATTCATGGTGTGGTGATCCTTTCTTGTTGGGTGTTGTGCTGTGGGCGCCGTCCCTCCAGACTTTGACCCCCAGCTCCTGCACCACCTCTGCTGGTCGCCCATCAGGATGTTCACCGAGCACGGCATGGAGACGGCCATCGCCTGCTGGGAGTGGCTGCTGGCAGCGCGCACCGGCATCGAAGTTCCTGTAGGGATACCATCTTTTAGTGTTTTACTTGACCCCCCTCTGTATTTTAAAGGGTGAGGCCGGATCTATCCATCTTGCGTCGTCGCTGACACCCATTTGGGATGTCACAAATGTATTGATTTTGAAATGGCTTATAAAAACCATCACACCTTGTGGTAAAAAGAAGCTCTAGAGTAACAAGTAAAGTTTTAGAGATATTGATTAGGGAAGAAAATCGTTATATATTATCCAAAATGGTACAGAATTTATATTGATCGTTTTGGCACTTAGAAATCGTTGTAACATCATATCATCATCATACCCGATTCCTGTCCCTAATATTGTCCATCCCCCCTCTCTCTGTCTGTGTGTTGCTGTGTAGTTCATGCGTGAGATGGCGGGGGCGTGGCAGATGACGGTGGAGCTGAAGATGGGGTTGTTCTCAGACGCCAAGGTGGAGGCAGACCCCCTGGCTGCCTCTGAGGAGAGCCAGCCTGTCCCCTGCCCCCCTGATGTCACTCCACACCACATCTGGATTGAGGTAAGCACCCACCGAGTGAATGTGTGGGTCTCGGTGACCATTCCACCTAGAAGATGCACCGAGACACATTCTGCTGTATTCCAATGGTCATTCCACAGCCTTTACACTCACTCCTCGCTTCCTGAATCTCCAGATGTACTCCTTGATTGTCGTTTGTTCCCATTAACCCAATGTGTAGTAAGCTAAGAAGCATAAAGCAGCCATCAAAGTGGCTTCGGACAGAGGATAAGTCACTTCCTGCCCATGAAGTCCGCACCCATAAAGCAGGTTGTCCGAAGGTTGCAATTGGTTGAGATCTGCAGCCGTCGTCATCGTCTTTAATGACCTAAACGAAGCAGTTCAGCTCATCCACTAAGTGTTTACCTAACCAAGGGCGTAGTGACGCAACGCGGCCTCAATAGACGAGGTGCCTCACACTCCTTCTCCTTCGTAGTTCCTAGTGCAGCGGTTTGAGATAGCAAAGTACTCGAGTGCGGATCAGGTGGAGATCTTCGGCAGTCTCCTCCAGCGCTCGCTCTCTCTCAACGTGGGCGGGAACAAGAGCAGCCTGAACCGCCACGTGGCCGCCATCGGATCCCGCTTCAGGTAAACACACACCCATGCATACACACACACACATAGATTCACACACAGCGCACCCGTGCACACACACAGAGCTGTTTTCCTTGTTTTAGTCAATATTTTGACTTTTATGTGATCATTTCTTTTTTCAACTTGTATAGTTTATGTATAAGGTGACGTGTGGGGCAGGATATTGTAGTTCAAAGGGTCACAGCTACATTTTGGCAGCCTTGAGCAAGATGTCCTCACCCACAACTCCTGTGGGTTAAGAGTTCAGTGACATCACCTTGGACAAAGGGGTCTGCTAAATTATTAATAATTAGTAATTGTATAGTAATAGTAATTGTATGCTTTTACCATTTTTCAAAATTATAGTAATTTTTTTAATTAAAGTCTTAATTTTTCTCTGTTAATGACTGTAATATCCCACAGGCTGCTAACGCTGGGACTGGCTCTGCTCCACTCGGACGTGGTCACCAACACCACCATCAGGAACGTGCTCCGTGAGAAGATCTACTCCACAGCGTTTGATTACTTCAGGTATAGACACCGATAACTAAACACACACATGGATTGTTTTTCTGAAACACTGACGTATTCTTCCCTCAGAAGTGTTACCCTCAGAAATTGCGTTTTATTATTATTTACTTTAACATACAGTAGGCTCCACAGAATATTCCTTGAATAGTTAATCTGTTTATAGTAAGGAACGAGCCCAATCACAATATCGAAACAATCAATTTTAGTAATTGGTAATCCCTTTTAGTCCTCTCAACAATGTCAGTTTTCTGAATCATTCTCATACAAACGTCATTACTTGTACCTTTGTCCAATCACACAATTCCCGTTCCATGCTGACCCTTGGCCTTACTCCGCCCCCCCCTCCAGTGTGGCCCCTAAGTTCCCCACCCAGGGGGACAAGCACCTGCGGGAGGACATCAGCATCATGACGCGCTTCTACGCCAGCATCCTCTCGGACAAGAAGTACCTGGCCGCGTGTCACCTGGTGCCCCCCGGTGAGCTCTGCACCACGCCCGCGCAGAGCAGCCTCTCTGCCGGGATATTCGGATCGCTAATCGTGTCCAGCACCTCTCCGATTTCCCTCCTAAGTAAGCTTACCGCGGTAAAGACCGGCTGCCACTCGCCTGCTGCAAGGGCATGATGGTGTTTTATTTTTCTTCATATTTTTCATCATTTTTTATATTTTTTCATCATTTTTTTATTTTTTCATTTTTGCTGCCGCCAACTCAAATTCTCCGCCGTTATCCTCACTGGCCTCGTTTTTGTTATTGTTCGGATTTGACTTTTTTGATGTGTATATTTTATTTTTCTCAACTCGCTTTTGTTTGTCTGGTTCTCTCCTATCTCCTTTCACTCTCATTCTGTCTCTTCTCCAGAGAGTTTTATTATAGCATTGCATTTCCTTTCCTACGTGTGCTCCTCCAAAGGGCTTTACACAAAGCAAATAAAACAAAACAAGCACTTGAAACTGAAGATCAAACCAGTCAGAGCAGCACACTAGACAGTAAATCAACAGCTGAAACAATGCATATGTCACAAGGTGACATATGCATCTCTCTCTCTCTCTCTCTCTGTCTCTCTGTCTCTCTGTCTCTCTGTCTCTCTCTCTCTCTCTCTCTCTCTCTCTCTCTCTCTCTCTCTCTCTCTCTCTCTCTTCTCTCTCTCTCTCTCTCTCTCTCTCTCTCTCTCTCTCTCTCTCTCTCTCTACCCTCCCCCGGCCATGAGGATAAGCATGAATTTGTCACCGCGCTACATGTATGGTCATCATCGCGTCTGCACGCCCTCCCCCCCCGCTCTCACCTCCCCCTTGCCTGCCCTAAAGAAGAGGACAACAAAGACGGAGGCAGAGGAAGATGTTCCAGACACTACTGATGGATCTACTTCCGCTGATGATGAAGATGATCCAACGACAAGCACCCTCCTCTCCATTCTCATTACAAAACTCCCTGTTCGAGGTAGAAGAGTCCCTCGGACCACAGATACCAGATGAACTTCATCCACAAGCTTTCTCTTGTGAAGGTCTACTATCAGCCAGTAGTACCTTACCTTTGTATCTGTGGTTCAGGATTGACCCTACGTCTCCAACCCATGTACCTGTGTCACATTGAGCCATACTTTAAAACTGCATGACAGTCAAAAGAAAAAGAAGCAAAAAAAAAGCCAGACTCATGGATGCAACTCATTGAGCTCTCAGTAATCTTCCCCTTCACCCGATCATCAAACAACCATCAATGTGCATCATTTTTACCATGTGATCTGTTGCATGTTTGTATCTGTGTCTGTGTTTGGTTTTACTCGCATGGATTCACTGGTGTTGGCTAGAGAACATAGGGTAGAAGATATTATATTCTTTCAAGCAATCTGCTTCTAAAACTGCTTACTTTATTTAGTATGCGTTTGTCACCATTCTAACACGATTATATGCAACACTTTGTAATGCTTATAGGGCACTATTTATCCTGCTCCATTCTGAACAAGAGATCTTTCATGTCATTGGAAAAGATCATATCTTTAAATGGATATGTAGGAATAGGAGACACGAACGGTACCAGTAGTTCCTTATGTGCAAATTTGCAGTGTTAATTCAAATTCAGAATACTTCATCACTGCTTAACTGGAAATTCAGTCTATGAGACAAAGAGTAGGCATTTCAGTTTGTCCTCCCGGCCCGCTCTTAATCGCTATGTGTGTGTGCATGCGTCCAGACAACCAGGACCCGTCCATGAACAGTCTATCGGTGATGAACGCCCCGGACCTCCGTAGCAACGCGGACTCCAGCGCCCGCTCCCAGGCGAGCGGCCAGGGCTGGATCAACTCCTACCCTCTGTCCAGCGGCATGTCCACCGCCTCCAAGAAGTCTGGTATGCTAGCACATGTTAACGTTTGAGGTGATCGTCTTTGGTTATTGGGTAGAGGGTTTTTTACAAAGTGACCTACATGTCAGGCTGAGAAAACAGTCAATGGAGTCACTGCAAAAATATTCCAATAAAAAAAAAAGTGCTGCACAAACTATAGGGGACTGAGTGTAGAGCCTTGTGGGACAACACGTTGTTATTCTCCCTTCGATATGCAGTCCTTGCTCCAAACGGTTTTCTCCATACACCAAAAGACATCTGAAGAAACTATTTGTATTCAGATCTTGTTTCAACCCCTCCGGCTTCCTCTCTTAGGCATGTCCAAGAAGAGCAACCGTGGGACCCAGCTGCACAAGTACTACATGAAGCGCAGGACGCTGCTGCTCGCCCTACTGGTGAGCGTCCAGAAGCACACCCACTTTCCCTTGCTTCCACCAGAAACCAAACCTCTCATGAGAATATGTTCCAATCTCAGATAAACGGTATACCTGATGCATGTGTGTGTCTTCTTCTCCTTCTTCATTGAACATCGTCTCCCCCCTCCGTCTCCCTCTGTCTCCCTCACCTCCCACCCCCTCAGGCCAGTGAGATCGAGCGGCTGACCACGTGGTACAACCCGCTGTCCACCCAGGAGCTGGCCATCTCCACGGAGCAGTCCCTGGAGACCAGCATCGCCAACTGGAGGTCCAAGTACATCAGCCTGACAGAGAAGCAGTGGAAGGACAACGTCAACCTGGCCTGGGGCATCGCACCCTACCTGGCCATGCAGCTGCCCCCAAGGTAGACCCTCGCTGGTCCACTGTATCGCTCTCTCTCGCACTCTCTCTCGCAATCTCTGTCTCTCTGTCTGTCTCTCTGTCTGTCTCTTTCGCTCTCACTCTCCACTCTCTCCCATTAAATGGCACATAGCAAAACATGAGTTGGATCCCCAGGTTTAAAAACGAGGCGATCGTAGCGGAGGTGACCCGGCTAGTGAGGCTGGACCCCGGGGCGGTCAGTGATGTCCCTGAGGCGGTGAAGGTGAGACGTCCCACTGGCCTGGAGCTCCAGGACCACTCACACACCCCTTTCTGGAGGGGGAGCAAGAGATAGAACTACGAGCCCATCCAGACAACATTGATTATTACACGCCGTATACACATTTGTATTCATTGATGAATTAATATTATCAAATAAGAATACCACAGACGGCTTCACAAATATTGAACACCAATATGTTAGACCAAAGCAGGCCGATCTCAGACACCACTGTGCTTGTAGACCTCTGTCTCCAATGCTAGATGAGGCCCTGATCAGACAGATTCATCATAACGCTGTATGGCGGTAGCTGACCCCTGCCTGTGTGTCTCCTCCACCCCCCCGCGCCCCTCTCTCTCTCTCTCTCTCTCTCTCTCTCTCTCTCTCTCTCTCTCTCTCTCTCTCTCTCTCTCTCTCTCTCTCTCTCTCTCTCTCTCTCTCTCTCTCTCTCTCTCTCTCTCTCTCTCTCTCTCTCTCTCTCTCTAGTTCCTGGTCACCTGGCACACCATCGATGCCGACTCCCCCGAGCTCAGCCACATCCTGTGCTGGGCGCCGGCCGACCCCCCCACCGGCCTCTCCTACTTCTCCTCCATGTACCCCCCCCACCCGCTCACGGCCCAGTACGGCGTCAAGGTGCTGCGCTCCTTCCCCCCGGTGAGGCGTCCACCGTCCCCCCGTCCCACCGTCCCCCTTTCTTCTTCTGATGTCAGAGTGGCGGGTGGTAATTGATCAAATGGAGTTGATTGTTAGTGACACCAATAGTGTTTCACACAAAGGGTTAAGAGGTTGATGAAGAATAATTATATTTGATTTACACAAAATATTTAATTTAATTTAAGAACATAATCCTGGGAAGATACAGGCAGTAAAGTTACCAAACATGCATTCAGTACAACGTTGACATTGTGGGTAGTAAATACAAAGGAAACATAGGTGAGGGGCTCATGGCGGGAGTAACAATGTGAACTTGCATTAGACTATGAAGAAGACTGGATACATCTGCAAGGCTGCAAGGAGGTTAAAAGAAGTCTTTAGCTTGGCGTGGCCTTAGTGCCAGACAAAGGCCTTCATGATTGATTTGTGATGATGTGAACAAGGTTTATAGCATTTGTAGATATTTTGTATCAACATTACAATTAATTATTCCACAACAGATGTGCATGTATGTGGCAGAGTTTCCAGGTTTCAATAACGTTGTATCATCATTGTCTGACGGCTTTTGATCGTGATTTTGTTGTTTTTGGACTCTAGGACGCCATCCTCTTCTACATCCCCCAGATCGTACAGGCCCTCCGCTACGACAAGGTGCAGTACCCCCCAGACCCCTCCCTGCTGCTAGCAGTCGTGTAGGGCTTCAATGGGGGCCAATTCGTTGGTTTGTCAATTGACAGAAAACTGATTAAAACTATTTACAGATCATCAAAATTGTTGTATTTTAGCAATCAATTGCTTTTCTCTGACTACTTCACTTTTTTATAATGATATACGATATGTACGTTTTCATATTTTTCCTCTTAATGAGTCAAAGCATTTTGGGCTCCAGGGAGATGGTCATTTGCCATGATCTGTCATTACTTAGTCGTTACGTATAGAACGCATATTTTATTTCATACATTATTATGGCCTACAGAAGGGTGAAGTCAGTTAGCATGGTGAGCTCGTTGACCCTGACATGGGCTCTGAGCAGTGATAAGTACTGACGGGGCTGGGACCCTCTGTCCCTCTCAGATGGGCTACGTGAGGGAGTACATTCTGTGGGCGGCCCAGACCTCCCAGTTGCTAGCCCACCAGTTCATCTGGAACATGAAGACCAACATCTACCTGGACGAGGAGGCGCACCACAAAGACCGTAAGCTGTGGCCCTAGCTTCAGATGTCCTGGTGTTGCACAAACCAGCAAGGATGGACTCCCCTTCATGTCATTTTTACGATCCTATCAAATGTATTGTATTAACAAAGATTAGTTATTGCATCAGGGCATTTAATGTCATTTTCTTCTTGTTTATATTTGCTTTCCCTGTGATTTAGAAATTCAAACCATGGAATTCTTGATTTAGATTCAGATGCATTGAAATGCCTCCTCATGTTATCTTGTATTTTCCATGCCCTTAAAACATTTATTTTTACCTTAAAAAAAAAAATGCCCAACACACGCGTGCGGCCTGCTACAACACATCCTATTGGCATGGTTAGCACCTTTAGCATGGTTAGCATTTGTGTATGCGTTGTTAGCCCAGTAAACCCATTACACCCCCCCCCCCCCCCCCCCAATTACGATACACCTCCGTCCGTGCAGCCGACATAGGGGAGCTGCTGGAGGAGATGGTGGAGGAGATCACGGGCTCTCTGTCCGGCCCAGCCAAGGACTTCTACCAGCGGGAGTTTGACTTCTTCAACAAAATTACCAACGTCTCCGCCCTCATCAAGTAAGTATTGTTATACCAACAATATAAATACATTTAAATGAGTAGAAATCGATCAAGGGGGTGCATAAGATCATGTAATGCATTCCAGTGATTTTATTTTTTCGCTGAATAGTCTTTCTATGGACACGTGTAAAGTTGTATTTGGTTTCTATGTGTAGTATTTTGTCTATTGGTAGTACTCTGTTCTTAGTGCTAGGGTACTCTTAACACCATGCACCTCAGCGGTGTCTGCTTCAGGCTTCTCATCTTCGTCTTCTTCCTCTACCTCCACCTCAGGCCCATTCCAAAGGGAGAGGAGAGGAAGAGGGCTTGCCTCAAAGCCCTGTCAGACATTAAGGTCCAGCCAGGTAATCACACCTGCCCTAACAGTATCCTTGTGAACCTCCCGACCAATCAAACATTTATCCATTCCCGTGTTTGCTTTGTGAACATGTTCAAGTATTTCTTGATTTGCATGATTGATTCCGGCTCGTGGAAGGTTACCCTCGACTTCGTCTCGGGCGTTAAGCCGTCCATGAGCCGGACATATCAAACTGTTTATTGCCCTGCCTCTCGGTGATTATCGCTTACATGGATTATGTATTTGTGCATGTATGTATAGATGTAATTATTGATGTATCTTTTTATGAATGCATTTATCGATGTATTTATGATTGTATGTATGTATTGATGTATTTATGATTGTATGTGTGTATTGATGTATTTATGATTGTATGTATGTATGAATGTATTCATTGATGCATATATGACTGATTAGTTTATGTGTAACTATCAGCGCTTTACCTACCAGTTAACCCTGAAAGCTATATTCTGAATTGACTACAGTCTGGGCTGCGATGCAGAGGTAACACACAGCAGCTGTTTATAGTACTATTTAGCTTTAGTTGCCCTACCCCCACCTACTCCCTCGATTAAGGATAGTGGCGGTGTGTCTAGGCATCTTGCCTCTATGATGCGGGGTAGTCGCTAGGTAGTGGCAGACTATTGGTATCAACCCAGTCCTTGTCTCACTAGCAGGTAACACCTCAGCATATCCTGCCTTGGTTAACCTGTTTGTGTACGATTCCTCGGACAACTTTTTGTTTCCTCATGCTTGGTCCTCCGCGCTGCCAAGCCCCTACCTGCCAAAGTTCATCGGGAACAGCGGGATGTACAGCTGGAAAGAGGCTCCGCTGCCCCAACCGACTCCCCCGACGAGGGGGACGAGGGCTCGGACGTGGCGCGCAGGATCTGCTGGCAGGCCGCCATCTTTAAAGTGGGAGACGACTGTAGACAGGTACGATGCTACGCTGTGCTGGGCTAGGCTAGGGCTCTTTTTTATTTAAAGTGTAATATTCTCGTGCTCATTATTATCATGTGTACAGCTTATTTATTTATTTTTGCCTTGCATTTTGCGGATTTTATATGTTTACTATATTGTTACTTGCTTACTGTATATGGCTCCTTTAAAACAGCCTCCAGTGGTAAATAAATGTTTGATTGATTGATTGATTGATTTTATGCAGCGCTCCACTATGCTAAGCTACACCATGCTACACTACATTATGCTAAACAGCTCTATGTAGCTCCCTGAGTGTTTTATTAAGCGCGTCTCTAGCAAAAATGGCCACAGTTAATCCACTATAGATGTGTGCCAACACCTTCATTCACCATCACCACCACCATCACCACCATCACCACCACCATCACCATCACTATCCCTATCCCTGAGAGGAGAGTCTTCCAGCTGCCCTTACGCTCTCCCTGTTTGTGACGGTGTGCTCCCGCTGCAGGACATGTTGGCTCTGCAGATCATCGGGCTGTTCAAGAACATCTTCCAGCTAGTGGGCCTGGACCTCTTCGTGTTCCCCTACAGAGTGGTGGCCACCGCCCCGGGGGTAAACAACAACAACAACAAAAACTAAAATAAGCTCTAACCTCCTGTCACTTCGTTTGCATGCACGACTTCTTATCAGCTGACAGGGTTACAAAATAAACCACAACCTGGAGGCATTTCTTTAAAGCGGTGACAGGGGGTTAGGTTCTACTTTAACTGTCTATCTTTTTGTTTATTTGTCTGTGTATTTGTTTGTATTCTGTTGTCCCCAGTGTGGCGTGATCGAGTGCATCCCCGACTGTAAGTCCCGGGACCAGCTGGGCCGGCAGACAGACTTCGGGATGTACGACTACTTCAGGAACCAGTACGGGGACGAGTCCACCCTGGCCTTCCAGAAGGTGGGGACTAGAACTCTCTTGCACATTTCAATTCCTGCCATATAAGGGCATTTCAAATGACCAAAACATCTGAAGACATAAAGGGCCCCTATTTTACCATCTGGCTGTTGATGGGCTAATATAAGGGATTACAAAATATTTCCCACAAGACACTCCCATAAGTGGCAGTGTCCCCTCAGATGTAGGATGATAGACAGGTCATCTCGAGCCTTGCCAGTTGATTCAACAGTCCCATCAACTCCTTCCAGCTGGTCGGACACACACAAAAAGTGTGTTGTTAAAAAGGCCTGATTTGGTATTCTCTATGAATTTAAAATTCTGACAATTCTAACAGCAGCGAAAGTAATTTACTTCCTGAAACGTTGTGTGTCAAACATACCACAGAATGCACTTCTCCAATCCTTTAACTTCCTTTTCAGTTGTACGGCCATCATGTTGTTATTATATCAAGATGTATTGTGTGCTGTGCATTGTATGTATTGATGTATTGAATGTCAACATGTCTTGATGTGCTCACCTCAAGTGCCAACCCCTCTCTCCCCCTCTCCCCTTCTCTCTCCTTCTCCCCCTCTCCCCCTCTCTCTCTCTCCCATCAGGCCCGGTACAACTTCATCCGCAGCATGGCGGCCTACAGCCTCCTACTGTTCCTACTGCAGATCAAGGACCGGCACAACGGCAACATCATGCTGGACAGCAAGGGACACCTCATCCACATAGGTACGATTCCCTACTTATGTAGTCATCGATTTGCTACAAAGATAACTATATATAAATTGTGTTATACGCAAGGGCTAACGCCACTGGGGAAGTATTTTTGTCTGGCTACCTGCGTTATGTTTGTTATTGGCTCGATGGCTTTACCAACTTTAGTAACATGGCCAGAGAACGGCCACAATAGGAGCATATACTTACAGGTCGTTTTCTTGAAGTTTCTTTTTTGAATATACATTTGATATGTTGTTTGATAAACGTTTTACGTTGTTATCTACTTAACAACGCAGTTGCAGATGTTAACAGTAACAAATGTTACTGTAATGAATAAAAGCTGTTGAATTACAGTGTCACCATAACTGTGCCCTTAAGGTGGAAGTGATAGGGCCTTACAGACTGCTATCTTAGCCAACTATGGTCCTGGTCAGTGTATGGGACTTGGCTGTAGCCAGATCACTGTGTGGGGAAGTCAACGTTTCCCATTTTATGTGATGTGATTTCTTCTTTTCTTCCTGCTGCTCGGGTTGCTATTTATATTGTTCTCTGTTCTGCTTTGTTTATGTTTCGTTTTAGAGAAATTTAACAGGAAGTCTGAGACAATGTTCATACAATTGAACATCCATTTCCTAGTTCATGCACTGTATGAGTTGCGATGTTATCATGTCCTAATTATTATATTCAGTTCATGGAGGAAACCTCCGGGGAAATAGGGCCCTGATTGGCCATCCCTCAGACTCACTTTGTATAGAATATGAAAGTAGCAAAAATAATTAACTGCAGAAAGTTGGGGAGGCCCATTCAAGTGGAAGGAGCATTCTACAGCTTTAAAAAGAGCCGTGTTAGAAACATGTTTATACAGAGTCCCCCGCGGAGGCTGACTGAGTTCTGTGTTGTGCTGCAGACTTTGGCTTCATGTTTGAGAGTTCTCCCGGGGGGAACCTGGGCTGGGAGCCCGACATCAAGCTGACCGATGAGATGGTGATGATCATGGGGGGCAAGATGGAGGCCACGCCCTTCAAGTGGTTCATGGAGATGTGCGTCCGGGGCTACCTGGCCGTCAGGTGAGGAGCGAGCGAAGGGGAGGTGCCGCACGAGCGATCTCGACACTTAGGCCCAATCCCATTTCTACCCCTTACCCCTCCCCCTTGTTTTGAAGGGGTAAGGGGAAGGCGTAAGGGGTAGAAATGGGATTGGGCCTTAAACCCAATCCCATTTCTACCCCTTACTCCTTCCCCTTACCCCTTCAAAAAAAGAGGGAGGGGTAAGGGGAAGGGGTAAGGGGTAGAAATGGGATTGGGCCTTAAGCCTGAGTGCTGGGCCTTCTGTATGCTGATAAAGTACAGTAGTAGCTCAGGGTTAAGGCCCTTTCACACCGCGGACGTAACGAATAAACGACACGAAATTGCAAAATATTCGCGGCCAAATATTTCGCATCAAAACCATTCACACCGGCGGCGACGCGAATAAGCGACAGATGCGACAATTATAAACCAAAGTTTCGCGCCGCGGGAGTTCATTCAGAAAATGATGGATTCAGCAACATGCAGATGAAATGATCTTCCCTGCCACTATGATGATAAACTGTATTTAACTGTAGGCTACCCATGTAAACAATAAAACTCAGTAACCAATCACACAGGCAGCTCCATGCTCTCCCTGTGTGATGTCCAGGGACAGGTCAGGACAGTCTGAGGACAGACAGCTCTGAGGTTGAAGTCCTATAATAATGAAATGCACCTGTGACTGTGAGGTCTGTAGCTACGTCTTGACCACATGTCAGCTGATCAGCTGTCCTAGAGGAAACTCCGCTCCACCGCGAGGAGCGCTTTTTTTTTTTTTTTTTTAAATGAAGCTCCGGTCGGCTGATATACGGGAGGATAGGCTACTGTTAAACCAGCGCAGATCGGCTGTGTTATCAAAGCGCGTCACCATGCTGAAAGCACCGGGTCTGTTTGAGCTGCGGTCATGAAGTTAGAGGCTACTTTCAAACTCTTCAGGCAGTGATCAGTTATCAGTGTCTGCAGCTGTTTGGCTCCAAACACTGGTCTCGGTGTTTTAGCGACCGTGCTGAGTCTGTTACAATTGGATATGTTCTGGGACGTTATGTACTTTGTTTTTATGCTTCATTGACGTCATGTATGTTTTGAGAAATCATGTATTCTAATTTAGTACTTGAAAGCACATATATCTGATAGCTATTATACCAGTAGCTATTAAACAACAGGTAACATTGTCTCTTTTCCCCTCCTCTCTCTCTTGTGCGCTGCACCAACGTTTTAAACAGAGATCCGCTACATCTGTCGGCTTTGTTTGTTTATATTTCACAGAACAACTCCCATTGATCAATTACATTTTTCTTCTTATGAAACGTACAGGCGGGCCAGTGATTCGTGTGGGCGGCACTGGCCTGGCCAGGCCCACTCCTACCTACGCTCCTAGACAAATAACCAAGTCCAGATGCTTTCGATTTAAAATTCCTTTGAGATAACTATGAGCGGGACAAATGAGAATATTCACAGGCTATACTCCGGTTTGTTTACGTTGGCAAAACCCCGACCGCTGCCGTCTTGTTACCAACTCTACTACATCCAACAACAACTCACTGTCTTGATAGCCAAGATGATCGGCAATGCTTTGCCACACATTGTCCTTCAGATCATTGTCCTTGTAATCTTTGTGTTGTTTGTCAAACAAGACAGGGTAATGAGAGACACAGACTATCAACAGATCCGTCAGTGTTGTGACGTAGGGGTTGTGACGTACCTCCTTTTCACGCCACATGATTGGTTGATGCGTTTATTCGCTCGGAAAAATCGACCGCACGACGGAAAAAAATTATGTCGCTTTTTCGCCGCGACACATTCGTGGTCGGTGTGAATGGACCCGTGATGAAAACCGGGGTTCGGAAAAAAATATTGACGCGCGAATTATTCGCACGAAAAATACGTCTTCGGTGTGAAAGGGCCTTTAAGCTTCTTGTTTTTCACTTGAGAAACCTTTACAGGGAAATGAATACTCCACTGCATAAAATATGTTGACCTTTGTTTACCTTGCCTCATCAGGTATTGGTTTTGCTGAAATTCTGTTGTATACAAATGTTGCACTTCGGTTTCATTATTGTATCTAAGTTAATACTTTTTAAGTAGAACAGGTTTTATAGGGGTTCTTTAGTTATACAACCTACAAAAAAGGATGATTTTGTGCAAGGACTGTGGTTTTAACTGATATAGTGACCAAACCCCAAGGTGAGGGCTTTGGGGTTCTGTAGTTTGAGTCCCTCATGACTCCTGTCTTACTGTGACCTCTCCGTGACCCCCCCACAGACCCTACATGGATGCCGTGGTTTCCCTGGTAACGCTGATGTTGGACACTGGCCTGCCTTGTTTCAGAGGACAGACCATCAAACTACTGAAGTGAGCACTAAGTGTACTAGAAGTGTTCTACTTAGGGTCAGAGTTACACACTAATGGTACTAGCTGTGTTTTACCTAGGGTCAAAGTGAAGGACTGAGTGTACTAGCTGTGTTCTAGCTAGGGTCAAAGTGAAGGACTGAGTGTACTAGCTGTGTTCTAGCTAGGGTCAAAGGGAAGTAATAATAAAGTATTCTAGCCGTGTAGGGTAAAAGTTACGATGTTTGGCTTTTTTTCTGTAGCTGGAGTTTCATTTTCGCTCCATCAGTTTTGGAAAATTTTGTATTAGTCCTTTTTTGTGTTAGTTAGTAAATTTTGATTTGATACTTCTGAAATTAAAACAAGTTGCTGTAAACGTTTCCATTTTCAGAGGCCGTTTTAACCCCCAGATGAGTGAGAAAGAGGCTGCAGCTTACATCATCAAAATCATCCAAAGTTGTTTCCTCAGCAGCAGGTAAGAATGGATACATACGACTATTAAGACACTACGTCTACGACTGGTCATTATTCTGACAATAGTGGGCTAGCTGCTAGCGATGGAGAGTCCATGATCTCTGCTCACAGCTGTATGTGTTTTGTGTCGTCTTCACCAGGAGCAAGACCTACGACATGCTCCAGTATTACCAGAACCAGATCCCCTACTGAACAACCTCAGCTCAGGTCCTGGGAACCCCAACACAGAGATCGCTTGTCACAGACACACACACACACACACACGCACACGCACACGCACACACACACTACAGCCGTCTTGCTCACAGCTCACGGACGATTCTACTCTTCAAGTTTTATTGAAACCCAATTTTATTTGTCTTCTTAGCTAACTTGTGTCTTAGCTCATTGTTTGGACTTTGTTCAGCCCTCTCTCCACTCCTTCGTCCTTCAGACGTTTCATTAAACAAATGGGATATTGCTAAATGTTTCAACCGTGACAATTATCCCTATGTATTGAAGAATAACGTCAATACTTTATGTAATAATTTACATGTTTTTCCTATATTGGGGATTAAGACCTTTCTCTGTTTACCAATGCCGCAACAAACGGGTAACGATGCATCTTTTTAAACGTGTTTGCTGTCGATGCTTTGGTGTGACCCAGTGGGAACTATGATGGCACAACATCAATGGTTCACCATCGGAGGAGAAAGGCTTATAGAACTCACTCGTCATTAACCCTGGTCAATTATTCACTTTAGCTGTAATCCATGCGTATGCACTTTATCGTCTTCGGTATTTCATTGAGTTCTTTCCCTTTCTGATCAAAAGCTGTAATTGACAGTTGACCAATAGGACTCAAACAGAGACCAAAACAATCCGAAACTATTGAATCGTTTAAATGTGTGACGGTGCATTATATTTTTTAAATCAACAAGTATTATCGCATATACTATCGTTACTTTATAAGAGTTTCTTGCAGTTCAAATACGCATCTATGCTATCCTAGTTAGTTGTATTAGGTTGTATAAGTCATATAGTGAGAGTTTAGGATGTAAACCAGTACAACACTAGCTTCACCAGTATGAAAACGGTGAGGTCAGACCAGATTCTTGGCTCACATCCGTTACCAAGGACTGTGGTGCTCAAGCCCAGAATATGCTCTGTATTTCAAATCTGCACATTTCAAAACAGACGGTTTTGTTTGAAGAACCTCTCTCCCGTACAGACTGCGTCCGTCTGGCCATCTCGTCGGGGTAAAACCTGGGATTTGAAACATTCCACTGACCCCTCAGAGGGCAGTGTTTTCCTCATCTTGACTATGCTATGGGATAGTTTAGTTGTACTACTACAGTTGTTCGTTTGTAATTATCAACCTATGTTTTTTTGTTTGTTGCGTATCCTGATATTGATGAAGATGATGACTATAACCTTAAAGCCATGTACCTTTTTTCTCGATCTAAATAGACTGATAGTTATATTGAGTCAAAATGACCTTATGCAATCTGAGTGTGTAATGATATTTATGTGTTTACAAACAATATGTAAAAAAAAAGTACTGTTTGGTTTTGTATGTCTAAATTGGTATATGTGTTGTTAGGAACGCTAGAATATGATGACCAATGTTTAAACAGAAAATACGTTTATAAAGTCCTCTGAAACCATTTGAAGGAGGGTTTGAGGAAACTGCTATTGCTGTAACTTAAGGTGGAACTTCCAGGTTCATAAATGTTGAAAGTCCACTGGGACCCATCTGGATTTGGTGATAAGCACCAAGCCAGAAGTTGCAACTAATGAGTGAAATCAGTACATGGCTGGAGCAACACGTGGGGGACTTGAGCTTTCTAAACCTGGACTGTATCCCCGGCTGTGATCTTGGCTGAGCTGATTTTGTTTTCTATCTGTTATTCAAATACTACCTTTTCAAAATACATTCACTGTCCCTAATGTCTACCACTGGCATATTTTGTCTTGCAAAGATTGACATGAAGTCTTTATGTGTGTCTGTGTATCATGTGCTTGCACTGTGTGTGTGTGTGTGTGTGTGTGTGTGTGTGTGTGTGTGTGTGTGTGTGTGTGTGTGTGTGTGTGTGTGTGTGCGTGTGCGTGTGCGTGCTCTGTGTCTATGGTGTTCCAGTAAATAAATGACCATTTATCTCTATTTTGTCTGTATCTATGTTGTCTCGAGAGTCTGTCATTCTGTGATTTTTTAATTTAATGATTTTTTGCGTTTAGAAACTAAATGTGTTTGATGCCATGGCATCAGTAGTTATATCAAACTTTATATTCTGCAACATCCTTTAAGCCTTTTCTGTATGATGAAGCTGGGTAAACATTACTCAAACATTACACCAAGCATATACACTGTAAATCTTCATGTTTGAGGGCGTTGCCTTGATGGGGCAATTAAAAGACAGATGATTTCATAATCTGAATTAAATAATTGAAATAAGCAGTGCTTGTTATGTATTAAATTTTGTGTTTCGGTTTTGAGTCCAGTCCATTGTATCGGTCGTTCGTGCATTTCAGGTACTGTATGGTTTTGATTAAGAAAAGGGGGCAAGGTTCACTGTAATTGAATTATTTGATAGTTCCAGTACTCACATGTCTGCCACTTGTTTGAGGACGTGAGAACTTTTTCTACCCACTGTGCTATAAATAGCGGTGTCGTAATCTGCGGAAATGTTTTCATGTAAATCCAAGTTTCGATCATACGTCTGTACCGTCATAGGTTTGTCCGACTGGACAGCGGCTCGCACACCAGTTTCTACTTACGGTCGCTGGGTGACGTCATCGGGATGGGCAGTCCCTTGGCTCCGCCCCCTCTGGGAACCTGTGCGCGGTTTCGCCTCTGAAATGAGGGAACGACAGGGAGGACAACCAAGGAAATAAGGTATGCACTACGCGACTGCTCTTAAAAATACCTCGATTTTACTCGTTGAAAGTGCCATGTGGGTTTTTACATGAAGGTAGATGTTGTTGCCCGTCTCCAACTCACCTTTCAGAAAATGTTAAGTAGCAAACTTTGTGAGGAAATGTTCGAGTAAAGTTTGGGTTTCGCGGAGCTAACGTCTGGCCGCAGGGCGCAGGTTAATAACAGAGAGGAATAAACAACCACTGTCCGCTGGGGTTGGGGACGATTCTCTAGCTAAATAAACACATTTTAACTTAGAATTTGGCTCTAATTGTTCATTTCCATTCTCCCATCGGCCCTAACAGCCAGACTATTGTCTCGACACTCTTAAAGCGAGTTACAGGTTGTAACATTAACCGAAGCTTCTTTGAAGTTACAGGCATAAAAGTATAAGAAGTGGTGTTATCATGCAGCCATTATTATACGACTGAACCTATCCATCAAAATGTAATGACACTGTCGTGATGGTAATTCAATACCCGTATACCAAAAATGCCCATACCATGAATATTCATAAGGAAGTAAACCAAACGCGTCCAGCTCCCACATTGTTTTTGGTGTTTTTCGTTACAGGTGACTCCAGAAAACACTATTTTCATGCAAGGTTTGCAATCTGATCTGCAAACCCATGTAAGTCGTGTTGAGTGACTGCGTATGAAAGAGGTATGCAAGCGGAATGTTTTTATTATATTCTATCTCACCAAACCAACGTTTATTGGAAAAGGCAAAGGGCTTTGTAAAAATGTATTTTTGTGCTGCTTCCCAAAGACATTCAAACTGATATACAATTATAAACATTATTACTATTATTTTGTGGCACAAAAATATAGTTTTGACTTTGCATGTTTGGGTGTCGCATGGTTTAACCCTCGATAAAAGTCCTTTCTCTGGTGTATTGATATTGTTAGCGGGTTAGGTCTACATACCCTTCAGCCTTGCATGAATATCACTCTGGTGTTGACAACTTGAATCTAACATAATCGTGTCTTTTAGGGTAATTACGGGATGTTGCATGAACGCTAGATTAAAATGTTGTAGTTCTGATCCCTGCCTCACTGTCATTACACAACTCTGTCCCCAAACCCCTACTGCTGAATGGTCCACAGCTCAACATGTATACATCAAAGGAACGGATCTAATCACTGTATAACTAATTAGTCTGACTACTACAATTGTAGTAGGCAATTATTACCCACACAAGCACATAAACACAAATCTTCAAAGACCAAACTTAAATGGACAAAAAGGCACAGCATCACTAAGCAGCCTCTACACTTATACACTGAGTTCAGGGCCTCAGTGTGTGTGTATATATATTTCATATTTGCTTATTGCCCTATATTAATCAATATGTTTTGTCACTCAGCCTGCATTACCTTTGAACCCCTGATGGTCAGTTCTTGTTAGGACAGCTGCTTCAAAAGCTTTCTCAGCACTTACTCAAGCATGAAGAGCATTTTGAAACATAACAATGTTGCACTCACTGCGTGTGTGTGTGTGTGTGTGTGTGTGTGTGTGTGTGTGTGTGTGTGTGTGTGTGTGTGTGTGTGTGTGTGTGTGTGTGTGTGTGTGTGTGTGTGCGCGCCTGCTCCCTCAGGGCCCATCATCTTCCTCATGTCACATGGTGCAGCCTTCCAACGCCGCGCTGAGCCAGCGAGCCAGCCACACCGGTATGACTCCGTCCCCCGAGACACCCTGCCCCACTACTACGACCCCGGACCCCTGAGGGACCGCCAGACCCCCCCGCCACTAGCCGCCAGCGCCGACCCCCTCCCCCCGCCGCCCCTGCCCCACCAGCCCGCCGTCGGCCCTGAAGGGGACCCCGGCGACGGCGAGGGCGACCTGGACCCCCCCGACCCGGCCCTTGACATCGACCTGAAGCCCGTCCATCGCTTCGTGCCGGACTCCTGGAAGAGCTTCTTCTCCCGGGGCAGCAGCAGCGGTCGCAGCAGCGGCAAGCCCTGGCCCATGTCCGCCCCGGCCTCCGCCCTCGCCTCGGGCCCGCCCTCCTCCTCCTCCTCCTACAACAACAACAACTCGAGCGAGGGCGTGCGCTGCTCGCCGCCCCACTCCCCCGTGCCCGGGTCCTACCGCGACCCGTACGGCGGCTCGGGGGGGGCCAGCAGCTACAACTCGCGCAAGGAGCTCCTGGACCCGCGCGGGTCCCTGTCGGGCCAGACGCAGCGCACGGTGATGACCTACAGCGAGCGCGTGGAGGAGTACCACCAGCGCTACGCCTACATGAAGTCCTGGGCGGGGCTACTGCGCATCCTGGGCTGCGTGGAGCTGCTGCTGGGCGCGGCCGTGTTCGCGTGTGTGTGCGCCTACGTGCACAAGGACAACGAGTGGTTCAACATGTACGGCTACTCCTCGCCCGGGGGGGGCTACGGTGGCGGAGCGGGGGGGGTGTACGGGGGCTACGGCGGCTACGGTGGCGGCAGCTACTACACGGGGCCCAAGACCCCCTTTGTGCTGGTGGTGGCGGGGCTGGCCTGGCTGGTGACGGTGATCATGCTGGTGCTGGGGATGACCATGTACTACCGCACCATCCTGCTGGACTCCCACTGGTGGCCGCTGACCGAGTTCACCATCAACCTGGCGCTGGCCGTCCTCTACATGACCGCAGGTGGGCCGCCCGCTTATGGGAAACATCATAATCCCGATTATTTTGGTCAATATTAAAATCAGGTTTTTGTTTTTTTTGTTTGTTTTTTACATTAATGCAGCATTTCTCTCCAGAAAAACACTTTGTAACTGAGAGCATTGAAATTTCTCCTTTAAAAAAATACACAAACTGTTCAAATAGAAATTGTTCAAATCAAAAATAATGCACAAATATGTATCCAGCAATTTTTTTTTAGAACATTTAATGAATAAAATAAATATACTTATACTAAAACACTATATACTTGACCCTATTCTTGTACTGTTTTCTTTTATTGCGTATTAATGTTTACCTTATGTTGTTTTCACGATGTGTACCTTTCCCTTTGGGTTTGAAGGGTGCTATGTAAATGAACGTCCATGAGTCAGTGGATTTGATCCAATGTGTAATCCCATTTGGATCTAAGTCCGCGTTCAGACTGCAGGCAAATCGGATTCAAATCGGATTCCTTCTCATATCCGATTTTTAGGGCTGACTGTCCACACTGTTTTAGCAAGTGTCCAAATCGCATTTGGCTCTGTTCAGACTGGGCCACATTATTGACCCATCTGACGTCGGAGCGGAGGCGTCATCCAGCGCGTGTATTGCGTGACGTCATGTAATAGCGACGAGAAAAACAATAACAAACAAGATGGATCAAAGAACGCGAAAGACTTTCATAAATCGACTTATTCCGATACATGTCCTCGAGCTTCGCTTGAACGGACCCATCTCCCCACAAATTAATGAGGCATTTCGTTTCTTCCTCTGTCCAAGGACTGAGGCGGGTGGTTTGGCGCATTGGGTCAGGTCTGGCGTCGCGTAGAGTGACGTCACGGACAGTCAAATCCGATCTGAGTGTTTGGAGCTGTTCAGACTGAGACGCATCTGTCCAAATGCGATCTGAAACCACCTCCCGGAGGTGGTTCCGATCCGTTTCGCAAAAATCGGATTTTATGTGACTTGGGACTGTTCAGACTACAAAAGAGTCATCTGGTTCCAATCTGGATGGGCTAAAAATCGGATTTCGGCTGGCAGTCTGAACGCGGCCTAAGTGGATCTGAGTGGATCTGTCCTGAGTGGATCTGGACGAGCACGGCCACAAGGTCTAGTGGCGGCGGATCGCCCTCAGGTCCGGGGGTTAAAACAGGAATCCATGAAGAATCAAGAGCTCTTAATGATTCCTTCTGTCCCGCAGCGATCATCTACGTCCGGGACACCACCCGCGGGGGCCTCTGTTCCAACCCGGTGTTCAGCAACCCCATCAACGGGGCCTTCTGCCGGACGGAGGCGGGCCAGACGGCCGCCATCATCTTCCTGTTCCTGACCATGCTGCTCTACCTGATCGGCGCCTTGGTCTGTCTGAAGCTGTGGCGCCACGAGGCGGCGCGGCTGTACCGCGAGAAGTACGGCGTCCAGGTGAGGACCCCGCCCTCGTCAGAACGTCAGCCAGGGGTCGGGTTCCCACCGGGGTCCCCCTACTGATGCTCTCAATGTGTGCACTCGCGGTTTGGGATGAAAGGGTTCAGTTACTGGCTCATGTCTGTCAGACTGCTGGTCTGTCAGTAGATATGGTGCCTCAGTTATATGATAGTACGTATTATGATGTTATATGCAATAAGACTTTTATTTTGCTTAGTCGACTTGATAGATGCGGGCAGCCGAGGTGGTTGATGCCCATGCCTTGGTAAGTATTCTTTGTATTTTGGTTTTCAGTGAAGGGCAACACAGAAATCCATGAAAAAAAATACTATTTTTAACATCATACTTTAATACAAAATGTAGTGGCGCACATCCCTCTACAAAGGTCCAATGTAAACTGATTTAAAGGTGACATATTATACCACCAGGTGTGATTCTGCCTCTTCTGACATCCCAAGTGGGCGTGTCCACCTAGATGTATGACGGATAGATCAGTCTACCAGCCTACCCAGTGGCTACAGCAAATCTATCCAGCACACATCCAGGTGGACAGGCCTACTTGTGATGTCGAAAAGGTTTCAAAACTGCTTGTAACGGCTCATCACACTCACGCGTGGTGGTATAATATGTCACCTTTTAAACACATTTCCACACACGACCCATTGACTAAAAGTCATTAGTAAAATTCAACTAGTGGGCTATCACTAATGCTGCGTTTTGATTGGCTGAGCTACTAGTAGGCTATAAGTTATAGCCTACTAGTAGCGAAAACGCCGGCTTTGTAAACAAAAACAATGGCGGCTGCTTTGCGTTTTGATGAAGTTTCTGACGATTTTATAAGCTCATTATTAAATAAATCAGTTCCAAATGCAACAAAGATGTTTTTACCGCCCTACTAGAGTTGAATAGACCATTCGGCCTTCGACCTCATGGGCTATTGAGTCATAGCCCATTCGGGTTCGAGGGATAATTGTTAAATAATCTATAGGCAGATCATCAATATAAACCTGGACACTTCTGTCTCTGAGTCCTTCTTCCTGCGGTCCACGCGGTGTGCTGCGTCGGGCAGGGTGTTGGTTCATACGGTTGGTCTGCCTCCCCCGTCAGACGGTGCCCCTGTCGGCAGCCAAGCCCCCGGTGCAGGTCTCTGAGAGCACCGTGGTCCCCATCTTGGGGGGGCCACGCCAAGGGCCCCCCCCCCAGATCCTGCAGGGGGCCATCCCGTCCGGACACATCCCCAAGCCCGTCATCATGCCCGACTACATCGCGTGAGTACCGGTGCACACACACACATGTTGTTTATCTGTCCAAAAGGGGCCCTTTACCTCGTTGATAACCCAACACAACGCCCCCCCCACCCCCACACACACACCTCTCCGAAATGGAAGTACAAACATGAACATACCATGTTGGTTATACTTGTCTTAAAGGGACCCTATTTCACCAGCATGTGTCATGTAAGTTAGCCATTATAGACATTTCAAAATGTACCCATTTGTGAGGTATGACATGTGACATCACAATCTGTGAGGGTCGACTCGATCAATCTGCAGGCTGAATGAACAGTGGCACTTGTTGTGTCCAAAGTGGGGTAAAATAGGGCCCCTCTCCTTTTATAGTAGAATGTATTCTTGTGTGTATCTTCCTCTGTGCTGTCGGTCACCAAAAGCCAATTGAATTGCAACCTCACGCAAATCCAACTCTACGAGCGGTGGATTTGCATTGCAAAGTGCTTCGTATATCACAATGAAAGTCCAATGTGTATTGACATGCAATCTAGTTTATAAATAAAAACAATAAAGTTGGGTGTGTCGTATCGTAGCTTGTCTGAGTGATGAGGTTTTTTACTTGTCATGTTACCTGACACACACACACACACACAAACTAACACACACACACAAACACACACACACGCTTGTTTGAACAGTGGCAGCTGTGCGCTCCGCATTCAGCTCTGCACAGTAAACTGAACCTAAGGTAATCTTCGACCAGTCACATAAGCGGCCCCTTAAACGACATCACAATCCTGTCCCACATCATTCGTCCTCCCCCTCTCTGGTGATTGGTCAGCGGCCGGGGGTACGTGAGGGTTAAAGCGTGTTCATTGGTGGGTTCGTCCTCCCCCTCTCTGGTGATTGGTCAGCGGCCGGGGGTACGTGAGGGTTAAAGCGTGTTCATTGGTGGGTTCGTCCTCCCCCTCTCTGGTGATAGGTCAGCGGCCGGGGGTACGTGAGGGTTAAAGCGTGTTCATTGGTGGGTTCGTCCTCCCCCTCTCTGGTGATTGGTCAGCGGCCGGGGGTACGTGAGGGTTAAAGCATGTTCATTGGTGGGTCTTACAGGAAGTACCCGACCATCCGCACGGACGAGGAGCGGGACCAGTACCGCGCCGTGTTCAATGACCAGTACGCAGAGTACAAGGAGCTGCACGCCGAGGTGCAGGCCGCGCTCAAGAGGTTCGACGAGATGGACGCCATGATGCGCACGTTGCCCCAGCAACCCAGCAGCCAGATGGTGATTGGATGCAGCCTGACTCCTTTCTCTTCTTCTGCTCTTTTTTTCTGTTTGTTTGTTTGTTTGTCAATTCTTAAAGAACTAGAATTCCTGTTTTAAATTCTATCTTTTTCCAGGAGTTGGATCGCATCAACAGAATTCTTCAGGATTACAAGAAGAAGAAAAATGTATGCTATTTACTTTTTCTTTTGACCTCTTAACTTCCTGATTCAAACCATTTCAAATGAAAGTATTTTGAAGAACTTTTACATGGTAACTGGAAACAAAGGAAACTGTTTCCTAACATCTGGTGGTTTTCGTTTTTGTTTTCTCCCGGGGCCAGGACCCGACGTTCCTGGAGAAGAAGGAGCGGTGCGACTACCTTAAGAACAAACTGGCCCACATCAAACTGAAGATCCAGGAGTACGACAAGGTCATGGAATGGAACGACGGCTACTAAAACACCGTCCAGAGCGTGAACTAGAAGGTGCTTTCCGGACGGACGATCTACGAGTACAATTGAAACACTACGGAAAGCGTGAACTAGAACGTGTTTATAGTTTGGACGATCTACCACTACAGTTGAAACACTACGCAGAACGTGAACTAGCACGGGTTATTAGTTTGGACGATCTACGACTACAGTTGAAACACTACGCAGAACGGCAATGAACGGTGTATTTAACCGACGACTACCGTTGAAACCCCACCCAAAAGAGAAAAATAACGTGCTTTTGATTGGAGGATGTGATCAAAATATCAACCAAGCGTCGAACAGAACTTGCTGGGTGTATAATTGGTGGTTGCTGTTAAAACACCTGGGAACGGGCTGCCTAAAAGCGCCTTTGAACAGGTTTTAAGGGTGTGAGGTTTTACTGTAGGCGACAGTGAAAGTGGACCTACCTATCTGAACGAGGGCTTTAGAAGGATACAGGTTGTTATGTACTTTTTGTGTTTTAGTTTTGTTTAAATTGCTGGCTGGCAAGCGTTGTCTTCTTGTCTAGTGGTGGGCAGATTGGAGCTGTAGTGCTGTAGACTGCAATTGTTAGCCCAAAGACACGTGACAGAACGTTAACCATCTGGGCTGTTGCTTCGTGACCTGTGTTAAAGGGACCTGACCCCAAATGGGAGGTCAGTTAGCCACTAGAAGCAAATTCAAAATCGACCCCATAGAGGCACATCAAAAGTGGTAGTGGCCGACGAGATGATTGATGGGACATCAGCCTATCACTTGGTGCAGTCCACTCTGTGGGCGTGTATTTTACCCACGTGAACACCTGTTGAACACCTGATGAGCCACACACCTGGCAAATCAACAGCCCACACAGGGGCACACGATTGGCTCTTTAATGGCTCTTTTTGGAAGACAATGGAGGTCTACGGCGCTGAGCTTTTGTCATTTGCTATTCAGAGGACGACTGACAAAAACGCAAGCACTGAGGTGATGTTTTAACTGTTAATACCTAAAACGGTCTGAATATGCTACGATTACAATACATGCACCACATGGGGACCTATTATCGTAGCAAGCTTCACCTCTCATTTCATACATGACGCTGGAGTCCAATGTGGATGTTTTAATTATGCTGTAGCAATTAGAGTGAGAACACTGCAAAACAAATGAACCAAAGGGGATCCAAGAGACACTGCTGAACCGAACGCTGTGCGACCCTTAATGCTGCAACGCCTTCGGTTCGTTCCTTCATTTCGTTTCATTCCAAGCTCTCCTGGTTTACCAGACGGTTTGGTTGCTTTTGTGGATGACACTAGCATGAAAGATTAAATATTGAAATATTGTTTGATATATTTGTGTGTGTGTGTGTGTGTGTGTGTGTGTGTGTGTGTGTGTGTGTGTGTGTGTGTGTGTGGTGTGTGTGTGTGTGTGTGTGTGTGTGTGTGTGTGTGTGTGTGTGTGTGTGTGTGTGTGTGTGTGTGTGTGTGTGCTATGTATTTTGGTTTGTATTTCTCACATGCTTGCTGGGTTCTGCCATTTCATGTGATGTCAATGATGGTCCCACTTATTGCTAGTGCTTTTTTGACCGCCCTAATAATACACTGTTTATTTTGTTCTTCATTTTACCTTACATCTGAACCACTGTTTTGACATGGTATGAATGTTGGACCTTTTGATCTATTCCCAAATCAAAACAGTTTGCAAACCGTTTAAGTGCTTTTTTTTGTTGCTTGATGAACAGTTGGAATTAATTGAATTATGTTGTGTATCCTTGGTGAGTGTAGGTGCATTTTGTGTCTCCTAATACAGGCTTATTTGTGCACTTTTTGACAGGGATTGTCTTATTAAACTAACAGTTGGACATGACTTATTTACACTTTAAAATCTGCTTCGCCCAAAAGGTTTCAAATGTGTATTTTAAAGTTCAACTCTATTAAAAAAATAAATAATCATTTTAGAGATGTAGGCTACTATTCTTTTCAATTGATAAAGAACAACATTTTTCTTGGTAGCCTAAATGTGTTTCCTTGTTCATATTTTCTAAAGACAATGAAATGCATGCCATTATTTAAATATTTGTGGGCGATCGCATTCATGATTACGAAGTGTGTGTGCCCCTGGTATATGAGAACGATGAACACATTTTGCCAACTTCAATACTTTAGCGAGAATACAGACTAGGAACCGAAAGTGAACCTCAGCATAGGTCTTTACAGGGAAGAGTGAAGTATTGTCCGACTTCGGAGAATCAGGAACTTCGTCTTACCATGTGTTCTTTGGCGATATGTTTGGTATTATAGGGTACATTTTATTTTGGATTAAGATAACACAATCGTTTACACTTGCACGCACACAAAAAAAAGCCCTGCAAGTATGTGCTTGTCCTCGGTAACCGGAGAGGTTTCGGCCTACCTGGGAAAGGGGGCGGGGTTAGAGAGCCGACAATTTGATCAAGGTGTGGCCCCTCCCGATCGCAGTTCAGCACTGTTGGGGACGTCCGTTTCGAGACGGCTTCAGTTCAAATCTTTCCTATGATCTAATAACGTCCATCGGTGAGTACCACAACGAGATCTCTCGTCGATTTGTTTGCAAACTCTTGTGGGTTTGGCATGTGTTGATGTGTGACTTCAGAGATGTGTTATTCTGCATCAACATTGTAGGCCTATAATATGCGCGCTAGGATTACGAAGCCAGACAAACAGGTGTAATGACAATAAGGATCCGAGACCGATTCAGTAACCCGCGATTTCTCCTTTTCTTGCTATAATCCCCGTTTATAAAAGCCTAGGCCTATTACTACTATTATTGTTACTCACACCTGTTCTATAGATCAACGTTAATCTTAAAACATGCATCTGTTGGGCGGTGGCTTCTATATTGGCACATTGTTTAAAAAACGAACTTTTATATTAAGTTAGACGTTTAATGATTGATCATTTGAATGCTTGTGATTTTTGATGTTGTTTAACTTCATGGGCAAACAGGACAAAACGAGACGCGAGGAGCTCCACAATAACAGGAATGTCCTCCAGGCCAAACGGGAGTCCGCCTCCCTACGAATCAGAAAACGCATAGTAAGTATTCTCCCAGCTTCCTTCTAGCAGGCTTTTCTCATCACCTGAAACAACAACCAGTGTAGAAACACCACAAGCAACCAGCACCACAAAAACAAAGTAATCTTGTGTGTTGTCTCCAGTCCGCCCCCCACTGTGCAGCCAGCCTACTCCTACTACCCCGATGATGAGTTCCAACACTTCTACCGGTGGACCTCCCCACCAGGGATCATCAAGATCATGTCGGTCATCGTCATTGTTCTGTGCCTGGGCATTTTCGCCTGCGTGGCCTCCACCCTAGCCTGGGACAGCCAGAACGCTATGTCCGGGTTCGGTGGTGGGGGGTACGGCGCTGGCGGGGGGTACGGCGCTGGCGGTAGCTACGGCGGTGGCACCAGCTATGGGGGTGGCTACGGTGGAAGCAGCTTTGGTGGCGGCGGCTATGGCGCGGGCAGTGGCTACGGCTACGGTGGCATCGGCGGCGGCTACAACGACCCCCGCAAGGGCAAAGGGTTCATGATCGCCATGGCGGCCATCACCTTCATCTTCGGGATGGTGGTGTTCATCATCATCGTCTCGCACCAGAGCCTGTGTCAGTCCAGGAGGTTCTACCTGGCGGTGGTGATCCTGTGCGCCATCCTGGCATTGCTGATGCTCATCGCGACCATCGTGTACCTGGTGGCGGTGAACCCCATGGCGCAGTCGTCCAGCTCTATGTACACCATGCAGATCCAAGGGCTCTGCGCCCAGTACCAGCAGCCGGCCACGTCGGGGGTCTTTGTCAACCAGTACCTCTACCACTACTGTGTGGTCGAGCCCCAGGAGGTGAGTGGTGGTCCCAGGATGGGTCTCGTTGGTTTTGAATCTCTGTCTCTCTGTCTCTGTCTCTGTCTCTCTCCCTCTCTGTCTCTCCCTTTCTCTTCCTCTGTCACTCTCTGTGTGTGTGTGTGTGTGTGTGTGTGTGTGTGTGTGTGTGTGTGTGTGTGTGTGTGTGTGTGTGTGTGTGTGTGTGCACTTAGGTTGCTCAATACTTATAGTTTTTATCTCGTTTTAAGGTTTGTTTCTTGTTTTGGGTTCATGGCTTGTTTTGGTTTCTACTTTTTTGAAATTGTTCAACTTTCCCGAGCGTTTGCAGTCATTAACCCTTTGGTTTTTATTTCCCTGGTTCCGTCAGGCGATCGCCATTGTGTGCGGGTTCCTGGTGGTCGCGGCGCTGATCATCATGCTGGTGTTCGCTCTGAAGACCCGCCAGAAGATCCGTGGCTATGGGAAGAGCAACATCCTGTGGAAGAAGATTAAGGTGGTGGACGACCTGGCCCCCCCCGGGGACGTGGAGGCCTGGGTGAGCATCACTACGTCCTGTTGCTGACCTCCCCTGTTTGTAAATGGTTTAATCCAAAGACACTTTGAAGTGTACTTTAGGTTATGCCATGAAGGAGCAGGTAGGAGTTATTCTGCTCAAGGGTTTTGGAGGTCGAAATTAAATTCCTTTTAGCTAATGGTTGAACACCCTCATTGCAAGACTATCCTGTTCTTTTAAAGTCCGAAGTGCCTTTAGAAACAGCAGCAATATATATCAAATATTCTCAGCAGCAGGTACAAAACACAGGAAGGCCCCTGTTGGGCAGGTGCTATCTTTTGTTGAGTTGAGAAACTATCTTATATGTTTTTGAGGAGTGACCATGATCCTTTGGGAAGCAATTTAGAGTTGTTTTGAGAAGTTAACTTGTTTATTTGAGACGCTAGCTATTGTTATTTTGAGGAGCTAGCGTGCTTGGGGTGGAAACAGCAATAGGAGGGAGACCAGCCTTGGTCTGCCTTGGCCTATCTCCAGTTCTTGTTGTCAAAGAGCTCCCGGAGCGCATCGCTCCCGGAGTGGTCTGACCGGTTTGGTCGCTGCTGCAGGTAGGTTTGACAGAACGGGGGAGGGGAACAGAGAGTGACACCAGGAACAGCGCTTGGTTTCTGGGTGTGGTGTATATGGTTTGGGCTTTCATGCTCCACCACGGTACAGCTGTTCCTGTTAAACTCAAAGTCTCTCAAGGCGATATCAGAGGGTGGATTAGTCATTGTTGATGTTTATTAGTCACACCTGGTTCAGTGTGATTGATAAGGTCTGATAGAATAGTTCAGTTCAGGTGGATTTGTGAAGGTGTTATTGTTTAACACCTTATCTATCAGTGAAGCCCCCATTACCCCCACTAGTTTACTCTGTTTGATTGTTTACAGTCAACATCATTTGGGTCTGTGGGGGTAGAGTTGTATAACTACCCCAAAATGCCATGAGTCGACAATTAAATGTCATATTACCTTTTGTAATGTTAGTGTGATTCTTAACTGTGTCAAATGGCTTTGAGTATATAATAATAATAGTTAGTTCATATTATTATAACTTGAGTAGCCTCAATCAACCCGTCAATAATAAACATCAACGAAATGATTATATTTTATTATAATTCACTTTATAATTATTATTATTTGCTTATAATTATTCCACTGGCCAGCTCTGGTCTTTTTTTGGCCTCCATTTTGAGCCCCTTGTGCCTCCTGTCTCCCAGGTGAACAACGTGTCCGCTCTCCCAGTAGAGGAGGCCATGTCTGAGTACCCAATGAAGCCGGCCGGCTCGAGGGAATACCTGGACGACTCCAGCTCCTACGTCAAGCCCCCCAACGACTACAGCTCTGCGTGAGTATGGCTACGGGTGTGTTTTTCTTGTTGCAATAATCTGTAAACGCAGATAAGGTCGCTCTTCTCGAAACAGTTGAAGGCCAAATTTAATTGGAGCCAACAGGTTTTCAGATGCAGACACAGTTTTAACGTATTACAAACTGGTTCAGCTATACTTTTACAGTGCTACAGAAAGGCCAGAAAGACAATATTATTAGTATTAACCCTACATTTAACAGGGACTATGATTTAATAAATTATTCGACTTGAGATCTGAGATAATGGACTCGGAGGTGTGTTAACTAATGCATGGGAATCAATAACATTGTTGGCACTGTTTCAACAAGCTGAAACAGAAGGCTGTATTGTCTGTTGGGCTCAGTTAGTTGCTCTAGCAGATCATTTACTGAGACAAATAAAGAAGGTTGAAATTTATTTTTAAATAAAGGGAATATCAAAAGCAAAGGGGCACAGTTGAATATAATTCATGGGTAGTTTCAGGATTATTTTTTTTGACCGAGGAAGAAAAACATCTATCATAAGCAGGGGCGAATCTAGGTTCTGACTTTTGCGGGGGGCTCAACCCCAGGAAGCTGCGGGGGTATATGAAGTATATAAAATTTCCTGTCCAAGATTTCTTTTTTTCCACAACCTTTATTTTCTTAGTTACTATGCTAAAATAATGCAGTTCTGAACCACCAAAGTGATGAAAGGAAAAAAGACTTTGGATGAAGGAATAATCAATGGATGTGAACTGTAATAACAAATTTGAGGTATATTAAATTTCCTTTGTGTGAGTTTCACTCAAAAATGACCATATTTTCCTGAATATGTTACTGAAACACATTGGTACAACATGTACTAGATTATTAATATGAGAAACGTAGCACTATTTCGGGAACACTAAATGATGTTGCCTCACTTTCATGGACCCATACAATTTTATAAATTGTATCAACATGCATTTTTATAAAACCTGTGATGCAAAAAAATCCACAAGTACAACATGTACTAGCCGAAAACTATGAGAAACGGACCACTATTTCGGGAGCACTAAACTATGTCGTCTCACTTTCTCACATTTTTATACAACTTAGAAATAAAAGGGTGCTAATTTTCAGTTTAAAAAAAAACAAACGCTGGCATTATTTCATCAGCTGAGGGCGTTTTCATTGCCATAACAACATGAGCTATTCAACAAGTAAAACATGTTCTAGACCAGTGGTTCTTTTTTTTCAGACATTTTTTCACGCCCTCCCTGAATTGAAATAGCCTACTATTGAGAACCTGCTAATATTTATTTATTTAGATTAATACAATTAGCGGAGATAACATCTGCAACAATTTAAAACAATTTCCACGTTCAGTTTATTAACTCAATTTCTAACATTAAAACAAGACTGCTAAGTCTGTGTGAATCTCAAAACAGAGAAACAAGAGCAAATGATTCACTGGGGTTGGCATTTAATTAAAAATGTTTTTAAACAGTGAACATTGGTCACTTGTCAGCTTCATCAGCTTATTCAACTGAAAGTTAGCCCCCATGTCAACTTTTTCTGCTCCTTGCACCTTATCATGCTTATCATGCTACGCAGCATTACAAGGCTCTGCCGACTATAACATGAAGCAATTCAAGAGGAGGCATTGATAGACTCGCCTTGTGGTCAACTGTCATTTAATAGACATCTGACATCTAATTCCAGGTCATGTTATATTGGAAATCGTGGATTTTCCGATAAAGACTAGCTAGCCTCTTTGACAGACAAAACAGCAGAAACTATGTAGGGTGCACTCGTGCTGCATTTTTGGTTGTCAAACAGGAGACGCCCACCCACCAATCAGGGGTTAGAGAGTCCTGCAGGAAGGTTGCGCTCATTTTAACTAGCCCATTGGAGCCTGTTCATTACAGCATCCATCCTCTCATTGCTTGTGTAAAAAAAAAAAAGGTAGAATATTAGATTTGAGGACAAAACTATAGGGTGGGCTAAGGCAAGTTTTGGGTGGGTTTGAGCCCACCCAAAAAAGGTCTAGCTTCGCCACTGATCATGAGTAATATTTTGTAGTGAAATCATTTGAAGGGTCGTCTATCCTACAAGATGAAACTCATTACTGGTTCATGCTGGTTCGTACGTTCTTCTAATAAAAATGTACCGCCACCTGCATAGAAAAACAGAGTAAATGCTGAATCTGTAGTTCCATTGTATTCTTCCCCAAAACAGTATCAAGAGATTTGCTTTGCTAAGAAGTGCATATTGTGCTTTAGCTCTCGTACCCACGCTGCTGACATCATCACTATAGAACCAGTATAACTTCTAATTCTTCTGGTTTCTAAAAAGAAAGAAGGGAAATTATAGTTTGTGTATTATTCCTAAAATGATGAAGATAATGTAATATTACATTAGCATCAATAATACTAGCAGTCACATCTTCTTTCCACAATAAAAAAAGTGGCAGGATAATGGTACTGGCTATGAAGGTGTTTGGACTCCCAGCCGAATAGGTACTGGGTTTGATTCCCCTCCAAATAGTCATCCTTGAGGAAGATTTCTAAGCCCTAACCTGCTCCTTCAACCTGCATCTAAGTTCACCCAAAGTCACTTTGGATGAAGTAATCTGCTGAAATAACCAAGTAATTTTAAATAAATGGTAAGTGGTAATTAGAGTATGTAGTCAAATAACTAAAAAGTTAATATTAATTCTCCATAGTTTGTAGTCAAATAACTAAATAGTTAATATAATGGGTACATGGTAAGTAGAACAGGGTCAAATACCTAAATCGTTTAATATTAATGCTTCATATTAAGTAGAGTAGGGTCAATGTTTAGTATCCACAAGGGGGCGTTGATCTGTTTTACAACAGTGGTCACAGTGACCCAGCAATGCACAAAAACAAACAAATGATGTTATCCTCGGCAGAAATGCAACGCCTACTATCCATCTGTGCTGCTGTCGACCAAAATGAAACTGAAACTCTCTCCCCTGCTGTCGTTGGTTCTCTCCCCTTCGTCCAGGCCCCGGTTGGACGAGGACTTTCTCGGCAGCCACAGCGCGGCTCCGTACAGCAGCATCTCCGAGCCAGCCAGCTCCACTGCCAAGCCCAAGAAGAGGCGCCCTCGCCGGGCACGCCAGCCCGACGGACAGACGTACGAGACGGATTACAACTCCTCGGGAGACGAGCTGGACGACGACGACTATGACAGGTAATGGAGAGGTGCAGTGGGGAAGGGGGGGCCCTCGGCCCAAGGAGGTACGGGGTTCGCTCCCCTGCCCCAAAGGCTGTAACCTTGAGCCAGATGCCTAAGCCATCCCCGCTCCATAATGCCAGCATTTCTGGTCACAGATCCAATATTATTATTGCTATTGTTAAAAGATGATGTTGATGATTATTATAATCAATATTGAGATGTATTGTTGCTATTATTATTGTTATTAATCCACACTTTGCTTAACCTTAATTTTTATAATAATATCTTTATAAAAACCTTTTTCTTACTCACTTTTAATGTTCTTATATTTTTTTTACTTTTGCCCCTACAGCGAGTTCCCCCGCATCACCAACGAGGACACTCGCATTGCGTACAAGCAGGAGTTTGACCGCGACCACCAGGAATACAAGGACCTCCAGGCCGAGTTGGACAAGGTCAACAGGAAGCTGTCGGATGTGGACAAGGAGCTGGACGACCTGCAGCCTGGCAGCCCCCAGTTTCTGGTGAGTAATCGATTTTTCCCTCTTTTTTTTTTCACCCCTTCCTGGTTGGGATCGTGGTGAGAGAGAGAGAGAGAGAGAGACAAAGTTCTGCATGCATGTGATTGTTTGTATTGAGGGAGGACATCTTTTATACATGTGTGAATACAGACCGGATGTAGGTTGAGATAGACAGGTAATTGACATGTAGCATCGGACAGCATGTTGGAATCGAACCTGCGGTCGCTACACGTCACATTTCCGCCGTGATTGGGCGCGCTAGAGCATCCGTAAGCCGTTTGTAAATCTCTACTTGTGTAAGATGTCTGGGTTGGGGGGATTGTCTAATACTGTGTCACACGTTGTCTTCACAGGATGCACTGGATGAGTACAACAAGCTGAAGGACTATAAGAAGGTATACAATGGCCACTGTATTCAATAGACATCAGATTAAACTGCAAATTCAAGACTCGTACCAAGAGTACCTTTTTTCGTAATTGTGTTTATTCTCTCGTGTGAACAGATTTAGGCGTGCTTTATTTGATTTAGTCACACAGTCTGCATATCCCCTAATGAATAAGCAACTGTATTTCACAGCAGTAAACTCACCTAAACTGCACATTGGAGAACAATTCATGATTAATTTTCTTGTGTGAATTCTAAGCATAATAACATCTAAATATTGGCTGCTTTTAAAGATGAATAAGCAACTGTATTTCATAGCCTTATAATCATAATGATTTTCTGCATTCTCTTTTGTGTGCATTTGTTTGCATGTAAATCTATATAATGAATTATAATATTATATAATTATTATTTTCCCCACAAAGTCTGCAGATTTACAAATGAATAAGGAATTTCAAAGCTTGGAAATGAAACTCAAATACCACTTTTTTTTTTGCCATTTTTGTATGTGTATGCTTGTACATTTCTAAGCACATGATACCTCAATAATAATAGAAATAGCCTCCACTAATTAATTTATTCTCCCCCCAGTCTGCAGACTACCAGATGAAGAAGCGGAGGTCCAAGTATCTGAAGGGGAAGCTGAACCACATCAAGAAGATAGTGAGCGACTACGACCGTGCCTGAAAGGGGCTCCTGTCCTCCCTCCCCCAGTCCCAGCCTTGTGGTGCTCTACTCCCAGTCCCAGGAGCCTCTCTCTCTGCTGGGCTCTGTCCCTTATGATGTCTTAGCTGGGAATCAACCATCCACGCAGAGTTTTGAGCCAATTTTAAAAAGCCAACGAACAGAAAACTGTTGGCTAAGCTGGATGGCTTTTAACTGATGGACGCTCCGCGGAATGTGTCCTCACTATACACATGTTGATTTTACTCTTACTTTATTTTTTTTATTTTTTGTGATCTTTCAAGATGTGCTCAGCCAGCATCCTGGTCGAGTGCAAAACATGTAAATATTTGGGAAGAATTTTTTTATGTCATTGTCGTGTCGTCATATGAAATGTTTTTATGGTACATGAGAAAAGTCAAACGAGGCTCTTAATAGTTTTTAAACTTCTTTTATGATGCATCATGTCGTTTTTTAATTATAATAAATAATGAAAGGGCATTGTTGTGGACATGTTTTAATGTTTTCATCTGCTTAGTAATACTACACTCAGTAACACTTTTTCTTTTTGTGGTGGATTGTGGCTTTCCAACATTTTTATTTTATCGCCAAGCTGTGTCTTGTTGACTTCTAGTTTGGGCACAGTCTAGCAGCTGAAGCTGATGTTGGGGAAGTTATTTCTACTAGTTAGAGCAAACCAACACACTAAAGCAGCAGAAGCAAGGTATTTAGCCCAAGGCACGCCCAGCTTTTGTTTTCTAAACTGCTATAATTTCCCATGCTTTGATTGATGGACAACATAATCTAAAAACTTTAAGGTTAAGATGTGAATACTGTCGAATTCATCTCAAGTAGGACCTTGTTTCTGAAGATGCTGCTATTGGTTAAAGATCCATTCAGAATCAATGTACACCAAGCTGTGCCCATACTTCGGAAGTAAAGAGATGGAAAAAGCATCGAAGGACGTAATATAACCAGAACATATCACAGATGGATGTATCCACTCGACACCTACCTACTATGTGATTGGTCAGCCGCTTGGCTACGAAGCCAGGAGGGAAAATAGACCCCACCCATTAAATCAGCATAAAGGAATAGAAGGAAATAGAGATTGCAATGGATTTCAAAAAAAATCCCTTTCTGATGCTTAATTCACAGCTTGATAACCCTTAACATCATAATGGTAAGTAAATGAAGGATTTCTGTTGTCCATCACTTTACGTTAAGACATCCACCAAGTTGCGTTTCGTCTGGGGGCCTTTGTGGCCTGACATCCAGTCGATATCAAGCTCCGTTTCGTTCTAATTTGATTGCACCCCACTTTTGAGTTCAAACACAAATGGCATTGTTTTTTTGGTTGCTTGTTGCTTTTATATTTCGACTTTGCCAGTATTGCCCGTACACACCAAACCAGGAGCGATGTTGAGTTTAGTGAAGGGCCTTTCTGGGGGTCCCGGGTCGGAGGGGCCGGGTCGCTCAGGCCGCTTTGAGCTGCTCGCTCTGCATGGAGTGCCTCCTCAACAAGGCCCTCCGGCTCACCTCCTTGGGGGGTCCAGGCGGGGCGCAGGGGACAAACGTCTTGAGGCCTGATGTCTTCTCGCAGGGGGGGTCGTGACCGGCGGTCCGCGCCGCCCTGCCCCCGCCCCCCGCCGGGCTGTGGTTGTACTGGGGGCTCAGCTGCAGTGGCGGCAGGCTCCGGGGGGGGTACTGTCCCGAGCCCTGGTCCAGGACGAACGCCCCGGACCCCCGGCGCTCAAACCACCGAACGGCCCTCCTGGCCGCCGGGCTCGGCCCCTCCAGAGACTCCC
>OLKM01000060.1:447500-599299 GCA_900291075.1 Melanogrammus aeglefinus
GTACACTTAATTCATACGTTTTGTATTCACTTGTACCTTGACAAATTATTATGTGTATGTGGAATTTCCAAAATAGGCAGAATTATCGTTATTCTTAGCAATCACTATGACTAAGTATGCCAAAATATTTGGTTAGAGGGTTACCACTATTACTATTACTTATTTACTACATAATTCTTACTACATGAGCCTGTTTTTTTCAATCTTACAGGATCATGACACATGGTCTTCTTTTACAGATCGTATCCATAGTAACAAGTTGTATGTCATGAAGTGTCATGGTCGTACACCAGGTGTCACTATTTCAAGTCATTCCATAACTGCCAAACCGTTTTTACGATCTGAACGAAATTATTCCGTTTCTTCTGTCTCAGCAATAGAAGTATATGATTCTTAGGATAGACTTGTTTTACATTTCCTGTGCACGCCTACTATCATTTTATTAATTAAATGATCTAAAAACACTTAAACTAAGAATTTAAGAACGGCCTACCATTTCCAAAAACAATAGCACAGAAAGACAATAGACCTACCATTAATAAAGGACACATTTTCATTAAAGATGTAGTAGCCTAAGCTTAGCGGAGCAGTTGTATGTTCTGTTTAAGCTAAAGTGCTCATGGGACACGTCTATAAAAGTGAGATTCCAAAGTTGCTGTCCATGGTGCTGATACACACCAGAGACCAGGAATGGGCCGTTCCATGTTCAAGATGTCCAATTCCTGACGTGTTTTGTTTACGGTAGACAGTCTGATTCATTCCACCTCTGGCTTGTGCTAATTAGAGCATCCTAATTAGAGCATCCTAATAAGAGAGGGTTGACTCAGATACCAGGGAGGATAGTACTCTGTAAACCGGAAAAGAGGTGAAGAAGCTCATGTGACACCAGGGTGTTGAAGAGAGAGACTGGAGAAAACGTACATGCAGATGTAACGGGCTCACGTTTAGGACTAGGGGGCTTAACGTTTAGGACTTGTTTTTCTGTGTTTACATGTACATTAATTGATGTACACAATGCGACAGTCAATACGATTGTGAGTCATTTTAAGGATTTATGAGGGAGTTATTTTGGGAGTAGCAGACATACAGTAGGCGACTAGTAATCCCGCCTAATCCCTTGCTGGCGATATTGACATACGACAAGAGCTCCATTATGAAAGCCTGCAAAAGCCTCACACCCGCCTGAATACCAGGTCAACTTACTCTCCGAGAACAGTACATTAAAGTTATTGTCACCACTGTAAAAAAAACTAACATGTGTGCATGATTTTGCACGTGTTTAATTTATTCTTGCACATTAAGTGCAAAACATTTCGTTTGGTGACACTCATAGACAGTTCTTTGTCCTTAAGATAAGAGTGTTCTTAAAAAATAAAATAATTTAATGCTAAGCATCGACATGTCGCCAGGAGATGGAATGAAACAGTTCCATAACTTCACTGCAAACAAAACACAATCGGTTGAAATACATAGGCTACAGCTAAAATCAATGCACTCTATCAGTTAGATGATAAATATAAAAGTGGCGGATAATTAACAACCACAATCTAAACATTATCTAATCATAACACTCACAATTGACAAATAGAAAACTAGATGATAGGTTTCTCGTGACTCTTTAAGAAAGTTTGGCCCATAGTAGTGGCACCAGACCACAAAATGCAGAACTCAAAGGTGTCCAGTAACATTTATGTGGGGGGCATGTGCCACCCCAGGCCATCTGCTGGAACTCGACCCAGTACAGAACCGCCAAACACATCAAAACTCACTCATTGTCCCCTTGTCTGTCCTATTATCCAGGAACTATTTGTTACCCTGTATTTTCGACCAGGTACCCAAACACCAGACAAACACTATGCATGAAGAACTATCGAAGCCATAAGTTATTTTTTAGTTTAGTTATTTTTGTTTGTGTTTATAGCTCGAAGCAGGTCAAAACAATTCCGTTTTAGGTTATGTTTATGTTATTGCTTTGGTAATATACAAAGTAAGTTCAATTGTGTGTGTGTGTGTGTGTGTGTGTGTGTGTGTGTGTGTGTGTGTGTGTGTGTGTGTGTGTGTGTGTGTGTGTGTGTGTGTGTGTGTGTGTGTGTGTGTGTGTGTGTGTGTGTGTGTGTGTGTGTGTGTGTGCCAGTTATATCCGCTCACACTTATATGGTTATGCACGAGGTATTAAATTTGGTGTATTAATAGTTGGTCTCCTATAGGGGGTTGTACGCAAATGATTTGGAGAAGTTTGTTTGACTGAATAGCAACTAACCAACGTCACAAATGTCCATAAAGACTACATCCCACTGTAAGACAAGACAGCGCTACTGGCATTTGAGTGACCTGTCTCTTTAAGTCGGTGTCAAAGCCGATTAACCGTGATCTCGGTTGTGATTCCGTTATCACCGTCTGTTGTCTGAATCTTTTTTTGTTTTAGATTGCGTACGTTTTTATGTATGGCCCTCCTCTCTCGACGTCGCCAGTTGTAGCAGTCCATGTGCGCGGTTTCAAGCTAAAGGGAAGCTACTTTGTCAAAGTTTGGATCATGGATGCCTCGGCTAGCCGCCTCTGTTTTGGGAGTGATTTGGTCGTGTGACGCGCGCTCCATCACCGACACCTTGCTTTTAGTAGTAAACGGAATCCCTCAAGAATTGGACAGTAGATGTAATGCTTCTCTGGTCGCACTTTCGACTCAAGACGCACAGAAAAAGGTAGATAACCGTAAAATGCAGAAGAGCGTGCGTTACAACGAGGGGCACGCTCTGTATCTGTCGGTGGTCGCGCGGAAAGAGGGCTCCAAGCGAGGCGTCCTGAGCAAGAAGACGACCGAGAACAGCCGCTGGAGCGACAAGTTCTTCGCCCTCTACCAGAACCTGCTCTTCTACTTCGAAAACGACCAGAGCACGCGACCCTCGGGGATATACCTGCTCGAGGGATGCACGTGCGAGAGATCTCCCGCGCCTAAAGTGTCCTCCGTCAGCAAGGAGCCCGTGGATAAACTGCAGCAGGCAAGTGTATAGCCACTATCGGGTTTAGATCTGGTGTCTCTCGATCTGGATCCAGGTTGACTACATCAGGGACCATGTCAGTGTGCCTGTTTACAGGGTCCTTAGTATCAGCAAAAAAATATTATTGTTGATTTCAGCAATAAACAACAACAACAACAGCAGAGAGCAACATAATAGGTCAGATAAATACAAAGCAATACACTATCATTCAGTCATAGAAAGTAAATCTACAACAATCCTCAGTTTTTCTGTTTGATCGATCTGCTCAATGTGTACTTAAATGTTTATGGTAATTTGTTATGCATAAATAGATATCATATTTGTAGGACTAACACCGCCTGCAGTTAACCTAATATTTGCTATTCAGGTCTGGTACTCTATTCTTACAATAAGCCTTCTTTTGCTTTTTATGGTTGAATGTTTTGATTTAAAATTTTCACGGCTTGCAATGGGAGGGAACCCAAGTTTTATCACTGACAACTCACTCAATCACACTCAAACCACTTCTACACTCACTCAAACACTCACTCTTTCAGTCACTCGACACAGGCTAATTTACTCATTAACTCACTCAATCACTCATATTGACGTGGCCCTATGTTGTTAAATGTAAACATAGTATAGGCCTACATAAATTGAAAAATACATAAATGCATACATATATAGTATTTCGCAAACATAATGTCAATATTTGGTTTGCTAGTATAGGCCTACATAAATTGAAAAATACATAAATGCATACATATATAGTATTTCGCAAACATAATGTCAATATTTGGTTTGCTATGTTGTATTATGGTAATGAACAGCAGAACATGGGCTATAGCCAAAGACCAACTGCCACCGTCTGGACATACACAATACAACAACAAGCTAGCATCGCCTTGTACCAAGCTGTGGGAGGCCATGAAGAAATCGTCACTTCAAGGGTGATTGTCACCCAACAGTATGCATATTTTATTATCTGAACACTGCACCTTAGTAAAACCTTGCATATTCAAAGATGCATAAGTAATATAAATATGTGTATGTGTGCGAATATGTGTGGAAAAACTAAAGGCCTGGCTCATTTTAATAGTGGTACACATGTCCTGCATGTGTCTCAGCTCTGTCCGTATGTAATAAGAACCCACATGGGAGCTGATTCTGTAAAAACATGAAAAAAAACTCCTGTGAGACACGGCCCCTAACTCTGGAACCCTATTGGTCAGGACCGGACACCTTTAAGGGAAAACCTTAAAGCCCGCCCAGTCATTTAAGCTGTCTAGACTGAATCAGAAGCGTATTTATTTCAAATTTGCTGTCATGATCAGCTTAACAGCAGGCTAAACTTTTCTAAGGAGCAGCCTGTATATCAGCCTACTTTTTCTTTTTTTTTTACTAATGCTAGTAAGCAACTAAAACAATTCTGAGTTATTAATACAATGGTTGCATTAACTTTGAAAGTGGCCTACTTTTGTTTGTTCTAATTATTGTAGCTTGTGAATAGGCACACTAGTTCATCAGACTCATATAAATGTGCAACATTTTTAAAAACATAGGCTGAATGTAAGCCTCGCTTGACAGCCTGTATGTTAGTTCAAGCTACAGTTCAGGTTTGCTTGACAGGACAACGCCCCATATATATGAGTAGGCCTACCTTCCTGTGTGACCGTGAATGTATGTCTCTAGCTACCTTAATAGCTGACGTTGAATAACTGGGACTATTGACAAAGATGGAATGGCCCTCGAAATCCATCTTTGATCGCTGTCCTCTGAAATGTCATGCCTTTTTTTCTCTAAGACTTGAAAGAAAACTTTCAAAGAGTAAATTATACTCCAAAATAAACCCACTAGGTCAGATGTGTATGTAATTATGTATTATTTATTTGTTATGATGAGCCTGTTCATAACTAGTGGTCAACCCATGCTCCAGCTTTTCATAATCCCACCTGAGGCATTATGACCGAGAGGCATTTTGCACATAATGTTTAAAACAGTTTTAAGATGGAGAGGGGGACAGGGGGCTTCTAAAAGATGTATTAGTCAAATCTGGTAACAAATCGATGGTATTCCTAAATGCTATCGGCTTCCTGTGTAACACTATTTGGAGAAGTGACAATGCCTGTCAGGAACATGTGTGTGTGTGTTATTAATGTTATTTATCATTCAATGTTGCAATAAGGATAATCCAAAATGAAACATGTTTTCAATCCATTCAGAAAAGAAGTGTATCACTTGAGCAACCATATAACATTTTGAAAAAAAAACGTAAACGATAATCTGCAAGTCTGTCGGCCCGGTTCTCAGTTACACTGCCTGGTTGAGGAATATAAGGGTTCCATGACCAAATGGTTCAGTCTTTCTGAGAGTAAGAACCAATAGGATGAGTTTATCTGTAAACACTTAGTGAGAACCAATATGATATCAGTCTATCCGTGGAGACAAGAGTTATAACCAACAAGATCCGTCCATTTCTAGCGATAAAGGATTAGATTCAATAGGATCATGCTATCTGTACAGGCATAGTTAGAACCAGTAGCATCGGTATAGACATAGACTGCTCCTATGGGTTCTTTCTCTATCTGTAGAGACCCAGCGAGGTAGATACAATATGATCAGTTTATCGTGAGAGATTTAGAGAGTTGCAAACAATATGTTCAGTCAGTCGCTAGAGACTTGGAAAGACAGATAGATTGGTAGATAGACAAATATAATAAGTACTTTATTCATCACAAGGGGAACTTAAGTGTGTACAGCTGCTCACAACAAAAACCCTAATAGTAATATTAATAATAATGAACGACAATACAGTAAAGTAAACATCTGTACAAAATGTAACATCCAAATACAAGATAGCAGACCTAGAAAGTACACCACAGCCATATGAAAACAACAAAAAAAAACAGATAAAGTGTTAAATGTGCAATTATACGTTGACATGCAATATATCACAAAGTCTCAACAAATAAGGTCAGGCTGGACCAATAGAAGCTTCTGATATTTATATACGTGCCTGGTCTTGATGGTAAAATACCAGTGGCTGGACGCTAGGGGACCCAGGGCCAGGCAGAGGCTGTAAGCCCTGTCTTCCTCTGTCATCGCTAGTCGTTAGCGCTTAGCAGCCCCGCGGCGGGGAAGCTGCTTTAGTAGTGCAAGGAGCTCCACCGTACAACCCTGATGGTTACATAAGCCCTGCTGCCCCACTATCAACACACACCAGCGCACACATGCACATGCAGCAACCAAGCACACGCACACAAACACACACGCACTTACATATATGCTGGCACGCATGCCAGCAGTTACACACACAAGCCCTTAAGCCTCACTCACACAGTCTGATAGCGGTCTGCGGTCCGTAGGTTGACAACGACTCTCATTGTTATTCCTAGTGAAATCTGTTCATTATAAGCACACGCTTTATCGAATGAATTAGGTATTTTGGCAGTTGAGCCTCTAAAGTTAAATTAGTCAAGTTAAATGGCTTTCCGGTTGTGACATCCCAAGTGGGAGTGTCTGTCAAGATGTTACTATGGTGTTGAAACAGGGAATCCCTTTAAAGATGTGATGAATAAATGCATGCTTGTGTAAAGGATTTTTAAATAACATGTTTGAAGTGCGTGCATCACTTTGGGGATTGTCATTCAGTGTTGTTGCAGGGACAGATATTAAAATCCATTGCATAATGCATCAGACCATTTCTTATGCATAATGCACACCTTCATAACCCTTATAAGAAGAACCGGGAATGAAATATGCACCAGCTTGGGGTGTAAGTATAGAGGTCAACGCTGGATTTATTAACCTGTGGTTTAAATGGCACTATGCTTCTTCTCAGTGTTGTCCCAGGTGTAGTGGCTCTTTGAATGGGAATGCATCCATGACTTGTATCCTTACGTTTCTATTTCTATATTTATCTCCCGCCGTAGCACTACTTCCTGGTGGTGTTTGGTCACGATGGACAGAAGCCTCTGGAGCTGCGGGCAGAGGAGGAGGCGGAGTGTACAGATTGGGTCGAGTGCATCCAGCAGGCCAGGTAACACTCCTTTAGGACAAAGAGTCAGGACACTGTTTGTTGGCAAACTGCGGGTCGGAAGCCAAAGTCATGATCCAGTTGGAGGTCAGGCGCAGCTGGACTACCGCAGGAGACTCAGAAAGACATTTACTAAAAATTAACTAAGTTAATTATCAGTTCAATCATTTAATTATGGTGTTCATGTTAACTAAGGTTACGGTGTTCATGTTGTTACTAAGAAATTCATATATCCATAATTTAATTTGGTAAGGGTTAACCCTAACTCACTTTCCCTAACCTTAACCCTAACCCTAACCCTTATGCTAATACTATATAATATTGTTTATTACAGCAGGACCTATTGTTAACAAATGGTTCATAAATATAGCCTTATTGCAAAGTGTTCCCTTTTTATTTTAATGAAAGGGCTGGGTATTCCGGTTGGGTCCCATGGACTCACTGAACTTTGGGTCCAGAGTTAAAAAGTGAATGGCGCCCAGATGTAGGAGATGCCTATTATACCAAATAATATAACAAGTGTAGGGTAACATTCAAAATGGAGAAACCAAGCATTCAGAAAAACAACAACATATGGACAGTGCAAAATAATTATTGGAAAAATAACAAAAATAATTTGTTTGTTACATATTTTAGAAATGGTAGGCCAATTCTTCTGAGGTAGTGCATCACAACAAATATATGATGAGATATGCTCTGAGTTTAACCGCCAAGATTATTTGGGTAGATTACATGTTGTTCATGTACTCTTAAAGTCAGATTTTCCAAAGGGATAGGCTGGTTAATTATATCCTTTCATTGGTCAAAGGTTTATAATGTCAGCAATTGTATTCCTCCTTAAAGTCCCAAGCACGATGTAATGATTTATATGTGTGTGTGTGTGTGTGTGTGTGTGTGTGTGTGTGTGTGTGTGTGTGTGTGTGTGTGTGTGTGTGTGTGTGTGTGTGTGTGTGTGTGTGTGTGTGTGTTTGTGTGCCTGTGTGTGGTGTGCGTGTGTTCATATGCTGAGTTCACATTTAGGTCACATTCTGAAGCTCTGGTACTGCACTGATTACATCAGAGTTAAGCCTAGCGTTCAGTCTGGCCTCCATTCTCTCTCTCCGTCTCTCACAACTCTCCTTCTTTATCTCTCTCTCTACTCTCCTTCTTTATCTCTCTCTCTATTCTGTTTCTTAATTCACTCACAAAGACACACACACACACACACACACACACACACACACACACACACACACACACACACACACACACACACACACACACACACACACACACACACACACACACACACACACAGTTTAATACTTTTATTTGGATCGTAACAAGTGGGGAGGTACAAATGATCCAAACATTAATGGAAGCATTGCGGGACTAAGCAGGTTTGATCAAACAGAGAATGCCTTATGCTAAACAACTATTGTCATCATGGATAGACATTGCATCTTCTTCTCCAGGTTGCTAAACTGCCTATTGTGGCAGAGATGGAGCAGTACTTTGCAAGTCTTTTTGCATTTGGTTTGGTCAGTCCACAGCATTGTAGTCCACGTAAGACAAGCTTGTGGACATGGCCTAGACTTCCAAAAATAAGAATAATTAATGTGCAATGAAAACCTAGATTTGAGATACTGTTAGCCAGTGGCTGATATTTTAAAAGCTAGGTGTTGAAGAAAATGTCCATATAAATGTCCATATACAAAGAACATGCTAATTCCACAATAGTCACATTCTTATTGAATACATCTACAATGGTGATGTCAGGGGTATTTGGTGTATTACTGAAAGTGGTATTGTTATTTTGTGCACAATTGAACTAGTCCATTTTAACTGCAGAGTATTTGTATATCTTTGTTGTTTGCAATTGTACTTCTTTGACGCTGTGTGATATTAGGTCCATCAGCCTATCATGCATCCCCATGTAGCCTACAGACCTTTGTAAAAGTTGCATTCATTCAGGACGTGTGCGATGGTTTCGTTGTCATGGGTGGTAGAATGGAGAATGCAGTGTGGTTCGTGGCTGGAGGGATACCAAGTGGACAAGTTAGATTTTGTCGGGAGTACTTGGAGACGGGCTCTGATGGTAAAGATGAGAATATCCTCGCCGATCGACACGTTTGAGTAGATGGGGTGAGAGAGGGATTGATCTGCGAGTGATAAGAATGCCAGTTTTCCTTGAAGTCTGAGGCCTTTCCAGTGTTGCGCGCTTTGTGCGGGCTTCATGGAGAGGATGACAGCTCTTGCCGTTGTTAATTGCAACTCGCGACGCTCGTCGCTGAGCTTAGGTTGCGCGGGGGTAAATGAGTGGGTCCGCAATGATGTCTCTGGATGCGCTGTCCGTCCTTGCCCATCAAGTCGTAGTCCATTTCGATGGCATAGGTCATTAAGGTCAAGCCAGTCCGACCTAACTCCAAATCCCGCTGCTCTGTTGTGGCATCTGTTGGATGACACTCTCCTGTCTTGATGCAATCTGTACGTCATCGGCGTACCCTTGGACAGGGTTAGGAGAGCGCACCCTGCCGGCGCGCACTGTTGTAGCCATCTCAGCCAGCTATTTATGGCGAGGATAAAGTTGACCGCACTCCATGGGCACAATTTGTAGCTGGATTTGGTCAGTTAAATTGTTATTGCAAATTACTTGAAGAAAATAGGTTCTGTATTATATCGACAAGGATATCTGTATAAGCTTGGGGAAGATTTATCTCCTTCAGTGCGTGTATCATGACACTGTGGTAGAGTGCCGAACGCATCCCGAAAGACCATAAAACTTATTGGAGTCATGCTTGAAATCATCAATCCCTGTCTTTAAGCAGAAGACGAGTTCATTCATCCCCTGGCGTCTGATGTAGGCCTTTTGACTTGAGGAGAGTATCGTTTTCTTCAAGCCAAGGTAGAATGCGGGCATTTTGTAAAGACTTTATAGATTGTCGGCAACAATGAAATGTCTCTCCATGTTGACGGATCATCGGGAATGTTGTCTTTTTTTAGGGATTCTATGTATTAAAGCCCCTTTCCATGATTCGGGAATTTTACCATTTAGTAGGCACACATTGAAGATGTGCGTGAGGGTCGGGCATGAGACTTGCATCCTCTTTAAATGTCTCATAGGTTACTCCATCGGAGCCGCTCGCTTTATTGTTTGGAAGGGAGGTTATGACTTGTTCTATCTCTGCTTCTGTGAAGGCCTGCGAATGAAGCTCATCACCTACTGGGCCAGTCGTGACCTTTTTGCCACGGTGGGTCCTGTAGTGGAGCGTGATTTACTTCGCTGCAGTTTTTTAGTATAATATTTTTGGACAAGGTCCACATTCGATACTGCTGGGGTTGGGCTTGGGTATGTGCTACTGTTAAGAATTATGTCAATTGCTTTGGATCTCCTTTGCTGCCATAGGTAAGAGAGTTTGTTTCTTCGCACCTGTTTGGGTGCTGACCTGTTGATGAGCTGTGGTTGGATGACATCCCGAATGAAGCGCAATTGCGTGGCGATCGCATCGCGTAGAGAGTCCGGAAGCCGGGGATCGGGGATTGTTTGGTTGAGGCGTGGGAACTTTTTTAATATCCTTTGGGTATACTTTAGTAATGGTATCCCATACGGTCTTCCATCATTGTGGCAATTTGAGAAAACGCCGTTCTTAAAGTAAAGTCCAAAGAGGATACGGATTATCTTAATCCATTTTTCGGGCGATTCGCCCAAGAAGACGAAACTCCGCTTCTCCTCCAGTCGCTTTGTGTCCAAACTTTTCCTGAACATCCTCTCTTCGTGCTGGAATAATGTCCATTCATCTGGGGACAGAAGTCGGGTGTAGCATACTCGGCAAAATCAGGCCACGAGCTACCTGCTGCCATCTGCGTTTTGGGCGTCGGGTCAATGGACGCGCCAGCTCTGTTGCCTGATTCTACCGGTAAGTAATGCGCCTTTTAACGCCAACTTTAAAGTGATGATGCACATTGCAAACAGTAGTCTGGTCACTTCCATACTATAATCCAGCTTTTACTTCCCTGCGTTAACGCCGGCAGTCACGGTGGGGTGCGTGTGTTTATGGTGGTGAGGCAGCGTTTGCTCCGGCCGCCATAATGAAACACACACACACACACACACACACACACACACACACACACACACACACACACACACACACACACACACACACACACACACACACACACACACACACACACACACACACACACTATTCTCTTAATCTATCCTTATCTCTGCCCTCTCCTCCTAACTTTATCTTTCTTTCTTTCTTTTTCCTTCCTCTGTCTCCGAATCTCTCCTCTATACATCCATCCTTCCATAACTTTCAAATGTCATAAATAATGAAGTAAACATCTGATGTCCATCCTTTTCCCATCTATCGTCTCTCCCCAATCCCGCCCGGTCCTGCCGGTACCTCCAGCTACTCGGACGTCATGGTGGAGCGGGAGGTGCTGATGCAGAAGTACATCCACCTGGTGCAGATCATGGAGATGGAGAAGGTGGCGGCCAATCAGCTGCGCACACAGCTGGAGGACCAGGAGACGGAGATAGAGAGGCTGAAGTCGGAGGTCAGGAGGTCCCCCCCCCGCTCAGACCACAGCGCGCTACTCACAGACGCACCACTGCAACCTCTGTAGTCATGTGTGCTGTGCTTACATACTCTGTGTATATATGTTTATACCTTCTCATGAGGGTCCAATAGCATGAGCCTCAGCCTCTTGGGCCGACTGAGACCTCCATCCATAAGCCTGGATATATTTATAAACTAATAATGTATACAACTTTACTGATGTATGGATTGTGTTTTAGGTGTTGGTGTTGAACAAATCCAAGGAGAGGTTGCGACCGTACCAGAATAACCAAGAAGAGGACCCTGATATCAAAAAGATCAAAAAGGTTAATAACTGCTAAGAGATGCCACAGTCTTCAGACAGCCAGAGGGATAGGTGGAGTAGACAGACAGACCTCCAGACAGACAAACCGACAGACAGCCAGAAAGATGGACAGACAGGTAAGAAGACAGACAGACAGGTAGAAAGACCGGTCACTCTGATAGGCTGTATGTGGTGTCCCTCCCCTAGGTACAGACAGAGAGACAGACAGACAGACAGACAGACAGACAGACAGAGAGAGAGAGAGGCAGACAGACAGGTCACTGACAGACTGTATCTGGTCACACTCTTCTAGGTGCAAACAGACAGACGGACAGAGAGACAGACAGGCCACTGACAGGCTGTACGTGCTGTCCCTCCCCCAGGTTGACAGACAGACAGACAGGCCACTGACAGACTGTACGTGCTGTCCCTCCCCCAGGTTGACACACAGACAGACAGGCCACTGACAGACTGTACGTGCCCTCCCTCCCCCAGGTTGACAGACAGACAGACAGGCCACTGACAGACTGTACGTGCTCTCCCTCCCCCAGGTTGACAGGCAGACAGACAGGTCACTGACAGACTGTACGTGTTGTCCCTCCCCCAGGTTGACACACAGACAGACAGGCCACTGACAGACTGTACGTGCTGTCCCTCCCCCAGGTTGACACACAGACAGACAGGCCACTGACAGACTGTACGTGCTGTCCCTCCCCCAGGTTAACAGACAGACAGACAGGCCACTGACGGACTGTACGTGCTGTCCCTCCCCCAGGTTGACAGACAGACAGACAGACAGGTCACTGACAGACTGTACGTGCCCTCCCTCCCCCAGGTTCAGAGCTTCATGAGGGGCTGGCTGTGCCGCAGGAAGTGGAAGCTGATCGTGCAGGACTACATCAGCTCGCCGCACGCCGAGAGCATGCGCAAGAGGAACCACATCGTGTTCAACATGGTGGAGGCGGAGACTGAGTACGTGCACCAGCTCTCCATCCTGGTGAACTGCTTCCTGAGGCCCCTGAGGATGGCCGCCAGCTCCAAGAAGCCCCCCATCAGCCATGATGACGTCAGCAGCATCTTCCTCAACAGGTACCAGGGCTGTGCAATTCATCGGATTTTGAGCACTATTTAGATGTTTTGGTCGAGAGAGAGGAGAGAGAAGAGAGAGAGAGAGAGAGAGAGAGAGAGAGAGAGAGAGAGAGAGAGAGAGAGAGAGAGAGAGAGAGAGAGAGAGAGAGGAGAGAGAGAGAGAGAGAGAGAGAGAGAGAGAGAGAGAGAGAGAGAGAGAGAGAGAGAGAGAGAGAGAGAGAGAGAGAGAGAGAGAGAGAGAGAGAGAGAGAGAGAGAGAGAGAGAGAGAGAGAGAGAGAGAGCGCTAATCAAGAAGTGGAGGAGGCCGAGCGAAGGCCTCCGGCTATCGGCTGGCAAAATAAGGAGAGAGAGGGGAAATTTCAACGTTTTTTCAAGAGAAATGGTGAATAAATAAATAAAAGATAGATAGATATCTATATATAGGATTATGGGGGTCAAGCAGTAGCAGAAGTCGAGGTAGAGCGAAGTAGCAAGAATGAATGAGATTCCTTCAAGAGATAATAAATTGTGTTTTGTTTGTTTCAGTGAGACCATCATGTTCCTCCATGAGATCTTCCACCAGGGCCTCCAAGCCAGGATAGCCAACTGGCCCACACTAGTGCTGGGTGAGCTCCCCTTACCACACACACACGCCCTCACAGCGGGTCACATTACAAGGACCAGCCAAGCTTTTGATTGGACGGCCATAGACACAGGAGATAAGAGGTCATTTGGCAACTGCAGGGTTAAGTGCATTACATCTAGAGCTAACCCTTCCCCAAGTCTTCTGATGGCATGAACAGCTGTAGAGGTGTTGACTTTGTGGTGTGTGTTGATATGCGTCAATGGTTTCTCGTGTGGGTTTTGAATGACCACAGTGTGCCAGTAGAGTACTACTGTGTATAAACCAAGTCGATTCACACAGCGGATATTCTGGTGTTGATAGTGTTTTTCCTCTGTTTGTTCAGCGGACCTGTTTGACATCCTGCTGCCCATGCTGAACATCTACCAGGAGTTTGTGAGGAACCACCAGTACAGCCTGCAGGTGCTGGCCAACTGCAAGCAGAACAGAGACTTTGACAAGCTGCTGAAGCAGTATGAGGCCAACGCGGCCTGCGAGGGCCGCATGCTGGAGACCTACCTCACCTACCCCATGTTCCAGGTACGCACGCACGCACGCACGCATGCACACACGCAGGCACAGACACACACACACACGCAGGCACACACACACACAGCCACACACACACACACGCTGGAGAGCTACCCCATGGTCCAGGTACAAACACACACACACACACACTCACGTGCACTCACGCACGCACACCCGCACACGCACAGACACACACGCATGCTGGAGAGCTACCCCATGTTTCAGGTACACACACACACACACATGGTGGAGTCCTACCTCACCTGCCCACCCCTACATCAATGGGAACCTTGCCCCAGGCCTCAATCTGCGATTTTCGTTTTTTTTTGGTTACATCTACCATTTTTTTTGCTGTATAATCATTTCAAATTATTTATGTGCTATTTAATTATTCATTTTCAAAGTTTATATTTTGAGGCACTTTTCTAAGTACTTTTTAAATAACTCATAACTCTATAAATCCTTCATGATGTAAATCCTTGATAAAGTGCTACATAAATACACTGCATTATTCATCAACATATTATGTCTTTTTGTATTTATCAATGATCCCTCATACCTTACATAACACATTCAACACGCGCATTGCGTCGATGGTGTGTCCTTATGCATGCACTCATTTTATTATCGTTTTATTCGATATTTGATCTTCTCCCGATCAGATCCCACGCTACATCATCACCCTCCACGAGTTGCTGGCCCACACGCCCCACGAGCACGTGGAGCGCAAGAGCCTGGAGTTCGCCAAGTCCAAACTAGAGGAGCTCTCAAAGTAAGAGCCCGCTGCATTCTGTCTCAAACCGAGTGGCCCCGTTCCCACTGTTCCTAGAACCGTTCCTCGTACTCCAGGACATGCAAGACGTGAGGTGCTTTACTGTCGTCGTTAAAAAGCACAACCCATTTACTGTCATGACGAATACAACACAATCACAATTACATACAAATTGATATCATAAATGACCGTAGGATGAGTCTTTTGTGTTCAAAGGGAGGTGTGGTTGGGGGGGGGGGGGGGCCCATTGGGGCCAGGATTCAGGTGTTATCCTGTACTGTGACCTCCATTATGGAGTGAGGAGCAGGGGGACTGAGGAGGACGGCGTTTGTGTTTCAGGATGATGCACGACGAGGTCAGCGACACGGAGAACATCCGCAAGAACCTGGCCATCGAGAGGATGATCGTAGAGGGCTGTGACTTCCTGCTGGACACCAGCCAGACCTTCGTCAGACAAGGTACACACAGCGGCCGCGTCCCAATAGCCAGACCTTCGTCAGACAAGGTACACACAGCGGCCGCGTTCCAATAGCCAAACCTTCCCTAGACACGGTACACACAGCGGCAACTGAATCTCATTTACACTTAGATTTAGATTGAGGGCATTTAGCAGACGCTTTTATCCAAAGCGTCAGCGCCGGCCTACAGCCTTTCGGTCACTCTTGGTATTGTTTGGGCTGCAGAGAGCGTCAGGATGTGAAGGTGTGAGATGTGGATGGTCTCACGAGGCTGGTTGAACCCCCCCCCCCCCCCCAGGCTCTCTGATCCAGCTCCCGTCCAGCAGCGAGCGGGGGGTGCTCAGCAAGGTGCGGCTGGGCTCGCTGTCCCTCCGGAAGGAAGGGGAGAGGCAGTGCTTCCTGTTCACCAAGCACCTCCTCGTCTGCACCCGCTCGTCTGGGGGGAAGCTTCACCTGCTCAAGGTCAGCCGCCGGCCGACGCTAGTGACGAAGAGGATGATGGTTATGAAAGGATGATGAAGAGAATGATGAGGATTATGGGATGATGAGGATGAAGAGGATGATGATGACAACCATTGATGGTATCATCCTCAGGATGATCATAACGTGACGTTAATAATATTGGCAAGGATGTTGATGGATAGATAATAACGATAGACTTTATTTCTATATGGCTTTTCAAAGTCAAAGTTACAAACCGCTTCGCATGGTGAAATCAAACACAGAAATTTTAACGGACGGAAACCGCTACAAAAACAGAACGGCTTCAGACAAACAAAAAGCTTTAAGAATTAAGCAATATTGCAACCAAGGGAAATATAAGGGACAACCATTTGTGACAACATACAAATGGCAAAATTCTAGGTTTAACCTCTTACCCCTGTACACCCCCCCCCCCCCCAAACAGCAAGGAGGAACCTTGTCCCTGATAGAGTGCACACTCATCGAGGAGGTGGACGCCAACGATGAGGACTGTGAGTACCTCCACCCCCAAGACGTCTGTGGTTTTATTTAGCTGAGGAACATAGTGACTCAGCTAAAAACCTGGTTCTCAATATATCGTTCCATGTCTGCCAAGTGTGTTCCGTTAGTTGCCACTCCATCCCACACGCTACACCTCGAACACAGAATGTAAACATTGCGTGGTTGTGTTCTCCAGTCAACGCCGCGGGCCAGGGCTCCAACCACCTGGAGTTCAAGGTCGTGGTGGAGCCGACCGAGGGTCCGTCTTTCTCTGTCGTCCTATTGGCTCCTTCCAGACAGGAGAAGGCTGCCTGGACCAGTGACATCAGTCAGGTAGTCTCATTCAAATGAACACAAAATGATAATTATTGGGAGCTTACGCCTGAGATGAATGACTCCTTAGTGTTTTGTTACTGTGTAGTTTGTTACTGTGTAGTCTATCTGATTCTCTTTCTCTTTGTATTGTCACTGTGTACTGTAGATGATACTCTGTCTCTCTCGCTATACACTTCTACTGTGTACTATATGATTGTCTCCCTCGATTAATTTCTACTGTGTATATATGATTCTCTACCTCTATGTATTTCTACTGTGTATATATGATTCTCTACCTCTATGTATTTCTACTGTGTATATATGAGTCTCTATTTCTACTGTGTATATATGAGTCTCTACCTCTATGTATGTCTACTGTGTATATATGATTCTCTACCTCTATGTATTTCTACTGTGTATATATGAGTCTCTATTTCTACTGTGTACTATATGATTCTCTACCTCCATGTATTTCTACTGTGTATATATGAGTCTCTACCTCCATGTATTTCTACTGTGTATAGATGATTCTCTACCTCTATGTATTTCTACTGTATATATGAGTCTCTACCTCTATGTATTTCTACTGTGTATATATATGTCTCTACCTCTATGTATTTCTACTGTGTATATATGATTCTCTACCTCTATGTATTTCTACTGTGTACTATATGGTTCTCTATGTTTTTCTGTCATGTAGTGTATAGACAACATCCGGTGCAACGGCCTCATGACCAGCGTGTTTGAGGAGAACTCCAAAGTCAGTGTGCCTCATATGATCAAGTAAGAAGATCCTAACGGTGCACCATAAAGACACACACATTGTGTGTGTCTTTTGACAGACAAGTATTAAAGACACACACTTTGTGTGTGTCTTTTTGGTGTGCCAGTTTGCGTGTGCCAGTTGTAACAAGCTGTACCAAAATAAAAGCTCTTAAACCTCCCCTCCAGCCCCTTTAACCGCTCTTCACCCCCCCTTGTCAGGTCAGACGTCAGGCTCCATAAGGACGACGTGGACATCTGCTTCAGCAAGACGCTCAACTCCTGCAAGGTGCCGCAGATCCGCTACGCCAGCGTGGAGCGTCTGCTGGAGCGCCTCACCGACCTGCGCTTCCTGTCCATCGACTTCCTCAACACCTTCCTGCACACCTACCGCATCTTCACCTCCGCCGCCGTGGTCATCGACAAGCTGGCCGACATCTACAAGAAGCCCTTCACCTCCATCCCCGTCAGGTACAGGTTGAGGGTATTAAGACCAGTGTTGGGATGGCCATGTAGTATGCGATTTCTTCTCTTCTTTAAAGTATGTTATGTTCTGTATTATTCACTAAACAAGCATAAGTCAGTCTATTGTATGACCGAAACAACATTGGAAGCAGTCAACAAATAAACCGCCCGTTCCTTTGGGCCAGGCGTATGTTGTTGAGATGAATTGATATTATAGCGTCTTTATTTAACTATTGAATTGTAAAAGCCAAATAAATACGAAACTTACTGACCTGCAGTCAGTAACAAATCCCCCCCCACCCAAAGAAAAAATCGAGCCCTTGCAATTTGCATATCGTGTTCTATTACATCGCGATTTCGGTTTGAATTCCATTAATCGTTCAGCCCTGGAGCTGGAGGGTGTTGACCATCATTCAGTGGGTCAGCTCTGTAGACATGTGCATCAGGTACGCTGACGCGACTGTGTGGATTGATGTTGGATCAATATTATTGATGATGTCATTTTATGTGAGTAGCCTGTAGCCATCAGACAGGTACATTGTTGTTGAATTAAACGGTTGGTATTCGATGAGTATCGATCGCTGTTAACGATAAAAGGGTTCTTTCACTTTTCCTCGTGAGAAGCCTGTGGCTGCAAGGCACGTTGTGGTGATGGTCGCCGATCAAGCAAAGTTTGATAAAGAAACGATAAATGATCAGTACGGTTTCTTTCCCTTTTCATACAAGTAGCCTATGGACGTCAGAGACATTGCCATCCATCGATATTTGAGTGTTGTTTCACTATCATGCGTTTATCCGTTTTCGTTTGTCAAAGACTGCAAGCATGGCTGCCCCATCCCCCCCTGTCTTTCGTTCTATGTTCTCATTTTCTCTTCATCCACTTCCACACGTTTTCCACTTCCTGCTCTCCCGCCCCTTCCATCGTCCAATCACTGCCTGCCTCACCTCAGGGTGCAGTATCATTCGTCCGACCGCCTGTCCATCACATCCATCAGTCCGGACTACAGTCTGAAGATAACGCAGCTCGCTCTGGACCAGTCCAAGTAAATACTGTAGCAGTAGTAGTGTTTAGGGAATAGTTAAACCATTTACATCACATTGAATCAATCAGCTTTTATTCAAAGCCGCTTCAAAGTGAGGCCTAGAACAAGTCAAAGTGAGCATGACAAAATGCAACAATCCAACAACAACCTTCTTCACCTGTTGTCCTCTGTTGCTTTTTTTTATAATTTTTATAATTTAAATTCATAATCACTTCAACACACTCCCATCCCATCAAGCATATAATACTCACCACGGAAACCCTAGCTTGAAGGGCCCCTATTTTGATTCATAATCGACCCTACAGTGTCATCACAAGTGGAAGGGTCCACCCAGGGGTATGATGGGTGGATACCCGCATCTGATTTTGAAATGGCTTTGAATGGCTGCTCACCATCACACCTGGTGGTGAGAAAGAGGCATGACCAGTACCGCTGCCACTACTGCTAGCTGTGACCTCCGGCTGGACCCCTCTCCTCAGGTCTCTGGAGCTGTTCTTCGCCACCAACCAGGGCGCGTGGGGGAGCGACACCCTGAACAACAAGTCCCCGCGACTGGCCCGCAAGTTCTCCTCCCCCCCGCCCCTCTCCATCCCCACCTGGAGCTCCTCCCCCGTCAGCTCCCGCAAGCAGTCCCTCAACTCCCCCGTCGGAGGCGGGGCCAAGGCCTGGGGGGCCGACCACTCCTCCACGCCCTCCTCCTCCGCCGCCAGCTCCCCCACCTCCACCCACTTCCCCTCCGTCTCCTCCCCACCGCCCGCTCCCCCCGGCCCCCCAGCGGCTTCTGCTCCTCGCCGCCCCCCACCGCCACCCGCTGCCCCGGCTTCCCCCTGCAGGCGGTCACCCCCTCCTCCCCCCCGCCCACCAAGGCCCTGCTGGAGCTGAGCAGGGCGCCCAGCTCCCCGGACCCCTCCGGGGAGGACGTGAGCGGGGAGCTGCCCAGGATGGACGCCTTCTGTGGGAAGCTGCGGCGCAGCATCCGCCGGGGTACGGACCCCGAGACCCCGGGGGCGGCTGCTAGAGGGCCGGTGGGGCGAGGGGCAGGGACGGCGTTAGACTGGGCGTGAAGCGGATCGAACCAAAAACGAAAATAGGATAAAACGCAGCGAATGCACCACAATATCCCACAGCATTGTTAAATACTTGATCCTGATTGGTCAATAACAAAGAGTGCTGGATCATTACAGTACAAATCCAACATTAACAACAGTCACATAGTTACCAGATTATTACTTGACAATGCAAAATAAATATGCTCAGAGCACTGCAGTAGAATATTTTAATTTCAGCTGATTATGTAACAAAGTAAAATTAATAGTGCAAAGTAAGCTTTCATTGTTGGTACCTGTGGTATAAGCGGTGTAAACCATTTTGGTGGTGGTAAACAACGACAATAATAAAACATATTAGTGGCATCCATTTGGTTCAAGATATTGAGAATATTGGGGCCTCTCACATCGAGGGCAAGTATTGTATAAAAATCTCTAAAAAAAAATCCCTTATACTGTAATATGTGCTCGTAGAATTATTTTTCTGTAAAGCTATTTTGCTCAGCGAACACAGCTATTGGTGGGGGAGTTTAATGAATGGATGTTCCCCTCAGCTGTCCTTGAGACCGTGTCTCTGGACAAGTTCATCCCAGAGTCCCCGGCAACCAGCGAGTCCGGGGACCTGTCTCCCTGCCGCTCGCCCTCCGCCTCCAGACACATGCGCTACAGACAGACAGGTACACACACACACACACACACACACACACACACTGTTGTTAATAACACACACACACACACACACACACACACACACACACACACACACACACACACACACACACACACACACACACACACACACACACACACACACACACACACACACACACACACACACACACAGAGACAGATGTTTGTTTGAGGGAAACAACAACAGAATGTGGGTGTGTGTGTGTGTGTGTGTGTGTGTTCCTCCTCAGGGGAGAACTCTCGCTGCGCTGTGTCCCCGGCCTCCGCCTTCGCCATCGCCACTGCCGCCGCTAGTCATGGCCCCTCCCAAGGTGGGTGGGGCCCCTCCCAGCCAATAGGAACCAACCTCAGGAATAGCTCTTAGCTAGGACCCTCTGCTAGTTTACGTTAGTTAGAAGTGTACTTTGGACTAACCATTTGACCATGTCTATCTATTAATGTATTTTTTCAGCCTCTAAAACAACTTGGTCAGTGGAGAAAGGCTCACTTTGTCCTATTTTAGGATCAGACTGTCTCATGTTGTGCAGACTTAGTGTGGTCTCATCCATGTGTCAGTGATTCCTCTAGCTACTCTGCACTCACTCAATGTTGGTCCTCTGGTAGGTCTTGGTTGTCTGCTTCATGGTTCTCGGCCTTGGCTGTAAGAAGCGTCTGCTAAATGACTAAATGTTGGATGTGGTTGGTCGTAGGAGTGTGTAGCTCAGAGAGGACGTGTGACAAGGAGTTCATGATACGACGGGCTGCCACCAACAGGGTCCTCAACGTGCTGCGTCACTGGGTCTCCAAGCACTCCCAGGTGGAGTCTCACACACACACACACGCACACACACACAAAACGCACACACACGCGCACACACGCACACACACACACAAAACGCACACAAAATGCACACAAAAATATATTCACACACAATGACTCAAACACACACCCGCCTCACTTTTCTGTCCAACTGTCAGCTGGAATCCTAATGTGTGTTTGTGTGTGTGTGGGGGCGTGTGTGGGGGTGTGTGTGTGCGTGTTCATCAGGACTTTGATATGAACAGTGATCTGAAGTCGGGGGTTGTCTCTCTCCTGGACGAGGTGTTAAGAGATCCAGACCTGCTGCCCCAGGAGAGGAAGGCTACCACGAACATACTGAGGTAAACACATGCACGCACGCACGCACGCACGCCCACCCACCCACCCACCCACCACGCGCTCGCACACACACACGCACAGGCACACAAAAACGCACGCGCTCGTGCACACGCACAGGCACACACACAAACACACGCACACGTGCACACACATACGCACACTATAGTGCTTTTGTAAACATGTTTTTTACTTTTATTGTTTGTTTTGATCTTAGTGCTCTGTCTCAAGATGAACAAGACGAATCACAACTGAAGATTGAGGACATATTGCAAATGGTTAGTCTCTGTTATGATAGAACGCTATATCTCCAGAATCTGCTAGCATAAGACCTGTTGGCACTATTTTTCATTTATTATAGATTTATTAAAGATTTTAACAATTGTTTTTCTGTTTCTTGCCTATGAAACAGAAAAGCTGTCCTCTGCTTCACTTCATTGTGGTAAGAATACTGTTTGTTTGAGATAGACTGCAAGAAAATGACCATAGGTAGTGTTTTTTTATTGTGTAATTGTAATTTTTGTCATTGTCATTTAAATCACAAATGTCCGTAGTGGTGATCTGAATTGTAGTCTTTAGAGAAGTGTTTAGAGAAGAATTTGAATGATAACCTTTCAAATTCACAAGATGTGAGGTTCATTATCCACTACACACCGTTTCGAAATATATCCCTATGTGACATCCAAAGTGTGATGGTCTGTTCTGATGTATTATTGATAGATCTATCATTCCCCCGGGAGGACACTCCCACTTGTAATGTCACATACCTCTATTGAAATCAATACGTATGTGACATCAAAAGTGGGATCATAATTGATAGGTCTGTTATCGACACTCCCATTTGTGACGTTACAAGCAGTAGTAAGCACTAGTCTATACATATACACTTGTCTATACATATCTATGTCTATACATATCTTTATTCAAATCTACCCCTATGTGAGATCACAAGTGGAAGTGTATACCCTTCTGTATGATGAACACATGTCTGTTACACATCTTGGAGTCACATGCAGATCGATTTGGGAATGGTAAAATAGGGTCTCTTTAAGCAATGTTAAATTAATATTAAATTCGTTTTTCTGGTGTGTGTGTGTGTGTGTGTGTGTGTGTGTGTGTGTGTGTGTGTGTGTGTGTGTGTGTGTGTGTGTGTGTGTGTGTGGTGTGTGTTGTGTGTGTGTGTGTGTGTGTGCGCTTGCAGGCAGAGAGTCCGAAGGCAGAGTGCTTGGAGTCTCTGTGTGCCATGGAGCTGGCCGAGCAGATCACCCTGCTGGACCACATCGTATTCAGGGGCATCCCCTATGAGTGAGCACATGACGCACTAAATAAGCACAACCACTGCCTGAAGGCCAAGTTGTCGTTCATGTTTGTTGTGTTGTTTTCTAAATACAAACAACCACTGCCTGTAAGTCTAGCTGTGATTCCTATTTGTTTTTGTCATTATGTTTAATAAATATGTCCAACTACCGCCATGAAGCTGGGTTGTTGTTCACGTTTGTTGTTGTTGTGTTTTCTATCATGCAGGGAGTTCCTCGGGCAGGGCTGGATGAAAGTGGACAAGACGGAGAGAACTCCGTACATCATGAAGACCAGCCAGCACTTCAACAACGTCAGTCCCCCAAAAAACACACCCCACCAGCACACACTTCACAGGGAGCAGGCATCCCCAGACAGCAGGGCGTTCAAACGGTCCCTTTGGTTTCAAACCCGCCCTGCTCTCCGTCTCCAGATGAGTAACCTGGTGGCGTCTCAGATCATGGCCAACGCCGACGTGGGCTCGCGGGCGGGCGCCATCGAGAAGTGGCTGGCGGTGGCGGACATCTGCCGTTGTCTGAACAACTACAACGGCGTGCTGGAGATCACCTCCGCCCTGAACCGCACCGCCATCTACAGGCTGAAGAAGACCTGGGCCAAAGTCTGCAGACAGGTGGGGGAGCCCAGCAGGGGACGGGAATAAAGCCCAGATGGCTCTTATTCACTGAGCCACCATCTTGGTTCTAAATCCTTTTAGCCCCATGAAGCGCGTTTGCTGCTTTAAAAAAATGTACAGACCGAGGAGAAGAAGGGGAAAAATAGTATCCTTCTTATAGTCACTACTGTCAGAGGGATGTGTGATGAAATAAACACTTCTTTAATTCACTGATTTTGCTGGCCGTGTTATTGTGTTCTTCCAGACTAAGTCCCTGATGGACAGGCTGCAGAAAATTGTGTCGTCAGAAGGGAGATTCAAGAATCTGCGAGAGACCCTGAAAAAGTATGTGTAAACATCTCCTGCCAAATGTTTGTTCAGAACGATATACGTATATTATGATTATTGATTTGATTCCTTGTTAAAAAAAATGTTTATAAAATGTGTTGCAGCTGTAATCCACCGTGTGTGCCCTATTTGGGCATGTACCTCACCGACCTGGCGTTCATCGAGGAGGGGACCCCCAACTTCACCGCAGAGGGTCTGGTCAACTTCTCTAAGATGAGGATGGTAAAGGTTCTACCAATCCCTGCTAAAGGTTTTAATACAGTCAAACACAGGCCGTGTTTCATACCAGGGATTCAACACAGCTGAACTTATGAATGTACAGGGCAATCAATAATACAGGACAATCTTTTTAAGGAACATGAAGTAATTCACAAACTATTGAATATATGATTTGTTGTATTTTCTCTCTCTTCCTCCAGATCTCCCACATTATCCGAGAGATTCGCCAGTTTCAGCAGGCCCCCTACAGGATAGAACACCAGCCCAAGGTAAAGGGCCTGCTCCTTAATGACCATCTCTGTACTGTCTAACCCCTACCTGCTCCTTAATGACCATCTCTGTACTGTCCAACCCCTACCTGCTCCTTAATAACCTGTCTCTGTACTCTCTAACCCCTACCTGCTCCTTAATGACCATCTCTGTACTCTCTAATCCCCTACCTGCTCCTTAATGACCATCTCTGTACTCTCTAACCCCTACCTGCTCCTTAATGACTTGTCTCTGTACTGTCTAACCCCTACCTGCTCCTTAATGACCATCTCTGTACTCTCTAATCTCCTACCTGCTCCTTAATGACCTGTCTCTGTACTGTTCAACCCCTACCTGCTCCTTAATGACCTGTCTCTGTACTGTTCAACCCCTACCTGCTCCTTAATGACCTGTCTCTGTACTGTTCAACCCCTACCTACTCCTTAATGACCTGTCTCTGTACTGTTTAACCCCTTCCTGCACCTTAATGACCGTCTCTGTACTGTCTAACCCCTACCTGCTCCTTAATGACCTGTCTCTGTACTCTCTAACCCCTACCTGCTCCTTGATGACGTCTCTGTACTGTCTAACCCCCATCTGCTCCTTAATGACCTGTCTTTGTACTGTCTAACCCCTATCTGCTCCTTAATGACCTGTCTTTGTACTGTCCAACCCCTACCTGCTGCTTAATGACCTGTCTCTACTGTCTAACACCTATCTTCTCCTTAATGACCTGTCTCTGAACCTGTATCTGAATCATAGTTGTTATTCCATCTGAGCTAAGTGGCGTTGGATGTTGTCTGATAATTAACTGAATATAAATGCAAATTTGTCCAAAAACATTTGTTCCTTGCTTCCCATCGGCTCCTCCTGTGGTTCTCACAGTGTTCTCCCCGTTCTCTGTTGGGGTTCTCCAGGTCACTCAATTCCTCCTAGACAAGAGCCTGGTGATGGACGAGGACACCCTGTACGAGCTGTCACTCAGGGTGGAACCCCGGGTAGCACCCAGCTGACCGGCCACACGACATGGAGAGATGCACACACACACACACTCACACTCACACGCACACGCACACGCACACGCACACTCACACGCACAGATATGCACGCATACATGCGTTAATGTTCACACACACACACACACACACACACACACACACACACACACACACACACACACACACACACACACACACACACACACACACACACACACACACACACACACACAGATATGCACGCATACATGCGTTAATGTACACACACACACACACACACAATGTACATATACACACATACATATAAACACCTATACACAAATTCACACATACTATGACAAACGCCTCATGTCTGACCACTTGTGCCTTTTCTTGTGAATATGCTACTTTAGTATTCTGCGATGTGAGACTAAGAAGAACAAAGTCTTGTATGCCAAAACCGGTCCTATAGTTGTCAGTATGACCTTCATCGTGAACAAATTTAACGCAAAATATATTTAGGATGTGTAGAAAATACACAGCTGCTTTTCCAACAACTCAGGAGTATTTTTCCCATGCATTTAAATTATTTCTCATCTCCGCGTTACTTACTTGATAATACTAGTAATACTACTTATTATGTAGCAGTGGTGCTGTATTTATAAGCACTTGTACTTTCCTGTTGTGCATATCCAAAAATAGTTTTTCTATACTTGACTACCTGAAAATATGTAAAAAAAACAGCAACATTCTAGATATTCTATTTGTGTGTGTGTGTGTTTCTGTGTGGAACAGGCCTTATAGGTCTCTTAATATGTATTCTAGCTAGTTATTTTATGAATAGACGATTGAGTTCAACTCACTTGTGTGTCAACCTTTTCACTAATCTCCAAATGAAATATGTAGAGAAAAACAAAATAAATAAAAGTCAACTGGTGTAATTTGGGAATTTTAGACTTGTAATAATGTGAATAGATTTAGATGATGTTATAGCCTGAATACAGTGTGTTTCTCATCTGTATTTTAGTCAACTTAGATAACATTTTGCTAACAACTGTAGTACAGGAGTATTCCATTTAAAAGCACTGTTTTTGTACATCACCTACTTTGTTACAATGACTGTTACAGCCCCTTTTCCACGCAACTTCACTTACAGAATGTACATAACCCCCCCTAATGTACATATATTTACACTTAAAGTGTTGTAAATAAAAACCCTCACATCAATTACATTTCTGAACGTGTTTGAGGTGTGCAAACCACAATCTATTACCAAATCTCTGGTGCTTAACAATATGCCAATTCTAACTTTCACACTCATTACATAAAATAGCAAGAACTGTAAAGCAGCACAGCAAGGCTTACTATCCCAATATTGGTTAATCCCTTTTTAGTTGATCAGAGGACCTTGAAGCACTTTGTCTTACTTCCATTCTAGCTTCACACAGTCCCCTGTTAAATGTCAGATGCCCTGTTGGCAGTTGCTAAGATTAAAGTGTCATGGTGCCAACAAATCTCTCATATATGGTGGTGGTGGGGGGGGGGGGGGAGAGCTACAGAGCTGTAGAGGTAAGCAGCAAGGTCACCCTGGGAGGACAGGAAGGGATTGGGCCCGGGGGGTCTCGCAGCCAAAGGCCAAATAGGATTTCACCGCTCCTCCGTATGCTCTTGGACCTTTATTGGTTTATACTGGGTCGTGTCTGGTATTGTGATTGGCCGCTGGGGCTTAATCCCACCGTAGTGGGAGGGGCTTTCTATAGACACAAGGGAGATGCACTCTGGAGTCACTCAACCGGGGAGGAAAGCAACTTGTGTCCAGGTAGGCCTCTCTCACTCTCTCCTCCCTTTTTATTAGGGTTTTTTGAATGCTGAAATACTTACTGTGTGTAAACTTAGTGAACATTTCAATGCATGTATGATTGAAAGGGTTGGGTCATTTGAGTTACATTTTATTTGAGTTTGCTTTATAATAACTTTCTTCCTCAGGCTAGACTTTTCTTAAATAGTTGTTCATGGTTAGTAGTACATTTTAATTTCTGCTGTTTTTGTAATAGAGGGAAAGGTTTGATCTGTCAAACAATGTCTCCATTGTGATTGTATCTGCATTGTTTCAAGAAGAAAACACAGGGTCACATATAGACAAAGACAGGTATGTAGTTTAGTCTTCAGATTGTATTGGCTCACGGCGGGCCATTCTTCTTCCTCTTGAATACAATTTGCACGTCGCAAAACATCTTGCAGTGATCAGGGATCAAAACAAATGAGAAACCGGTTAACATTTAAAAGGGGGAAGTGTTAAAGGTGTCACTAAGTCCCTTCCATGTCCTTATCTGCTCACAGCGAGGCTGTTCCGCTCAGCTGTGAAGGTCAAGTGCTGGTGTAATGAGTATGGCTCATCCCAGGTCTGACAGAAGCATCTTGTTCTGGCTTAATCCCAAAGATTAGACCACGTAAGCCACACTGGGTCACCTACTGCCCAGGGCTTTAGGGAAACATGGGTAAAGTCATCTAATATGACTTTGTTGAGTATTCGAAGAATGCAAATAATACAGGTTTCATTTCCTGGTATCACTTCTTCAGTTTAAAATCTATTTCTTACTTTTTAATTTCCCGTGACACTGAGAAGACTGCATTCCTTTTTGTCGCTCTGTGGTCAGTGACGGGGGGGGGTTAGTGACCCTATGCGTGTCTATCTGTTTCCCCGGATCTGAATGTTACCCGAGAATATGCTAAAGGTGCTATGGCCCAGAACCCTGGCACCAGAACCATTGGGGGGAGGGTTATTTATAACATGACCTGCGTTGACCAAAAGAACCGGTCACAAGACTGGAGTCGTTTTCCATTCCAGAAGATACGCACAAGCAAGATAAATAAATTAAATTAAATTAAATGAACCTTTCCGCCAGAATTTCCGAAGTGGACGCTGGGGACACTGTTGCACGTTTAGAAGTATGGTAACGACTGTGGCCTTTTATAAGGACGTTCCCTGCGGGGGGGTCGTGTTCGGGTCAGTGCTGGTTCAGCTCAGACCAGGGATTGACCAGACTGATGATGTCACAGCAGGGGTCGTGGCTATATTAAGAAACAGTTTAAAGGCCCGGCAGACTTTTCCATTTGATCTGTGATACACTGTGAAGGACGGGCCACTGTGCTAAAGGTCCACCAGACCTTAGTGATGCTACCTAATAGACTGTAATATGATACTTTTTTTTTCCAATGAACAATAGATTGATTTATGATCAGTGATTGTATGGAAGACAATTGGATTAAAGCCAATTGGATTAAAGCCAATGAATATGCTTTAATGTATTTATTATTCTGTATTTCACCATGTAGACCATACATCATGCATATTTCAAGTATAATAAGCCATAGGCTAAAATTAATGACGTAGGCCTATATAGAAACATATACGTAGGCCTACTATAAAGATAACGGTAACATTATTTGTGATTGTGACATTGTATTGTTCAATTAATGTCTTTTTTTTCCCAAAGAATTTATTAATTCGTGACATTTGCGAAGAACCAAAATGGCGAGCACGTTCACCCGTATGATCGCCGGCCGTTACCCTGCCGCGCTCCTGGCGAGCCTTGGCGCGGGCACCGTGGCAGGCGGCCTCCTGCTGAGCGACAGCGCTCTGTTTGCAGAGGGAAAGAGGAGCCTGTACCCTCCCAGGTAACACCAGCACCACCTGCTGGTCATGTCACCATGCTCATACAAATACCCACAATGTCGCTCGTAACATCAATTTAAAATGTATATTAAAATCAGCCCTTAAACAGTTCCAGTCACAATGTCAACAGGCCATATATTTATGATAAATCAAAATGGCCACCATCATATTTGTGAAGATTCATGATGTTATTAGTTATGGTGATCGATATTATCGATATTGGATTCACAATATGAATCTGATCTCTCTCTCATAGCGCGGACTTCCCTGACTTGAGGAAGCACAGCAACTGTATGGCGGCGGCGTTGACGCCCGCCATCTACGCCCGGCTGCGGGACCAGGTGACCCCCCAGAACTGGACCCTGGACCAGTGCATCCAGACCGGGGTGGACAACCCGGGACACCCCTTCATCAAGACCGTGGGCGCAGTGGCCGGAGACGAGGAGAGCTATGAGGTAGCTAGTGGGTCCTGAGTTGTCCTTTTGGTGTCTGATTATTTTACTAAATTCCTGGTTTAAATTAAATTCACTTTATTTTATTTGTATAGCCCTTAATCACCACTGCAGTCTCAAAGGGCTTAACAGGCTAAATATTTGTGACCCCCCTCTGAGCCAAGCCCCAAAGACGGATAGAAAAAACACCCTCAGGTTTAAGTTGGCTAGAGGAGAGTTGATCCCGACCCTTGACCTCCGACCTTTTTTTAGCTGTGTGTGCAATCATTTATTGTTTTTTTTTTAATCCACCCCTTCCCCTATTCACCTTCTTTTTAATCTTTATTGCTGTGTTGTTAAGCACTTTCTACGGCAATTCTCCATCTAATATTGATTGATTGATAGCACTACCAGTCCGAAGGCTCTGCGTTTCCCTATCCTCTTGTTACCGGCTTTCCCTTCGGTCAAAGCCCCAACATTATAATTGTATGTGCGAACAAGCCTTGTTTGAACGCTTATATATTTCATGTTTGATCCATCCTATGTCCCTGTAGGTGTTTGCCGAGCTCTTCGACCCCATCATCAAAGACAGACACAACGGTTACGACCCCAGAACCATGAAGCACCCCACCGACCTAGATGCTTCCAAGGTGCCATTTGTAACAAATTCTCCATTCTCCATTGGGCCTTTAGGACCGATACTATTACAAGGGGGCACCACATAACAACACTGTAGCTTTTCAGAGAATGTATACTTAGCAAAAACGCATACTTTTTCCAAGATACTGCCACTATTATCGATGTTGATTGGCATCGATGTTGACATCGATGTTGATTGGCAAGATCAAATCCTAGCAACTGGCAGATCAAATTAACTAAGGATTATACACACGATGACGTTATTGGCTTTTTATGAACGCTCTCATTTTTATTGACCGACGCCAGATCACCAACGGGGTGTTTGACGAGAAGTACGTGCTGTCGTCCCGCGTGCGCACCGGACGCAGTATCCGCGGGCTGAGCCTGCCCCCGGCGTGCTCGCGATCCGAGCGCCGCGAGGTGGAGCGCGTGGTAGTAACAGCACTGGCCGGCCTGAAGGGGGAGCTGGCGGGTCGCTACTACGGCCTGGGTGACATGACCGAGAAGGAGCAGCAGCAGCTCATCGACGTGAGTAATTCATTCGTGGTCGGGAATCAGGGTTGGGTCGACGACATGTTATTCGCCTTTTTTGGCCAAGCGATTTGTTCATTCACACTTCATTCCGATCAACCAGTGTTTTCAACCCCTGTTCCCCTTCTTGTTCGACCCATGCCTGCCCCCCCATCTCAGGAGCACTTCTTGTTTGACAAGCCAGTGTCTCCCTTGCTCACCTCGGCCTTCATGGCCCGAGACTGGCCTGATGCCCGAGGCATCTGGTAAGGCCGCCAGTAATAGAACCATCCCCTACCTCTCTATCCCCTGGCTTCACCGACTAGTAGAAACCAACACAACATGTCTTTTCTTGAGTGGCCGCCTAACATCAGCAACACCCATGGTCCCTCCCTCATCATACAAAGCCAAATCCTGTTTCTCCTTTTAGATTTCTAGTTTCATGACCTTGAATAGCTGCACCAAACACACCTGTAGGATATTCCTCCTCCACAACATTGTATCCTTCCTACTTATGTCGCCTCACTTCTTTTACTGTATCCTTCCTCCCCCTTGATCGTGACCAATGACCCCCGACCCCTCCCGTAGGACCACTTCCTGTTTGACAAGCCCGTCTCTCCCCTGTTGACGTGTGCCTTTATGGCACGAGACTGGCCAGACGCCAGGGGGATCTGGTAGGTTCTGCAGGGTCTCCCTCTTAGGTGTGCTGTGCCTGTGTTGCTATGGTTACCTCCAGCCACTAACCTCTTTGTTTCACCATGGTTACCTCTAACCACTAAGCTGTCTGCGTCCCAAATAGTTACCTCTTGGCGCTAAACTTTTCTTTGTCACCATAGCAACCTCTTACCACTAACTTATAGGTTTCACCGTAGTCACCTTCTACCACTAACCTCTGCATTGCCATAGTTATCTTGAATGACTAATCTCTATGTGTTGCCATAGTTACTTTTTTACCATTATCTCAACTCGATGATTATTTTCGATGTTGTGTAGAGTTACAGAGTAACCATAACCCCTATTAAGTGTTGTTTAAATCATGAGGGAAATAATTTCCTTAATATGTTAAGACGTATTCCAAAACAAAAATGTTCTCTTTTTGTTTTTGGTTCTTTGGTGCTTCACAGAGGCTATGTACCAAATCTTGGTCTCCGATCTGAGCCGACTTTGTTGACATTACAGCATGGTCATATCTGTTGACCGTTTAGAATAACCCCCTATGAACAAGAGCCAAATCAGATATGAATTGCTCATATTGCAATTGTTTGCATGTGTTTATGCTTAGACTGCTCACATGAAAACTGGATCCAAAAATATCTCTGGATTCATCCAGACACTTTGGACTGCAGTGTCACCGCTGCATTATAGCACACTTTAGTAACATGAGGTTTGGTTGTATTTCGATCGCTTCTCAGGCACAACCACGAGAAGAACTTCCTGATCTGGGTGAACGAGGAGGACCACACCAGAGTGATCTCCATGGAGAAGGGAGGCAACATGAAGCGGGTGTTTGAGAGATTCTGCACTGGACTGAAGCAGGTACAGCAGACCATAGTACTCACTGTGTACACTCACTCATAAACACAACTGTGCTGCTGAAACAGTTTGAACATACAGTAAATAATAATGTTATGACTATAAAGTGCTCTTGATAGTCATATTTATCATTGGCTGTGACCTTCTTTTAAATACAAATGCATTGTTTCACATGCCGGTTTACATAAAAACGGACTGGTAGCTGGTAGTGTTGATGAATAAAAGGCCCTTGCCCGGTTCCCCAGGTAGAGCAGCTGATCCACGAGAGAGGCTGGGAGTTCATGTGGAACGAGCGCCTGGGTTACATCCTGACCTGCCCCTCCAACCTGGGCACCGGCCTGCGGGCGGGGGTCCACGTCCGTCTGCCCATCCTGAGCAGGGTAGGCCCCAAACACTAGCCTACCCAGGAAAACACTGTGTTTAGACACTCTGCCATCCAGAAGTATAAACATCTCAGCAAGGGAAGCTACATTTTATACACTGGTTTTTAATTGATGCTGGTGTTTTCAGCCAACTGTGTTATATTGTAATGTAATGTGTATATTGTTCACGTATTACCATCATTTTTTAATTTTTGTGTATAGCCCTTTGTTTAAAAAGTCCCAAATATTTAAATGGGCTATTTGTTCACTGTTAAGTTTGAACCTTTAAATTGTTGTATGTTCAGTTGTATGACGTAACGCTGATTCTCGCACCTCAGGACTCACGCTTCTCCAAGATCCTGGAGAACTTGCGGCTGCAGAAGAGAGGCACAGGCGGCGTTGACACGGCCGCTACCGGAGACACCTTCGACATCTCTAACAACGACCGTCTGGGCAAATCAGAGGTACATGGGGGGGGACTCTCTTGTGGGCATCACAATACTGTTATATTACTTTATAACAATATTATGGCGAGAATATTGTCTTTACAAAGTGGAAATGCATGCACATTCCTTTTCATTTAAGTTATTTGAAATTCAACATTTCATGTAACACTGCTCATATTTTAGAGCGCCAGATTTTGAACTAAAGAACTAAACCCCCCAAAAAAGTTGCATCCTTCTTTCCCTAGGTTTCATCACCAATGATAAGTTTTGTACTCACTTGCCTGTGATTGACAGGCAAGATTCCCCCAACCAATCAGTGAGGAGAAGCCCTAATTGGTCATAAAATAGCCAGGAGCTAGCTATAATCATCCTTACTAGTAGCTGACAGATGGCTATGGCTTTTCTTACATATCACAATAGCTCAATTTTTTTTTATATCTACAGCACCTTTGACGTTGTCCTGACACTGTAGGCCTATATTTATTGTGAAGGTTTCATACCATTAACTTAATCTTTGGTTTGTGTGCACTGCAGGTTGAGCTTGTTCAGCAGCTGGTGGATGGCGTCAACTACCTGATTGACTGCGAAAAGAAACTAGAAAAGGGCCAGGATATTAAAGTCCCTTTCCCCGTTGCTCAGTTTAAGAAGTATTGAATTGGCACTCAATGACTTTTACTTGAGCATCTCAAGTCCCGTCATGCTAGTAGCCTCTGTAGCAATAAAAAGGCTTTCCCAAGTTTCACATCTCGTTCCATAAACCGTAGTAATTTCTTTATCTGCCCTATACAGCAAATCAGAACCTGTTTCAAAGGTATAATATGTGGTTAGTTGGATGCTTCTACCTCAAATTATGCTTGTTACTGTTTAGATTACCTCAATAAATATTTCAATGTTTTGGGTTCTTGCTTTTTTTGCTTCTGCCAGCTTGTTTATTTCGTAGTACGTTAAACTTTAATAAATTACTTTAACCTAGCCACAAAAATTCTTTATGATAGTGTCAAATATTTACTTTTGTAAAGTTTTGATTCCCGAAATGAGTCGAGGAATACGTTCGTTAATGAAAATCAGTCTTGTCAATTTATTTTACATTAAAAAAAATTATTCTCAGTAACAAACCTAAAGATTCAAATGTATTTATTTAAATGTAATTTAATGTCATTTTCTTTTACCAGGTAAAGTGCAACAAAACCAAAATAGACATCAGTAGAAAAACCGATGAGGAACACTATTAAATTAAGCTCACTCCAGAAAAAAGATTATCCGTAGTTCTGTACATATCGGTTACAAAAGCCCACACTAAAAACACTGTTGAATGTTACAAATAACCACACGCTGACGGCTAAACAAAGGGCTCTCGTGAAACACCATAAAGTCCTGCTTTTATGGCAAAATGAAACCGAAACATCATTTCCCCAAACGTTACAACAATGAACTTCTGCAAGGACAGGATATCCGTTCTTGGCATCTACGGCCACCCAGAGACATAACAAAGCTCTGTTATTTTTGTGTTTTTTTTTAGTCTTTCAGAATGAGACTGAATAAAGACTGCGCCCCTAGTATATTGGCCGCTTCTCCCCGTGTTTCCTCGTGAACTCGTCTGCGTTCTTCAGGAACTTCTTCCGGTCCTTCACGTATTCCTCCGCCAGGTCAGCTCGGAGGGGGTGCTCCGGCTGGGGGTTGTTCACCAGGTCTGTGAGGGACTGGATCACTGGGGGAGCAATGGCAAAAACTATTTAAGCAAAAAGAATAGTGAATTGGGCTGAGCTGGATGGTCATTACTTGCAGATAATATTGGAAAAAGTCTAAATCGTTTTTTTCTCTCCGTTGCCAAGGAGGAAAGGAATAGAGGGAGGCCAGCCTGCTGCCTTGCCTCCCACACAAAAAAAAGGAAACGTCTTCAAACAGGGAAAAGCTAATGCATGATAAACACCACACATTTGTAGAGACTATTACAGTTCGATACCAACTAGGCAAAAATATGAGTAACTGCATAGAAGGTGAATGGAAAAACACTGCAGATCAGGTGAAACCTGAGCAAGGGAATCTGTAGTAATAGTTGTAGGGCTTGTAGATCAGAATCATAATGGAATTTGTGGTTGGAAATAGTTTGCCAATAAATAAGTGTTGTCCAAAGAAAAAGGGTAAATATAAAGTAACCTAATCTGATGTACTTTTTTTGCTATGTCTTAAGATGAGAAAACACTGGCAGTTTCAAACAATGTCATCCCATATTGACAAATTAGTTTACAATGAATTACCACCAATAACATCCTATGTTTTCATAGGAATACAATCTGACATCAAAGTACAAGCAAGGTAATTATATTAACCATCGCTACTCATTACTGACTCCAGAAAAAGAAAAACCTAGCTACCATATTTACCCACAAAAATATTCCTTCCAAATTAAGTTAACAATTATGAGTTCTACTTTAGTGATAATTAAAAGTGAATTCGAAAAAAAAAAAAAGATACCTTGGTGGGTCTTAGTGGCCGGTTTCCAGTTCTCTGAGGTGATGATGGGAAGGCACACTTGGCCCTTTTCGTCGATGTTGGGGTGGTAGATCTTGGTCTTGAACGTAATCTTCGGCGGCTTGAAGGGATACTCCACAGGGAAGAGGATGTCGATACGAAAAGCCCCCTTGTCGTACGGAGGGTTTTCCTTGGTGGGGGGGAAACGGTAGGCGGGGGTTAACGTTTTGGTTAGATCGGACTGATCCACCCCATTTGAGATTAGAATCATAAGCAAAGGTGGACTAAATACAGCTTTTGACAAATTGACAGAATCTTACATCATTAACATGAACAATTTAACACGATTAAAAAAAAAATCAAATCTACCCTTAAAAGGGTATATAAACGCTTACAGGGACGATGAGCCATTGCCAGTTCAAAATATTCGTGTCATCCACTTGAACGTTCTGGGCGTTTTTGGCGTCAGAGTTGAGTATTTCCTCAAGTTCCTGGATTAAAACACATTACAAGATGAGTCGTTATATATTGTACATGATGTCCTCGGTTGCAACACAACCCAGCCCTTCACATCGCTCCTGCGGGCTCAGTCCTCGGCGTCGCCACACATCCCTCAAGTTCGAAGTTATCGGATCTGCTGCCGAAATTAAGCCACAAACATGGGCCGTGTCCGTCTCACTGATATACATCCGTATGTATTTATACACTCTTCTTATCCCCGAATACATTGTAATACATTTCAATTCGACGGGCACGATGTAAACGACTTCAGCCTTCCAATAAAAACGTATCAACATGTAGGAGCTAACGTCGGGTAAAAGAGCCGACGAAGTCACCTACCACCATTAGGCCTACATCGTATAAATTACGAAACAAAGTCCCAATCCTATCAAAGTGCAGCATTATTGTATACTTGCCTCATACTTAACGATACTATGATAAGCTTCAGTCCCTTAGCCCTCCATGGGTTAGCCCGTTACAAATTAGCTTCTAGCTAAGCTAAAGGAAATAGTCGACGCTAGCTAACGACAGCCGACGACTAAATAAGCCCAAAACGATCGTCTATTTCCTCTTCCACATGGGTACCTTTGTTCCCAAACAAATCCTATCAAAGTATACGTTCACATAAAGGAAAGAATCGTAATTTAAATCGGTGAATAACGCCCGCTTTCTCTTTACCCTTTGTAGCCTCTTGCTCGCCGCCATAGCGAAAGTGTTGCCTGCCAGCAGATCGTCGGGTACTTGGACGGACCGGGTCACCAGCGGAACATCAGACGAGGAGGGTCAGTAGGAGCAGCGTGCCGCCAGGGGGATTGAAGCCATGTTAAATGCGCTAAGTGCGCATGGGCGATAATTGTAACAAAAAATATAAACGAATTGTTAAAATCTTAAGTAACAGTATATAATACCAATTTGAGTAAAAAAGAAAATATCCGCTTGTGACCGTTCCCGACTAGTATAATTGAATTAAAGCCATTTAAAAAAAAAAAAAAAAAAAAAAAGCGTGTAGAATGGGTTGGTGCTACATTCAAGTCAAATATTTGCCATTTATTGAAAAATGACCATGTATCAGTCGAAACAAACGTGGATAAAGAAAAATATGATGATTATATAATAATCGAATCATTATGGCTATAATTATTCTGACTTACATATATATTAATGTGTTAACAATAATTGCATGTTACAATAGACGGGCAAATACAAATAAATCAGATTACTTTATTAAGTAAGCCTACGTCACTTTTCAAGCTGCTGTGGCAGCTTTTTTGCACCAGATGGCCAAATTGCGATCACGAGTGATCTACATCATAATTATTTTTCTTGCGGAGTGAACTGCAAACTTACATATTGGTGTCCGCTGATCGCAATATCTAGCCTATTATATATTATATCTATGTATTTATATATAATGCACTATTCAATATTCAAATGGTTTGTAGGTGGACTGCTGATGATGATAGTGATCATAATTACTTATATATTGGTGACCCATTCATTTTCACCTTTCTCAGCAGGTCATAGTCAAATTGTAATAACTGTCAAAGTTCTCTTTACCTTTTTTTTTTTCTACACCATTACCTTTTAACTGCCATTACACTCAAACAACACAAAGTTGAATCTTCAGGTCAGAGAGGTGGATTTTTGTGACTGACCTACTTCTTTAACTGAACGTTTAGACCAAGCTGATGGTAAACTGTTGAAACAGCGCCATCTAGGCGGTGCCTTCCAGGATTGTGTGACAACCTTGTTAACAACAAACCCTTGTGTGACTACCCGAGATAACCCGAAATGCCACTTAAAATTCCCTGGCATTCATCTTCAAATCGTACACACTTATTGTGCGATCTAGATGTTAATAATGACACTTATTCAAATTGGTCTATAATCTAACAGGATAATGGGTGTGTTATGTGTAAAATGTTAATAATAGGATAGAACATGTGATATTTTTTAATATTTGACTGGAAAAGTGTAAGAGCGATGTCCCAGCTCGTTAGTTGTTCTTTTTGTATTTGTAAAGATGCATTGCATTTTTGCGGATATCACACAAATGTGATCAGTAGCGAATTTGGATAAAGTTGTGTGGCTATTGTAGGAGTTTCAAGTCATACCCCCATGTCTGGTGTACTAGATATTGAAATGCTGGGATTTTGTTTTTTTGTGGTAACGTTAATATTTAGACAAATGGTACCAAACATTTTATTATTCGGTTTTATGGTGTCCCATCTCGTTTCGTTTCCTTTGACCTCCCAGTCTATTCAAGATGGCCGACTGAACGCCTAACTTCTACTACATACCTTTAATTAAACAAACCGTTCTAGTGCTGTATACTTGAACAGATAACGCCGTTTAATCGTCAAGAATGGCTTCTGTTTTTTGGTTGAACTCAAAATATGTGTACAACCCCGGAGGACGAAGCGAGGGAAACGGAATGAAACCTTTCTGGTAAACATCACAACCTAACGTTAGCTGCTAGCCCAGGCTCCCAACAGATACGTTAGCGGCAGGCTGAGCCACCGACGGCTAGGTGGTCGTCTAGCTATGCTACTAACAGCTACGTTAGCGCGAGGCTACTAACAGCTACGTTAGCCGCTAGGCTAGTAACAGCTACGTTAGCTGCTAGCTGTGCTACTAAAATGTACGTTAGCGTGAGGTTCTAACAAAACAGACAGAACGACTTTCGCCCACCTAAAGTGTTGAGGACTATTAGGTGACTGAGTCGAGCGGCTTGTCGTGTCGACCGATGCTTCAGTTGTCACTCGAATATTTGGACGCAGAAGTCTGTCCTGATCAATTGTTTATTGACCTGTAGCTCTGCTTAAGTTGGTTAGTTTATTCAGGAAGTTGCTTGTGTTTTCCTTAGTTTACAATGCGTTTCGGGCTTGTGTTTGACCCTGTTGACCATCTAAACCGCCGGTATGTTTGCATCGCCTTCGCCCAACGTTATTCTGGTTTAAGTGTTGTGGTTTCCTTGGGGCTAGGTTTAAGTGCTATATTGAGCATGCAATCTGCCCTATCTCATATCAGATACAGGGAAATAACAACAAGGGAGCATTAACTTCAAGCACTACATTAAAAAGTACACAGTACCGATCATGCTTCGTTCACATACATGCCATGTTTGTAACTGTGGTCTGTTGTACGTGAGATAACGTTAGGCCTAATGTGTTGTTGGCATACTTTGAATCGGCCATACACAGTGTAAAGGCTTTTTAATGAATAGTATACTCTTGACGAGCCTCTTGGACAGTGATTGTTGTAATGTAAATGTAGGATGTTTAGTTATAGGATTATTTAAATATATCCACACCAGTTATACTTAGTGTGGTGTGTGTTTTTATTAAGCTAATATCAAGGATACTAAAAGTGGGTTAGTAATGAAAAATCAATGACGTGCAGGTATTTCTAATATTGGTCATTGGCAGAAACAGATAAATATTTCCTTACCCCATTACAATCGTAAAATCAAAACGTTTTGCATTTTAAAGCCATCATAAATTGATGCACTGTGTTTCCATCACTGCGCACGACTCCCTAATTTCAGCACATTGACATTGATTAAAATAATGTGTATGATATTTTGTCTTCACAAATTAGTGTAGACTAAACGTACACTATGTAGGAATAGGATATTAACTATTTCACAATTGGTATGGGGATTCCAGTGGTCTTTGGACCACAGGTTAGGCATGGGCTGTAACTTTCCTTGGTACTTCAAAAGTATCCGTCTATTTGCACTTCTTAGTAACTAATTAAAAGATCATTTACAGTATTGTAGACATCTGAGACATTCCTAATAGTGAGTTAGTATGGGAGAAAGGACATTTCCAGTCAAGAAATTTTCCGGAAGCGAAATCCAAATGCAGCATTTAAATCTTTCTGCTATCGGAAGTTAAGTCCCTATATTGAATCAAATAAATATTTTACCTTGTTGGTATTGAATATTCACAAAACCAAATTGTGGGCTATGCTGTTGCTGTAATGATAATTATCAGCCATAAACAAAAATGTTGAAGTAAAAAGAAAACTTCCAAATGATATGTTGTTGTGTTGTGTGTGGTTGAAGGATGTAGCGGTGCGGTGAAACGTCCTCTCCGTCACACAGCATGGATAGCTTCTTCAAGGCTGCTGTGTGTGACCTCGACAAGCTGCTTGACGACTTCGAGCTCAATACAGGTAAACAACAACACACACCGTTCCTGCCGAATCTGGTCATGTTTAAGTCTTTTTTTCAGTGTCATAAAACATGAACAACCTGTGTATGCCTCATAAAACTCATTTATAAAAAGGCTGAGGATTATCTGTTTAAGGTTCAGGGTGTAGAATGTATTGGAATCTTTTATAACAAATCAGTTCTTCATCGCTTACTGTATTTTTCTTGTACACCTTTTCAGAAGAGCACGACTGCAGAACCGTGTACCTGAAGTCCTCTGCGCATGCCGTCCCTTCGTCGGGTCCTCAGTGTTTACCTCCGGATGGTTCCGCCACAGGGACACCTAGTTTGCCTGACCTCAACTCTCTCCACTATGGCTCGGCCCCTGGCTGCACTGACCGCCCGGCCAGCCACCAGCACCTCCACAACCAGCCACACTCTGGGGCTGACAAACCCAGGGGACAGGCCCTCACTGGCGTGGACCTCCTCTCCTCTGTGGACCGCCGGCCAGCCAAAGGCTCCACCCCTCCATGTCCGGACCGCACCCTGAAGCCCCAGTGCGACCTCGTCAGCGACACGAGCTCTGCCATGCTGGACCGAGCCGGCGGCCATGACACCTTCAGGGAGCTGGACCTGGCGGAGAGACGGATGGAGAAGGAGGAGGAGGGGGAAGAAGAAGAAGACCTAGAAGAAGAGGAAGAAGAAGAGGAGGCCCTGCTGGTGGATTTTGCCAGCCCTGTGATCCCCCATGTATGGGAGGGGGCGTGGGCCAATCGAGATGTGGGCCCTGTGGATGCTGAGCTGCAGCGGGCGTCAGGTGGGAACGTGGAGTCGCTGGGTCAGATAGCAGAGGGTTACTCTGCCTCCCTCAGTCTTCTGGACGTCATTCTTCCGGCCGCAGTCGAGCGGAGCTGCGAGCCCGTCGACGACGCTGTGTCCAATGCATCGGAGCTCCGCGAGGATGATGAAGATGATGATGATGATGAACATGAGGAGGTGGGGGATTTGTCTCATGTGGTCCAACAAGTGGGGAACTCTTTGGGCTACTTTGAACCAGCATGCACCCTGCCCGATAACACTCTCCACAACAACAACTACAACACCGACAACGACATAGTCTCAGAAGAGCCACTAGAGGAGCCAGCGGAGACGGGCCAACCGCAGGACAGCAGTGAAACAGAGCCCCCCTCCAAAACAGACACCTCGGACAGTGTGCCAGCGAGGTTGTCCTGCCTGTCCATGTGCGGGGCTCTGGTGAACCCGACCAGTACTGCGAAAGACTCCCTAGAAGCCGAGTCGAGTGGGGACGCCGCGTGGGGGGTATCCGAGAGCACGGAGGCCGAGTCCATTTCCCCCTCCGAGAGCGGCAAGGACAGGTGCCGCTCCGATGAGCGAGCGAATCCAGAGCTCCCTCGTCCCCCCCGGCAGCCAGCAGGGGGCGGCGTCTCTCTCACTCCCCGGCCCCTGTGCCTGGGCTCCTCCGACAGCCTCCCCGCCCTCGCCATGGCTGCTGCAGAGTCTCGCTGCGTCGCAGATGAAGGCTTGGGCGACTCCCCCGAGTTCGGCTTCGAGTTCCTGCCCGAGAGCGACCAGGCGGAGCTGCTGGTCACGGACGAGGAGCTGGACGCCTTCCTGCAGGCCCACGCCGAGGCTGAGCAGGTGGAGGGCGGGGCCTTCCTCGCCAGCCGGTCTGGCGAGTGCGGCCCCAGCTGCGGCGGCGGCGGCGGCGGCGGCCTCTCGGGCCTGTCCAACGGGGACGCCGACCTGGAGCACCAGCTGGTGGAGGAAGAGCTGGGGGGCTGCTGCGAGGACTCCCCCGAAGCCTCTCCGGAAGGGGAGCGCAGAGCAGCCGACGTTCCGACAGGCGAGCGTCTGGACCCCGCGCATCCATCCAACTCCCTCAGCTCCTACCAGCTGGAGCCCGAACTCCGTTCCCGTGTCAAGCCCTCCGCCAACAACACCCCCGTGTCGTCCCCCGCACGTAGCCAGCCCTGATTTGCAGTCCTCCTATGGAGGAGCGAGACCCAAGCAGCTCCACTGCCAGGCGGCCACCCCCTCCCCAGCTGCCGAGGAAGAGCAGCGGATCCCCACCGCGGCCAGCGGCACCGCCGACGTCCCGCCCTCCCCTGACGACGACGCGACCCCCACCTCCCCGCCGCACCCCCAACACCCATCCACGGGGGACGGTCACGACAACGGCGACCCCAGGCTGCTATACACCCCGCAGGGTCACGACCCCTCGTGCAACGAGCTGTCAGAGCCCCCGCCCTACCCCGGGGACACCTCCGGGGAGTACTCGGGGTCGGTGGACGAAGGCTCGGACGAGGGGCTGGGCTGCAGGCAGCCGTCCTGGGTGCCGGACGCCGAGGCGCCCAAGTGCATGGGCTGCGACCTGAGGTTCACCTTCACCAGGCGGCGGCACCACTGTCGTGCCTGTGGGAAGGTGTGTACCGCCATGTCTTTCTCAAGGGTCAGAGTCTAATGCGTATGAATATCGGTAAGAATGCGTTGTAATGGGGGTTGGCTTTTTAAAAATGATTGGGAGCATGATGTCGGAGGGGTGAGTGGGTGTCTAACCTACATCTGAGAGGTGATTGGTTGGATCACCAAATCACCCGTAAGCATAGATACCTTTAACCTCTATCTGTTAAAGAAATGACATACCATAATGAAATCAGTATTTCAAGTTTGTTGGCAAATTACGTTTGATAACACGTTTCCAAAACGACTCAGTAGTGAATGGTACAAGTAGTTTTTGACATTTCAATTGTTTATTGATATGTATATATATTTTATATTTATATATTTTTCGTATGTAGCATTTATTGTTCTGTGGATTATGGCTTAAAATTGAGATGAGGACAGAAATGCACTACATGCTGACCAAGAAGACTGGGGCATTTTTGAATTAACAACAAGCTCTAGCACTGGGCCTAAATATAGCTCTGGTGTTATTGGGGTGCGGGGGACGGGGGGGGGGGACGGTGAGAAGCATGAGTCAGCATCCCCCCCCAGCTTCCCTATTGATCCTCAGTCAGTTATCAACTCAAGACAGGAGGTTGGGAATTGAAGGCCCCAGTGATTAACCCAGTATTAGACAGGGTCCCTCGCCGATACGCACCACCAGACGCTGGGTGGTAAGCACCACACATATCACAAACAGGTCAGCCCTTGTCTTATGCTGAACCGTGTTCTTGTCGCGTCAGCCAAGCTCAAGTGCACTCCTAGTGCTGGCAAACCGATGGACGGTTATTTGATGCGGCTGTCCAATTGAAGGTCCATTGAGTGGTGTGCACGCGCTCACTCCTCTCCTCTTCTCTTTCTTTGTGGCAGGTCTACTGTGCTATCTGCTGCAATAGGAAATGCAAGCTCCAGTACTTGGAGAAGGAGGCGCGTGTGTGCAACAGATGCTTTGAGAGCATACAACGAGGTGAGATGCGTATGCCTTCCAACATTCTCTACTGGGAGGAGGATTTATTAGATAAATGATCAAGTAAAAACCTTTTTAGTTGATAATTATAGAACACAATAAAATGACAAGGGCTTCAAAGAACACAGATTGTTAATTAATTTCTGTTGCCCGGCATTAAGACACGGTCACAAGTAGGCGTGTTCAGTGGCCCTAGCTCGACAGAATAATGGATGCACGGCTCGTAACAAATCCCACTGGGCCCTAGTGTGGTTACGACATCGTGGCCTTGTGCACCAGACCTGCCAGGCAACACGCAGACCATAAATTATGTTTAGGTGTGTTCTCCCATGTCACCATTGCAAGAACAAATTGCTTCTTGAAATTGGCATGGTTTTATGGTCACATGGTGGGACACGTGACACATAGTCATGAAGACATATAGATAGTGTATGGTTTTACTCAATAGTCATATGACCTCTCTGTCGTGTTATGTGGGAAAATCTATGCACTGCACCATCATTTTCTTATTCCCCTTCATGAAGTACATTGGGTGGAACCCAGTGGTCCAATGCAGGAAAACAATATGTACAAACAGCTTGTATAACAGCAAAATAAGATACTAAGAGTAATACAATGGCACACAATCTATAGGTTTTTAACTAACATTGATTTATTAGTATTAGTTAATTTAATAAGTGGATATAACATGAATTACATTTCCATTATCGAGTCTGGAGTAGTTATTTGGAGTGGTTCAAAGCTTGGTCTCTGTGTTATGATGGCGAATCACTGCTTCATAGAGGCAAGCATTACAGCTGGGACTGCAGTCCAGAGATGGAGAGGGGGAGGGGGAGAGAGGGGGAGAGAGGGGGAGAGGGGAGGGAATGAGCCAGATCGGGTAGAGAGGGTAGAGGAGGACTGGAGGGAGTTATGGCAGCATACTGTTCCGTGCTCCTCTCTGTTCGGTACTTTCCTAACGCGTCTGGAAAACGAGCTGCGAGGTCTGTCTTTTTTTTGAAGGTAACTCTCTAACCCAGGCTGGAGAGAGACGGAAGTAGTGATCTTTGTTGATTTATCTGTTCCGGCCGGCTGATTGGCGGAGCGTTGCGTTGTGACATGGTCGCTCTGTCGCCCGCCCCCTTCCCACCTCCATCGCTCTCCTGTTCTTCATCGCTCTCCTGTTCTTCATCGCTCTCCTCGGCGGTGTGGCTATGAACTGGCGTCAGGGTGGGGGCTGAGCGCGCACGGCTGTTCCCCCCTCCGCTGTGGATAAGAGGCTGTGAAGCACAGATCATCAGAGCGAGTGATCACCTGGGGGGGGGGGGGGGGGGGGGGGAGAGGTGGGGGGGGGGGAGAGGCTGAGAAGAACAAACTGGAAACCATCTGCGTCAGGCTAGGGTTGGACTAGAGTCAACATGGGCAGGTGGACAGGTTGGGTGTTGTTGTTGTTGTCAGAGTCCATCAGGAGCATGAGGTAAGCTTCCTTTGGATTGTCGAAAGGTGGGGGAACCGCTTGTGTTGTTGTTTTTTCTGTACGTGTGTGGTTCGTGATGGTATGTGCGGTGTTTACGTGCGCGTGCGGTGTGCGCCACATGCAATGTGAGGTTTTTAAAAATGAAAGCGTTGTATTTTTAACGCACCTATTTATGGCTTGCATTTGACAGCCTCCTCAAAAATGAGGTCACCACTTCAGTCTGTAGCCACGGAGTAGTTTGCCAGCCCACCTCTGCCTGTTGTTTTTTTGCTTTGTCATCTCCCCCCCTTCCCCACACACGCGCACACACTCCCTTCTACTCTCCATTAAAAAACATACTGAATCCGTTGATACTGAACTTTTAAATTTCACATCATCGGGCCATTCAAGTGCCCAAATCCGCCTGGATACGTACAGAAGTACAAATGATGATATGAACTACGTTGCATGCAGATGGCGCCAATACAACCAGGTTACTAGAGCTGCATACTGCGTGATGACTGCACCGTAGATGTCAAGATTGATATAGCTTTAGTGACGCCAAAAGCAGCAGCCATAAGTCATTAGACCCATTCACTCCCAAATTCCTATCGTTCCTATTCCTATGTTTACGTTTGACTAAAGGTTAATGTGCTGTTTTAGTACTGGGAGCTAGCTAGGGGACTTAATAACTGAACTCATGGCAGGCCAGGCAAAATTATTCGGTGAGATCCTGTTTTGCTGAATCACCTGCTTATGCAAGGATATTAGAAAAGCGAAGCAAATATATTTTGTATATAACTAAATTAGCTAAAAGGAAATATATTATATATATATTATAATTTAAATTGTGTGTGTGATGTATATATATTCCATCTATAGTCTCTTCAGGGTTTAGGCGATAATACAAAGTAAATACTTTCTTCATGTACACACAACCACTTAGGACCCAAAAGTTTTGCACCAGGAAAAGAAATGGGACAAGAAAATGAAGCCGGGAGGAAGATTGACGTGAACTTGAACTGTGACCCCTGTGAAAGAGTGCCCCTGATGAACACCCAGCCACACCTCCTGTACCCCTCTTGTCTTCTCCTGTAGCCCTGGCCCTGGAGCGCATGATGAGTCCCACTGGACCCAGCCCCAACCCTAACGTTCCCTCTGAGTACTGCAGCACCGTCCCTCCCCTACAACAGGCCCGGGCCGCAGGCACCCTCAACTCCCCCCCTCCCACCGTCATGGTGCCCGTGTCCGTTCTCAAACACCCCAGCAATGACGGTAACCAATGTCCTGTTCATTCAGTCTAGTTTGTTATGGTTGTATACCTCTATGTCTGGTTGTTCCCATACTTGCAGACTAGTTTCTTGTGATTGTACCTCTATGTCTGGTTGTTCCCATACATGCAACCTAGTTTGTTATGGGTGTAGCTCTATGTCTGGGGCTCTGGGCATACCTCTTCATTCAATCTGGTTTATTTTGGGTGTAGCTGTATTATCATCGTACCTCCTCATTCGGTCTGGTTTGTTTTGGGTGTAGCTGTATCATGGTCGTACCTCCTCATTCGGTCTGGTTTGTTTTGGGTGTAGCTTTATCATCGTACCTCCTCATTCGGTCTGGTTTGTTTTGGGTGTAGCTGTATCATGGTCGTACCTCCTCATTCGGTCTGGTTTGTTTTGGGTGTAGCTGTATCATGGTCGTACCTCCTCATTCGGTCTGGTTTGTTTTGGGTGTAGCTATATCATCGTACATCCTCATTCGGTCTGGTTAGCTTTGGGTGTAGCTATATCATCGTACCTCCTCATTCGGTCTGGTTTGTTTTGGGTGTAACTCCATGTCTGGTGGTCCCTCTTCATTTAGTCTGGTTTGTTTTGGGTCTCGCTGTATCGTGGTAGTACCTCTTCATACAGTGTAGTTTGTTCTAGTTGGTTCAGATAGCACTTTATTTATCCAGAGGGAAATGCTTCCGTCACAATTGTTCTGCTGAAAATACAATAATGATACAAACTCTCACGACAGACACATAAGTACAAAACATAAACACAAAAAAACAGTGAGCCAACAAAAACGTGAAATTCAGGGGTATAGAATGCATGAATTCGCCCAGCGTACGGTCACTTTAGCCAGCGGCGTGTAACGCGGTGGCGGCGCTGTGCTTGTGAGTGCAGGTGGTCCCAGGGAGCAGAAGCGCGTGTGGTTCGCTGACGGCATCCTGCCCAACGGGGAGGTGGCGGACACCAGCCGGCTGGGGGTGACGGGCCGACGGAGTTCTCAGGAGAGTAGCCCTGTCTCCCCGGACCCTCCCACAGTAAGTCTCTCTCTCTCTCTCTCTCTCGCCCTCGCCCTCGCCCTCGCCCTCTCTCTCGCCCTCTCGCCCTCTCGCCCTCTGGTGGTCCCTCTCTCCACATACATCCACATACCGTGCCTGTTGTAGAGTCAGAATGGTTCTCATTGTACATTTAATTTCATCTAAATAATTCCAGCATTGTACATTTCAACCAAAGAATGAAACAGTCAAATAAATAGAGCCCCACTGATAGGAAAACATTAAAATGTTGTTTATTAAGTAATTTAATTACCTCTTTATGAATCCTCTACCTTGATGGTTGGTCCTCTAAATGCTCTAACTGAGATCATCCACGTCAACACTAAAAGTTCTACATCATGATCTGTGTTAAAGTTAGTAACTCCTAACCATACAGTTAATTGGTTTCTTGAGCTCCTGATTTTAATGTTGATGTTGCCCAAAGCATTTCCAGAAGGTGAGAAGCCAATCCCAAGGAACTGCTCCGCCCCAAGGACACCACATATTTATATTTGAATAATGGCTGATATATCTGCATGTTGAATATCGGCCGATACATCAATATTGGTAATTGGTAACCCAAAAAGAGGGAATGAATTCTGCTCTTGTGGTGGTTGTCAAATTGCCAAAAAGATAATGCTGTGTTCCAGATGCCTCGGACACCTCGGACACCTCGGACACCCAATCTTTCCCTGTCTCGTAGCACTTGGCTAGTCGATGTTATTATTAGCTACATTAGCCTCTTTAGCGAACCAGCTTGAAAACAAACAACACAACTTTACATTGTATTGTACGCACAGCAAGACCGTGCAATGCATAACTTGGTGACTGGAATAAAGTAGCGATGTAATCAAGTGTGTAAGAGCATTTAAATTGACATTAAAATGACCAACGTGGTACAAATACAAGGACAATAAATCTCTTTATGGGCGCAGCCATTTTTGTTGTTGTTTGCCTCTCTGAACTCGGTCTACTCTCAGACCCCAGAGGGACAGACCAAAAGGGTGCGTTCCTCAGAGAAATGCCGCAAGAAAGCTGGGAGATTTCCCCACTTGCAACTCGCAAGGCTGGTCTCCGAGGCATCTGGAACACACCATGAGTCCCCCCTGTGCTTCAAGTCCTGGTTGTATATTGGGAAAGAGTTGTTCCACTGTAGCCTTGATAAAGACAAAAGCACAAATGTCTCTTAACTCCAGAGTGTCCTTTCTCCTTTCAGCTCAGCCCGGGCGGCTCGGACGTCCGGCCCGGAGGAGGAAGAGGAGGAGGAGGAGGAGGGTCTGCTCCGGAGGCCCCTACGGCCCCCGAGGTGGTGCGTCCTCCGGTGTCGGGCCCCTGGGACTACGCCCTGCTGTGCAGCATCGGGTGTCCCTCCAGCAGGGGCTGCAGCATGCTGCCGGAGGCTGAGGGCGATCTGCCCCCCCTCATCATCACCACCGGGGACGATGAGACCCAAGGTGACCCCCCCCGTATTTTTGGTTCATGCTGACTTTAATTTCTGAAGTCTGGAACATCATAATAGCATATAATTAAAGGTAATGTGATATAAATGTCATGTAATCATTATATAGCCTCGCATACCTGTTTAATCATTCATTCATTGAAATATTCCTGCCTGTACTCATTTTTCTATTATATTTCTTTTCCCCAGCCGTATTGGTGGAGGAAGGTCCCGCCCCCTGCCAGATCATGCTGCTATTGGAGGAGGGGGGACCCCAGCCTTTGACCTTTCTTCTGAACGCTAACCTGTTGGTTAATGTCAAACTGGTAACATGTGAGTCCAAATATAATTGATCAATGTTTTAACTTTTCATTCCACTAGGTTTATATACGTCCATAAGCAGCTGGTACCGGAGAAGTGATTTAATGATGTTTGTTTCATGAGCCTAGGTCTCTAGTTGACTTGGTATTTCGAGGGGGTCAACATGGACCCCCTCGAAAATGAGATGGCACATCTCAAGGGGCTATCCTGTCAAATAAAGTCAAATTTAAATGTTGTAGTCTATAGTTGGCAAAGTATTTACTACAGCCTTTGGTTAACATAGTATTCATAATGTAGTCCATAGTTTACTCAGTATTCATAATGTAGCATATAGTTTACTTCGTATTTATACTTCAGCCTATAGTTTCCTTAGTATTCATAATGTAGTCTATTGTTTACTTTGTATTTATATTGAGACTTGTACTTTATACTCATAGACTATGGTTTACTTAGTATTGTGTATTTTAGTCTATGGTTTACGTTGTATCTTTATTGTAGCCTATATCTCTATGGTTAACTTAGTGTTTGTATTTCAGTCTATGATTTACGTTGTATCTGTGATGTAGCCTATATCTCTATGGTTAACTTAGTGTTTCATATTGTAGCCTATATCTCTATGGTTAACTTAGTGTTTCATATTGTAGCCTATATCTCTATGATTAACTTAGTGTTTCATATTGTAGCCTATATCTCTTATGTTTAGCTTAGTGTTTGTATTTCAGTCTATGGTTTCGATGTATCAGTACTGTAGCGTTTGTCTCTATGGTTAACTTGGTTGTTTATACTGTAGGCTGCGTGTTTTACTTTGTGTTTTTGTGTACTTCCTGTCAGACTGCGATCAGCGCTGCTGGTGTTTTGGCTCCAACGGGCTGAAGGCACTGGGCCAGAGAGAGCTTGTGTTCCTGCTGGAGTGTCTGCCAGAAGAGAAGACCCTACCAAGGGACCTCTTCTCCCTGTATCTCAACATTTATCAAGATGCCCAAAATGGTACAGAAGTCCAATGCATATTTCCCCAGAGGTAGCTCTTTAAGATGAGGTGTACTAATGGCTGGGATTTTGCTAGGGAAGGGATTTGGCTGGGTTTAGCTACACTTTAGATCTATACCTACGTTTGAGCGGTCAGATAGGGTTGAGGTACAATACAGCTGTTGGCTAGGATTTAGCTTTGTTTTAGCTGTAAGCTATTTACTTTTACATTTTACATTTAGGGCATTTAGCAGACGCTTTTATCCAAAGTGACTTACAATAAGTTCATTTGTCATAAGAAGTGCAACAATATATCGCTATCGGTACAGTAAGGATGTTCATAGAACCAAGTGCAAGTACAACAATCACTAGGCTAACCAATTCCCTGTGTTACAGCAATGATAGCAGCTACTGCAGTTGCTACACAGTTAAGTACTATAATACAATACAACACAATACAATACAGTGTACAATGGTGGCCAGAGGGAGGAGGGTGGCTATGCAGAGTCGAGGCTATGCTTCAGCTACGTTTTAGCTGTTATCTTGGGTTAAGTCTTTGCACTGAGCTGAAGAAACAGAATGCAGATAGGGTAAGGGTAGCCAAAGCTTTAAGCTATGGCCGGGCTTCCCCTAACATTTAGCTACCAGCCAGGGTTGAGCTCAGGTTGAGCTGTTCTCTAGGGCTTAGCTAATGGTGGTTTAGTGGTTAGTGACGACCCTCCCTCTCACAGGGAAGTTTGTGGAGGACCTCGGTAACGTGACGTTCACCAGCAGCTTCCTGGGCAGTAAGGAGCACGGGGGCATGCTGTTCTTCTCGCCCACCTGCCAGCCCCTGGAGGGCTTGAGCCTGCCGCCCCAGCCCTTCCTCTTCGGCCTGCTCATCCAGAGGCTGGAGGTGCCCTGGGCCAAGGTGTTCCCCCTGCGGCTGCTGCTGCGGCTGGGCACCGGACACAGCGGTAGGGAGCGGCGAGGTTGTGCACAACCTTTTTTTATTAATCGTGATGGAAGACAAAAGTAAAATAACAACTGCCCGGAGGGGGAATAGACGGTAACCATTAAATCATCCTGAAGGGCATCCATAGACTGAAATGATGTGAGATTGCAGATTCTAAAGCAACATTGTTTTCTGATGCTTAATGCACACCTTGATAACCTTTAATAACATCTTTTGCGGTTATTTACGGATTTCGTGAGTATGTTTAATAGTAAAGTCATATAGTAATCTGGAAATATGCAATCGTTTTTTAAATGAGATATTTCACAAATCAAATCACTTTTATGGAGCATGTGTTTATGTTTGTTGGAACAAATATGTTTTTAATCTTGTTGAGAAAATACCATTATGTTAGGAGTGCTTTATTTTTGGCAGTGTGATGCCATAGTGATGCTATGCTAAATGTAATAAGGATGTATGGCTTTATTTCTGCTAGTGCAGCAGCATAATAATGCTTAACAAAAGGCTGTTTAATACACTAAGCTATGCCATTATGTAGAGATGTCTTTATGTGCTTGTGCAATAGGGATGCATAGGCATGTAAAGCTAATTGTCATGTATGTATTACAGTGTACCCCACTACGCCCGTCAGCACGCGCTTCAGGGAGTCTGTGTACCGAGAGACCGGACACACCATCATGAACTTACTAGCGGTAAGACAATGCCATAATACCTACAGCATCCGGAAATCAGTTATCATAGCTGGTGGCCAGTAGAACTCATGTGTTGTTGTAGTACCCTGCTTATCCACGGTGTGGTGCAGAGACTGTAATGCTGTTCTCCCCAGGACCTGAGGAACTACCAGTACAGTATAGCTATAGTCGAGGGGCTCAGGATACACATGGAGATGGGCCACAGCTATATCGACATCCCCAAGAGTCGGTTCAATGAGGTACGGTAACATGCTCAAACTTGGACACTTTGTGCATTTGTTGGTTTGAATTTTCAACTCTTAATTGATGAGATCGAATCGGTTGGTTCAAGTTTGCTACTTTGCTGACTGGTTAAATGGAACTTATTTGATCATTTGTCCAGTAGACCTTTTTATGAGGGGTTATTTTAGAACACATTGATAATTGGCTGATTGGTGACACTTTCATAATTGGTTGATTGTGGTCACCGAATGATTGGCCTGAGTGTGGACCTTGTGTTTGTGCAGATGCAGAAGGTTGTGAACTCGTCCAACGAGCATGTCATCAGTGTGGGAGCCACCTTCAGCTCGGAGGCGGACTCTCACCTGGTCTGCTTCCAGAATGAAGACGGAAACTACCAGACCCAGGCCAACAGCAAGCCTGGCCACACACGCACAGGTACCCTCTACCCCTTATACAGCTCATATACCCTATCCTACCTCTGTAACATGAGTTTGATTTTTACAGATTGCAGCAGTGAATAAGCACGCTGGTAATAAATGTGTTATCAACCAGGCCAAAATGTATCGTCCCGTTCTGATCAGCCCCGATAAATAATAGAAATCAAACATGTTAATAATTCCAACTGGAATCACCACAATTCAGGCAGAGTTGGCCTCCTGCTGTTAGAGCCTGTGGGGCCTCTATCAACGGGAGGTCCCTTAATGAGCACTGGCAGGTAACCTTTAGAACATCATGCTGTGATCAGCCCTTCCAGTGGGGTTGCTATGGCCTTCTCCTCATTGTGGGTGTCTTGCCCGGTGTTGTGTTGCAGTCACCGGAGCCAGTTTCGTCGTGTTCAACGGAGCCCTCAAAGCGTCTTCGGGCTTCATCGCCAAGTCCAGCATCGTGGAGGGTAAGCTTACGTCGTCCTATGGGCCTTATTCACCAAGCGGCCATCTTGGTTCTAAACTGTTGGACACTCTGGACCTGTCTCGCCTAGCTGCCATCTTGGGTGTGAACGGTCACCCATTATGGGCCTTACTCACCCCCCAGCCGGGGGCCGCTGTGGGCCCGTATGCCCATTGACGGGTCAACTGTAGTTGTTAGGGTGTGGGTGTTTATTTCCATGACGATATTTCTTTGTTGATTTGTAGTAGTCCCCCGTATCTCTCACTTCATTCTCTGTATGTGCGTGCGTCCCTCCAGACGGGTTGATGGTTCAAATCCCCCCCGAGACCATGGAGTCCCTGCGCACGGCGCTGAGGGACCAGACGGACTTCCTGATCCCGTGTGGGAAGAGCGACGGCGGGGAGCTGCGGGAGAACGTCACGGTGCGCTGGGTGGACCGGACCGCCGCGCTCAACGCAGGGTGAGAGCAGGGGGCCGCCATGACGGCAGTGACCGGCACATAGGGCCCCTACCTACCGGCCGGGGGGCCGCCATGACGGCAGTGACCGGCACATAGGGCCCCTACCTACCGGCCAGGGGGCCGCCATGACGGCAGTGACCGGCACATAGGGCCCCTACCTACCGGCCGGGGGGCCGCCATGACGGCAGTGACCGGCACATAGGGCCCCTACCGGCCAGGGGGCCGCCATGACGGCAGTGGGCCGCCATGACGGCAGTGACCGGCACATAGGGCCCCTACCTACCGGCCGGGGGGCCGCCATGACGGCAGTGACCGGCACATAGGGCCCCTACCTACCGACCAGGGGGCCGCCATGACGGCAGTGACCGGCACATAGGGCCCCTACCTACCGGCCAGGGGACTCTGAGTCAATGGGAGCAAATGTGAGGAGTGAGGATGATGATGATGGTGATGATGATGATGCTGTGTCCCTGCAGGGTGACCAGCGCTGTGGACGGCCGGTCGCTGGACGGCGTCCACAGCCTCCGGACGCAGCACGACTCTGAGTTTGAGTCGGACGGCCGCGTCATACGATGCACTGAGGTGAGCTTGGACGGTGCCTCTGATTGGGCTATGTTGGTTTATTTTTTGCCCTTCTGAACCCATGCTGACATCGATCCGCCTGTAACGTCCAAACAGAAGTGTGACATCAAGATCGATGGTGCTAGAACAGAGGGTCTTGTTCAAACTGAATCTCTTGTTGGTTCTTGCGAGCGCACGGCTGGTTTTTGTTGTTGTTCTTGTTTTTTTCTTCTTTTTTTATATATTTCTTTCTTGGCATTCAGTCTGTGGAAAACCAAGGAAGAATTTCATTGTATGACGGAGAACATGTTTCTTATTGTGCATATGACAATAAACACTTAAAATAAATTGAATTGTGCAACAACAACATCAAAAAAGTTGAATTTTGAAAATCTCTCCCACGTCAGATGATCAAGGTCATCCCTGTAACTGACAGAACAACGTGTTAAAGGGGCTAGCATCACATCAGCCTGCAGTGTAAACATGCTAGTACAGAGGAGAGCGTCGGTGTGAATCCCTGCGTTTCACTCCACCTCGCCAGGTCTTCTACCAGCTGAGGAGCACCGAGGGTTGCCTGGCGACGGTGGTGTCGTCCAGCAGTGTGTTCCAGAGGGAGATGTCCCTGGCCACCTGCAGCGCCCTGGCCCCCCACCTCGCCGTGCTGGCGTCCCGCGGGATCAACTCCCTCGCCCTCCGAGTCTCCACACAGGCAGACATGGTACGCCCTGAACATGGGTCACATGACATGGGACGCCCTGAGCATGGGTCACATGACATGGTTGCGCCTTGAACATGTGTCACATGACATGGGACGCCCTGAACATGTGTCACATGACATTGGACGCCCTGAGCATGGGTCACATGACATGGTTGCGCCTTGAACATGTGTCACATGACATGGTACGCCCTGAACATGTGTCACATGACATGGGATAAAGAGAATATACCTCTTCAGAACTCACTGTATTCAATTCCTTTCTTTCCTTCTATCCTTCCTTTTCTGACTATATGTCACGATCTGAATATATTCGATCAATATATCTTCTAAATATATTTTATCTGTACTTCTTTCTATATTTTTCTGAACCTCTCTCCATCAATCTATCCATCTTTATCTCCATCACTCCATATCTCCCTGTGTCTTCATCTGTCCATCCCTCCGTCCCCCCCACCCCACCCCAGGTGGAGTACCAGGCGGGTTCGGGGGGCCGGCTGCTCCCCCAGTGCTACATGAACGACCTGGACAGCTCCCTGATCCCCGTCATCCACGGGGGCAGTGCCGGCGTGCCCCAGGTCCCCGTGGACATGGAGTTCCTCTTCTACATCACGCACATCATGTGATCCACGCGCGCACACACCTAGGCAAGCACGCACGCACACACACTTAGGCACGCACACACAAACACACACTAACAAAGGCACGCATGCACACACATAAACGCGGGCACACACAAACACTTGCATACACAAACAGAGACTAGACTTAAACACACACGCTTACATGCACACACGCACACGCATAAACACACACACACCTACACACTCCCTCATGAACACTTTATGGAATATCAAGGACAAGCCAATGTTGAGGGTCAACGTGACTGTGGTTTCCCTGGCAACCGAACGCTATTGACAATGGGGGAGATGGCGTGCACGGATGGATTTTTAAAGATTGTATGATGGAGAGCCGAGACTCAAGCCAGGTTTCTGTCGGGCGTTTTCTGTTTGTTTTTGTGGTTACCAAAGTGGCTTTGATCCAAGAGGCCAAACACTAAACATGTAAAATATTGATAATATGACCAAATATATGAAATGATTCTATTTTCTTCTGTTCTGGCCTCGGTCGGCTCCTCGCATCTCAGTGAATTTCTCAGATGGACTCTGTCTAAAATGATTTTGATTTATTTATTATATTCCCTAGGGGTCAAATGATGTGTAGTATCCAGAGGAATGATATGAAATGAATTGGTATGATGGACAGATGTGTGTTCAGTGTTTCAAAGTACATCTTTGTGATGATAGGGTGCATCGGTAAAATGCTGGAACTAATTTACACTAGTACTCTTTTTATCGCTTATAACTGAAATGTAATATTTAAACTGCACACGATTCAAGCGGTCAGCATTGTATTTTCCCTGCCAAACAAGGTCTTGTAGTAAGATGTGGTCAGGATTGGAAGCAAGCACCCCAAATAAACTCATCTCAATTACAACAGTCTATATCTGGTTAGTAAGAAATATCCTCGCTTTCCCTCCCGTTTAAATCCTCTGATCCCTTTTTAAGTCTTGTTCACTTTTGTCATTTTGTTAACTATGTTTTCTAGTGTTTTTTCAGACAAGCAGTCATTGCCAAAACGCCAGCATCACATATTCCTGTTAAAACTTTAGATCGAAAAGCCACTACATTCAGTTTCTCTCTTGTAAACATGCCGTCCTTTAAAACTAAGCTTCAGAGTAGTTCTCACAAACGACTACATCCATGTGGGTAAGTTAGTTAAAGCCTTCCTTTGGGAAACCCCACCACCTCTTGACTATTTCATTGTAAGCGCAAAGCTATAGAAGGCATTTTGCTCAAATATGTGTCTTTACAGAAACTCTTAAGGTACGCTTACATGTGCTGAAGCTTTTCAAGAGAATGGGGGGTTGGCAATTATTCTCCGTTGGCGAAACCAACAGTAACATGCTGTCAAAACAGATGCAGATCTGGAACCAGATCAATATGTATTTGAAGTACACTTCAAGTTGCCAGCGAACCTCATCAGTCCCATAATAGCTGTAGCTCTTTGTTCTCCAGTGTATATGTATTGCTCTGTTGGACATTTTAAAGATATTAAACTATTTTTGAACATTTCCTATTAAAAGTTTTATCAAAAGGACTACAAATGGATATTTTTGATAGAAAGTCTAAAGGTGCATTACGTTTATGTTAATTTGTGTAAAGAACCATTTTTCACAAATACAGTTTCAAAGGGCTTAAGCAAAACAATGATATTGCCAAATGTTAAACATTTAGGAAACATAATTTATTGCTAACAATGGCAGTTTGTAGTCCAGCGAGTGTTGTCTATTGGAGGACCCTATCACATCAATAGATTGTTCATTACCCTCAAAAGTCTTTCTGGTCCTCAAGGCAAATATCAAGTCAGTTCAAGTCCGTTTTTATAATTTTCTGTTGTCTTCGAGCCCATAGATTAGTTTCCCCACAAATGTAATTTGGTTTTGATACTGTTTCGTCAATGTTTATAAATCGTAGGCCGAACAATGTTTGTGGCAAACCAAACGACTTTCATTTATCTCACATGAATCACACTGAATTAAGGTTTCTTTTATTTCTCCATTTTTATTTTATTTTTTATTAAGTTTCCTAAAAGCCTATCAACAAATTAGATATTTGGAACTCATATAGGCTTTATTTATGTTCATTGTAGTTTGCAAACATGTCCATGTCTTGGTGGTATAGCAAATTAATTGACTAAATAAATATATTGAGGCCCTTACGTTTTGCTGCAGTTTTACCTCGCTACTTTATACAGGAGCTACTTCATGAAGTTCTTATCGTCTGGGAGCAATCGCAGTCAAGGCCGCGGTGTAAAGTAAAACTCCTGTGAAGCAGATGTCTTTAAAATCAGATGTCCATGTTTGTCTCTCGAGTAGGCATATAGGAAACTGATATTTAATAAAAAGAAAGTCCAAAACAGGCACAATTTAGGCAACATTTAGGTGTAGGTCTCCTTTTTAATGAATACTGTGTATATTATAATATAGTCTAGAATACTGCACTTGCAAAACAGTATGTATAACTTAAAATAACCACAAATAACGTGTATGTGACTTAAAAACTTAAAAAACGTGTATATGGAAGTGGGAGAGGCCCTCGGGGGCCCATATGATTAGTCTCTATTGGAAGGGGCGAGGGGCGGATCTATAACGCTGTATAGAGATTCCCTCGAACCAGATAGAGATCACCAATACCACACAAGTTCTGTTGCTGTGCGTAAAACCTGACCGACGCCATGAGTGGGAGAGTTGGAGACCTCAGTCCGAAACAGGCAGAAATATTATCTGAGGTGGGTAATCTGAAATATAATAATACCAGGATCTACCTGACATTGTCTGTTCATACACCACTTTGCTTTTTAGAAACAGCAAAACTGGTTCACATACATAGATGCGCAACGTTTGCTATGCAGCCTATACTGATAAAATAAAAGTCCATGCTGAAAAACACATTCTAACGTTATTGTTAATGTAACTTTATTTTGCTGCAAACAAAAACAGGAAAATGACTTGCCTATGCCTAAATGTGCGTAGTAGGACTATCGCATAATGATCCCACTTTAGTTGGCTTTAGCTCGCTCTTAGCTTTTATTTGTCAATTATGTTTGTTTAAAGTGACCGGTCGACCCGATGTGTGTTCCTGTGTTGTGTTCTGACCCATTGCTGCTCCTGTCCCGCTCCCAGTTTAGGGAGAGAGTTCGGGACATCCTCCCAGCCCTCCCGGCTCAGCACGACCACTACCTACTCCGCTGGCTCAGAGGTGAGAGACCCGGGTTGGATTCCCATACCGTCAATCCCAACCACTCGCCACCACTAGCACACTTGATAGACGGCCAGTTGCTCCTCCGCTGGGTTAACCATGGGCTTTTACGTTAATTGTCTATTATATTGTATTTGTATTTCTTTGTAATATTTTTGAAGCCGTGTGGTTCTCCTGTCAGACGCGTCTATGACGTAACCCGTTGACGTCTAAATCTTGATCCCAGCCGTCACTGAGGTGAACCCTTGAAGCTTCAAAACGAGTGTGCGGATTGATTAATGCTCAGTGCTACTCACTAACAGGACGCCAACCTTGTCCAATAATTGAAGTGCGTTAGCAGCTCAGTTCAGACTGATGTCCTCCTGTGAATGTCAAGATTCTGTCCCTTTGGAAAGGAACAGGTTAAGCTGTTCGGACTCCTGTAACTTCCTGGCCTGGGGGATAAAAGAAGGCGTTTCAGTCTCTCTCACTATAGTCTGTTGCTGCTGTCGGTCAAAGAAAGGGATGTGGGAAGCAGTGAACTATACCAACAAAAACAAGCAGGTGTGCCTCACGCTTATTATGATATAATATAATGACATTAATACTAGGCCTAGGTTATGCTCAAGGTATAGCATATAGCTATGAGTATAGCCATACAACCACAGTTGTATGGAATTTGCTTCCACCACCTCTAAATGAAAACCAGAACGTTAGGCTTGAAAATAAATAAATGCATCAATTAGTGAACAAATATTACGTGATGGCCTATCAGTGATCAATTAAATTAAATTCAAACATTACATCCTCCAACCGTTTCATATTTAAAATTATAAATAATGATGTTGGTTCTCATAATACTGTACCGAGAGGAATGTGGTGATAAGAAAAAGTACACCTCACATTTCATATTTAAAATTATAAATAATGATGTTGGTTCTCATAATACTGTACCGAGAGGAATGTGGTGATAAGAAAGTAGGCCTACTTTCTTTAGGCTGATAGCATCCTAGCATTGGTGGGGTGACGTCACTGATTGCATTAGCATTACTAAAGGGTCATCTAGGTGTGTCTTCTTCAAGACCATAGTTCTCCTGTCGCTGAAAGTGAGAGTCTGTCAGCAACAGGTGACGGGAGACCATTCAATTCCACTCAATTAGATCTGATTACATTTTTAGATTGCATTCATTTGAACCACATATTTTCCAAAGGGGAATTTGAATTAATTCCTAATTTGTGATGATGATACTGTGTATATACATTTCATCAGCACATACGAAGATCTCATATCATATGTATTAAATATATGTATTTATTTACATAATGTTAATCCGGTGAGATTTTATCAAGACTCGGATGGTGAAATTCCTTCAAAGACTGAACGTGAAGTCCGGACACCAGCTCCCTCTCTGTCCAACAGGCCGTCCCTCTCTGTTGACATACCTGGGATGGAAAGTCTGTTGATTCAGGCTCTGACCCACAGTTCAAGGAATTTGGATCGATAACCCCCTCCCCCCCCCCCTCCACACACACACACACACACACACACACACACACACACACACACACACACACACACACACACACACACACACACACACACACACACACACACACACACACACACACACACACACACACACACACACACACACACACAAACTGACTGACTGAAATTTAATATTTGCATTATCTTAAAAAAATCAGTCAGTCTATAGTCAGCCCTTCAAATCAGTCAGTCCACTAGCATTGCTTCACTGAGGTAAAGAACATGTAGCGTACATGGTAGTCCATTAAGCTATTGCATAAATTTATCTTATGCAATTTTAAAATCCCTTTTCCAACAATGTATTCAAAATGCTTTAAAATAGAACCCATGTTTCAGCATGGAGATGATAGACTAAACTGGGAAAGGGGAAAACTAATCTGTCCCCTTTGTTAACCGTTCATGTTATGGACATGAAACATGATATGAAACGTCCACCTGATGCAACACACCATCTGTAATGATTTCCCTGAGTGGTTTGCAAGCCCTTCCCCATTAGTGGTTTAACATTAGTGTACATTCGTTCCACTCAAGACAGCCTCCATCTAGGTTATTCTTGAAACGCTATTTTTGTACACAACAAAACAGATCTATCAGGTTACATTAAATTCATGGTTGCCCACCAGGAAAGGTTTGGGGTCCAGTGAAGTGAATTCTTTGCCTTAACCCAGCGTTCACACCACGTTACACCTGTTTAGGATCTCGTTTCCAATAGTGACTGGGCCAAGGTGGCCGCCTAAATAGTAGTAACCGACCTCGACATTAAAAAGCAACCACAACCCAGAGTTCAACACACTTAAAACCACCTAAAATATTTAAAAACCAAATAGCACCCATTGATTTGCTCCCCATTGCACTTAAAAGGGTTTTAAATTCTAAAGGTTGTCCAGTGGTCAGTAAGCCTCTTCCCGGGAAGGAGAAGCTCTAGGAGGTCAGATCGATCGCTCCTTCTCCTCACGGCCACTGTGCTTGAAAAGGAACCATTGATTTTCTGAATTCTTGTAACCTGCTACAGAGGCCCGTTTGTTTGCTCGCTCTGCATGTCCGTTGACCTCTTTATGAATACAAAATACAGGTTATACACTGGTACAAAGGTATCCGACTCGGTAGCCACCCATTCATCCAAAACCATCCACCCAAGGCCTAGGCATTTTTTCTCTAAGTCAATTGAGAAAAGACTATAATCGAATTTAAAAGCTAAAAAGCAGTGAAAATGACCAGAGAGCCGATTGAATCAGTGGAGGTTGAAGATCTCTGCTTGTATTAACCTCTGGAAGGGATATAACTGATAGTATCTATGCCAAGTCCATAATGTTATAACTAATAACAATCTTGTTCTTCCAGCTCGTGGTTTTAATGTAACCAAATCTGAAGCAATGATCAGAAAGGTATGATGATTGTATTTTTGCCTTCTTTAACCATATAGGTAGTATTAAATAGTAATAATTGGGAACTTTGACCTGTCAATATGACCTAGATAGATGTTTTATAATGTTTTTAATATTTTATTACATAAGGATGATAATAATCATGTTATTGAAATATTATTGCAATGAGATCAACTAGACTGCTGCTTTGTTGAAATTAGCTTACTCAATTACTTACTTAATTTGTCCTACAGATGATCACCCTCATACTAAATATATTGTACAATATATTTAAATTTGCGTATCAATATTTCATAATAAAAGTCCATTAGTTTCTATATGAGTCTGAAAACCAATGCTATTGGTTTTCATTTAAATTTGCGTATCAATATTTCATAATAAAAGTCCATTAGTTTCTATATGAGTCTGAAAACCAATGCTATTCTCCCCCGACTATGTTTATATACGTGTGTTCTGTTTCTTCATGCAGCATGTGGAGTTCAGGAGGAAAATGAGGGTAGACGCCATCATCTCTGAATGGGACCCCCCCGAGGTAAACATTCTGCAGGGCGCCGTCTCAGCTGTCAGATCAGATTATACTTCCGTGGACGTTAGCCGTCGTAGGTACGCCATCTGGTCTCCACGGTGTTGCCTGCATTCATGTTTCTTCATGTGTGATTCTGAGCATTGTCCGGCAAAACATATTAATTCAGGGATATCTGGTGATCTTAATGATGGTGTACAAATGTGTACTGTGAATGTGAACCTCCTAAACTAGTCTGTCATAATGAAACAGCGACAAAAAACGTCACTTGAAAGACCAAGCCCATTGCCCTGATGTCTGTATAGTGTACACAGTTGTATGTACACTATACTAAATTGATGGCCTCTGTGGGCGACACTAGTGACGTACAAGAACACAGCAGTGTGAAGGCCAATTTATACTTCTGTGTCACCATCTGGTAAACCGTGTCTTATTTCAATGTTGTCGGATGAAAATATTGGTGATAATATACCTCTCTCATCTCGCTCTCTGTCTCTTTCTCCATTCTGTCTCTGTCTGTCTTCTCTCTCTCTCTTATGTGTGTGTTTCTCTCTCTCTACCCCCCCCTCTCTTCTCCCCCCCCCCCCCTCTCTCTCTCTCTCTCTCTCTGCCACTCTGTCTCTCTCTCTCCCCCGCCCTCTCCATCTCTCTGTTTCTCTCTCTCTCCCCCCTCTCTATCTCCCCCTCTCCCTCTCTCTCTGTTTCTCCCCCCCCCCCCCCTCTCTCTCTCTCTCCCCCTCTCTCCTCTCTCTCCTCTCTCTCTCTCTCTCTCTCTCTCTCTCTCTCTCTCTCTCTCTCTCTCTCTCTCTCTCTCTCTCTCTCTCTCTGTCTCTCTACCCCCCCCCCCCCTCCTCTCCCACCAGGTCATTAAGAAGTATGTCTCTGGCGGTATGTGTGGCTACGACCGTGAAGGGAGCCCTGTGTGGTATGACGTCATCGGACCCCTGGACCCCAAAGGCCTCCTCCTGTCCGCCACCAAGCAGGACTTCCTGAAGTCCAAGATCAGACACACAGAGATGCTGCACAGGGAGTGTTGCAGGCAGTCCGAGAAGGTACATCAACATATACTCACCAACGTGTTAACACTGCCCCCCTGGTTAAGATGAATAAACAATAGTTTGTACAATGTTATTTGTTGATTTCCCCCTAGTCGCATCCTGTCGCCTCTTCTCCCTTCTCCCATCTGCTCTTTTTCCTTCTGATTCTCTCCCCTCCTCTCTTTTTCTCTCCTCTCCTCCCTTCTCCTCTCCTTTCATCTTGTCTTCTCCCCTCTCCTCCTCTTTTCTCATCCCCCTCCTCCTCTCTTCTCCTCTCCTCGCCTCCCTTCTCCTCTTCTTTCTTTTTCGTCCTTTCCTCCCTCCTCCTCTCCTCTGCAATTCTCCCCTCTGCTCCTCACCTCATCTCACCCCCTGTCTTCCCTCCCCTCTCCTCCTGTCTTCCCTCCCCTCTCCTCCTGTCTTCCCTCCCCCCTCCTCCTGTCTTCCCTCCCCCCTCCTCCTGTCTTCCCTCCCCCCTCATCCTGTCTTCCCTCCCCTCTCCTCATCTCAATACTGCTCTATAACAACAGCTAGGAAAGAACGTGGAAGCCATCACTCTGATATATGACTGCGAGGGTCTGGGCCTGAAGCACATATGGAAGCCAGCCATCGAGGCATATGGAGAGGTACAGCACCGATACTGTCACATATCACGTCACATATGGACGTAACATGGCCACATCATAAAACACAAAGCGACCATTGACCATTGATTGAGTAAAAACTAATCGGTAGAGGATCGGAATGACGTTGTGACGTGTAGTATGAAGTGTATGACGTCTTTGGCGTCTTTTTTTAAAGTACTTCCATTACTGACACTTCCTATGACAATTCCTGAACCACTATTACAAGTGCCTCCACATTCCCTTCTACATTAAGACCTTCCCTGCCCAAAAATCCTCTTTTATTTCTTGGAAATGTGGTTTATTATGGAGGTGGTGACTCCGGCTCATCGTTCTCCACCTCTCTGTTAGATCCTCACCATGTTCGAGGAGAATTATCCAGAAGGTCTGAAGAGAGTATTTCTCATCAAAGGTATTTTAGCTCTACATGTCCATTTGTGTGTGTGTCTCTCTTTAAGCGCCAGTATTTTTCTTGTTGACTATTTGGTTTGGATAAAAGCGTCTGCCTAAACGAGGATAGTCTTGTAGAAATGAGGGTGTTCAACTCTTAGTCCAAAGTTCTGGGTTCGATCCACAATGTCCTCAGTCTACCTGTAGTCATCCCAGTGCAAGCTGCCTTAAGGCAGATGAATTCACTCTGTTACTTTGCAGAATGCCAGATGACTATATATAAGATAAAGTAAATCTAATCTCGCTTCTTATCTCATCAGCACCAATGATGTTTCCGATGGCCTATAACCTGATCAAACACTTCCTGTGTGAGGAAACCAAGCGAAAGATCATGGTCCTGGGAGGTACTGCTCAACACTCTCCTTCCTTAGGCAGTGTGACATCCTCGTTTACATTCTTTCAGATATTAAGGAAATCTTACATCATGGTTCGTCTTTAAAATACAGGCAACTGGCAAGAGGAGTTGCAGAAACACGTCGATAAAGACCAGCTTCCTGTCATCTATGGCGGATCACTCACCGACCCGGACGGAGACCCTCGCTGTCGGACCATGGTGGGAAAAACCCTGGGAATCGGCATCTTTAAACTGTTTAAAAATCCTCCCAGGAGTTGTTGAATGGTGGACTGTAAGGGAGTAAACCTAGCCACAGAGCATCTCAGCTTCAGACAGAGCTGCAGAACACTCTGATGTGATGCCATTTGTGATGTCACAAATGGCTAGATTAAAAAATGTCCCGTTAAGATGAGACCTGGTGGTAAAATAGCGGCAATATAATCCGTAATCCTAACCATAGTAATTACGGTGTGTTTCCCGAATTTGTTTGGGCAGATCAACTACGGCGGCCCGGTGCCCAAGTCCTACTACGTGCGTGACTCGCTGAAGGTGACCTACGACGCCAGCGTCAGCATAAGCCGGGGCTCGGTGTTTGACCTGGAGTACGACATCACCGCGCCGGGCAGCATCCTGCGGTACGCTGCGGCAGTATCACCGCCTCGCCCTCGTCCTGGGCCCTGATCAGATGTTATCCACTATCGCTTTCTATTCAATCAAGCAATATTGGAACCACGTATATTCATAAATATTACGATGTGAGGGAGTGTCCACCCTGATTCATACTGGATGGATGGTGAGTGTGTCTAGCTACGCTACGCTAGACACACCCACCAGCCTACCCAGTGGACTCTGCTGTACCAACTGGTCCATCCTGCGTGGATCAGGAAGGACACTCCATCACACTTGTGATGTCACAACTGGGCCCGACTTTAGAAGGGCTTGTGACGCCTCGTCAACAAGGTGGTCCAATACGGGCCCCTCAGCGCCGTGACCTCCCGACTCTTTGCAGGTGGCAGTTTGCGAGCGACGGGTCCGACATCGGCTTCGGCGTGTTCGTCCGGAGCCAGGAGGACGGGGACGGCGGTCAGCGCCAGGTGGTTCCTAGCGAGCGCTACAACGCACACCTGGTCCCAGAGGACCAATCCCTGCTCTGCCCTCAGCCCGGCGCCTGTACGTTGACACACGTACTATTATAGACTATAGACTATAGACTTTCAGAACCGGCGCCTGTACGTTGACACAGAGAGAGAGAGAGGAAGATTGACTCTGAGAACCGGTTTTGGTGAATTGAGTCTCTTAAGCGTAGCTCTAGGATTCTGTTTCTTTAAGCTCATTTCTTCTTCTTGTTGTGCTGCTTTCCCTTTGGCACTCAAGTTTGGTTGAGAAAAAAGCAAGGTTTACAAGGACATGTTTACGTAATTAGAACCATCTTAATTTGCCATACAATCTGACCAACAACAATAATATAATATTTTCATAAAATCAATTTTCTGCTGGCAGGAAGGCACTGGGTTTGATTTCCTGTCTTTTTCTGAAGACTTCTTTGAGCAAGATGTTTAAACCCCTGCTCATAAATGACATGTATATATATAGCTGCATGGACTGTTCGTGACTTTGGATAAAAGGTCTGATGTCTGATGTATATATATATATAATATATATATATATATATATATATATATATATATATATATATATATATATATATATATATATATATATATATATATATATATATATATATATATATATATATATATATATATAAAATCCAACATCTTAAACTTGAAAATGATATCTTTGATCTTATAAAATGATTCAGTGGATCTGACCAGTGTTCCTCCTGTGGTTTCAGACGTGCTGCGCTTTGACAACAGCTACAGTATCCTGCACTCCAAGCGGATCAGCTACAACGTGGAGGTCCTCCCCCCATCAGAGGGTCTGACCCCGGGCCCCTGAGCCCCCCCCAGGCTCCAGTGAGGCCCCTCAACAAACCTCCCTCTGAAACATTCTCATCCCTGTGTTCAATACATTCCAGATGGAGAGATAGTCCCAACACAATGCACAGCCCTTAACCACAACTACCGTCTCATGGGCCTTCACAGGCCCACTTTATACGTCTTACCCTCAAGCAGGGGTCTCAAACTCAACTTACCTGGGGGGCCGCTGGAGGTAAGAGTCTGGGTCAGGCTGGGCCACATCAAGTATTCCACCAAAAAAAGGAGCACAACTGACCCAATCTAAGTTAATGATCGGGCTATAATTAGATCACGTTGGCTATGTAAACGCTGACAACAGGGGACATTTCATAGTGGTTGGTGGAAACAGGGACATTTTAGTGTCCTTTGGCTTTTGTCGGGACTCAGGACATGCAACTCAAAATTGGGACTGTCCCGGCAAAACCGGGACATCTGGTCACTCTATCACAAGTGATAAAAAAGCGTGGCAAGCGACTCAGCAAAAATGTGCGTTTGACAACACTAAACATTGATGTCAAGTAGGGGGCCGCAAAATATCATCCCGTGGGCCTCAATTGGCCTGCCTTATTATATTATTATTATTATAATAATAATGATATTATTATTATGAGAAAATGTTTCAATTTGTAATTAATTAAATATAAATTAAATTATGGTGCTAGTCTTTCACCACATACCAAGATCTGGAAAAGTGTGGTCTCGGTGTGATCTTCGGAAGACATAGAAAATATTATCTGTGTAATGTAATAATTTAGACAGTCAAAAAAACACATGTATATATCTATCACACTTTTTTAATAACTTTGTTATTTTCTTAATCTACTATCAGAGTTACTATTTTGCGTTACCAAAATATCTAGGATATAATAGGAGAGATTTGTTGAAGAGAGATTTGTAATAATGCAATGATAGTTATTTTTTTCTTCTAAAAATAAATCAAACAATTATTTGTATTATGGTAACGTTAAATACAGAATCATCATTACGTCATCAATATTACAGAATTATTCTAATTATGAGAGTATTAAAGTGACTCCTAGGACTTTTGACGCTTCAAATAAAAGGACGCAGTGAAATCAACCACTAGGGGACGCTGACAGCAAAGTTAAATACGTATATTTTTTGTGTCAATAGCTTTATTACATAATTGTCTGTCATTGAAATGTTGTGACTATTAAATAGCCAATTTTTGAATACATAGGTAGGTATACAGTTAAATAAAAACGAATATAACATGTGATGTACCTTTTATTTACTGGTTTGAGTTTAAATAAAATATATTTTGGTTATTTTTTATTTCCAAGTCAGCATTGTTACCGCAAAATGAAAACACAGATGGAGAGCAAGACAGACAAAGGCCTATAGACGACGGATTGGTTGATAGATAATTACATATAGAATGATAGATAGCGACGCATAATACATGTTACTGTATAACCCTACCCAAATAAGCCCAACGTTATTAAAACGGTAAGTGTTTGTGTCTGTGCTTTGAGCCACTACGGTGGTCCGGACCGGATTGGGGACCAACAACATTGCACTGTGTGACGCTTGGCAAAAAAAAAAAAAGATGACATAATAATAATAACCGCTGACTCAGCTCGAGCCGCCTTCACCCTGCAGCTCGTGCGACGCGGCGCCCCTGCATTCAGGCACGCGGCGCAGTGCCAGAGAGAGAGAGAGAGAAAGAAAGAGAGAGCGAGAGAGAGAGGTGCAGGTGATGAGGTGGTGGTGCAGGAGGAGAGAGGGGGGAGGGGGATGGGGGATGGGGGGTGCACAGCGATGCCGCCATGTGCCTTTACATAACAGCTGGGTCGGGCTGCTGCTGTACTGCTGGGGCTGGGAGAGGGGGAAACCGCTGGCCACCACCACCACCACCACCATCACCACAGCAGCAGTAAAGCTCGCGCTGCCGCATTGCTCCGGGGCTGTCAGAAGCGTGTGACGTACGATTAGGAAGACACGTTTGTGCACGAAGTTCACGCGCAGCACCACGGGACGGGAGGATGCAGGGTCGCCTACTGTGAGGAACATTAGATATGCTAATAGTTGTTATTTTATCCGGGCTCGCCTTCAAATGAACGCAACTCAGTCAGTCAGTAGGCTTGCAAGGGTTCACGTAGAGACGCCACCACGCATATAACGGGCTTGTGCCGCGGATTAACGGATTGCTATCACCGGCCATTGCCCGCGGCGCTTTAACAGGCGGTATACTCACACAAACCCGCACCGCGTGTTGACTCTTGTTGTACCTGTCGACGTTTGGCCGACGGTAATAGGACTAAAGCAGAGGGGTGGAGCCGCGAGCCATGAGTAAATGACGTCAACTCCCAGGTCGCCAAAGAGTGAAACAAACATGGCGACAGAGTGGAGCGGGCAGCAAGGGTATGTTCTGACTTTGATGATCTTTCTATGGAGTGCGGTCGGAGGGAGGACCGAGACGGGGCCAGCCGCGGGCGGCGGCGCCGGCGGCAGCGGCACGCACGTGCTGGGTATGCGGCTGGAGAAAAGCGACAAACCGAGCGGCACCACGGACGGCGGGGTCATCCAGGTAACGGAGGAGAGTACCGTCCAGCTCCGGTTCTACGGAGTGCACTTACACTCGGACACCTGGACGCAAATCCGCTTCACGGAGCTCGCGAATGAGGACGACGAGGAGGAGGGGGGCGGCTCCCCTCATGACATGTCGCTCGGGATGGACCCCGCGAACAGGACTTGCGCTGACTTTACCAAGGATATCAGCGTGGGCACGTTCATGAACGTCAGTGGTCGCGGGACCACCGGCGTGCTCAGCATCAACGTGAAGCCGCTCCGCAAGAGCGAGCCGCGGAAGGAGTACGCGCTGTGCGTGCGCAGCGCGGACGGCAGCCGCTGGGTGCTGTTCGGGGACAGCGACGGCCGCTTCCTGGTGGTGGAGGCGAAGAAGTCCCTGCTGCCCATGTGGTTCCAGTGCATCCTGCTGTGCTGCCTGTTGGTGCTGTCGGGCATGTTCAGCGGGCTGAACCTGGGCCTCATGGCCCTTGACCCCATGGAGCTGCGCATCGTGCAGAGCTGTGGCACCGAGAAGGAGAAGAAGTACGCCCGCAAGATCGAGCCCATCCGCAGCAAGGGCAACTACCTGCTGTGTTCCCTGCTGCTGGGCAACGTGCTGGTGAACACCACCCTGACCATCCTGCTGGACGACCTCATCGGCTCGGGCCTGGGCGCCGTGGTGGCGTCCACGGTGGGCATCGTCATCTTCGGCGAGATCGTTCCGCAGGCGCTGTGCTCGCGCCACGGGCTGGCGGTGGGCGCCAACACCATCATGGTGACCAAGTTCTTCATGCTGCTCACCTTCCCGCTGAGCTTCCCCGTCAGCAAGCTGCTGGACGTGCTGCTGGGCCAGGAGATCGGCACGGTGTACAACCGGGAGAAGCTGGTGGGCATGCTGAAGGTGACGGAGCCGTACAACGACCTGGTGCGCGAGGAGATGAACATGATCCAGGGGGCGCTGGAGCTGCGCAACAAGACGGTGGAGGACGTGATGACGCCCATCGGGAACTGCTTCATGATGGTGTCGGACGCCGTGCTGGACTTTGACACCATGTCGGAGGTGATGGAGAGCGGCTACACTCGCATCCCCGTGTTCGATGGCGAGCGCTCCAACATCGTGGACATCCTCTACGTCAAGGACCTGGCCTTCGTGGACCCCGACGACTGCACCACGCTGAAGACCATCACCAAGTTCTACAACCACCCGGTGCACTTTGTGTTCCACGACACCAAGTTGGACGCCATGCTGGAGGAGTTCAAGAAAGGTGGAGTGGCGGGGGAAGTGTGTGTGTTGGTGTGTGGGCGTGCGTGAAGGGTAGTGTGTGTCTCTGATCCAAAGTTCCTGGCGCACTTGCCTTGTCTTGGTTTGACTGGGAGTTAAACCTAAACACACACACACACACACACACACACACACACACACACACACACACACACACCACACACCACACACACACACACACACACACACACACACACAGGATTGTCGTCGAACCCCCATGTCCACAGTCTACTTGCAGGCATACCTGAACAAGAGGCCCTGACCTGCATATCTTTACTGTGTGTGATGTCAGCCTGTGTTTATTCCCAGCCTTTCCCTCTGCCGGACTGTCAACGGTCAAGCCCCTCCCACAGGATGCTGATCGATCACTTTATTGATAAGTGGAACATCCCACCCTACTTTTTTTTTCCTCCATTAGCGGAGGAGGAGAGGAAGAGGAGGAGGGAGGGACGGCGGGAGGGGAAAGAGGGAGAGATGGGAGGGGGGGGAGGGTGGGAGGGGGGGGGAGGAGAAAAACGTGACACCGCGGGTGACCGACATCCTACGCTGGCTGGATGGCACCCATCTCGGGCTACCTGATTAGCCCTGCTCACATTTTGAGGCGACACCTCTCTTGCAGATAACCCAACACATCTAACAGCCCACGGGTCGTCTCCTGAATTCAGACCGCAGTCCACCGTCCCGCCGTCGCTACAGAGCGGTTGTTAGAGTTGTTGTTGTGTCGTACCCGCTGCTGTTCGCGGTGGCTGATCATAACCCCCCCGGCCATGGGTAAATGGTAAACGGACTGCATTTATATAGCGCTTTTATCCAACAAGCTTTACAATATTGCCTAACATTCACCCATTCATACACACATTCACACACCGACGGCAGTGTCGGCCGTTGGAAGGTGACAGCCAACTCGTCGGGAGCAGTTAGGGTGAGGTGCCTTGCTCAGGGACACCTCGACACTAGGAGGAGCAGGGGATCGGTGGCGTGCCAACCTGCTCTAACCTCCTGAGCTACTTTCATCTCATGGGGATGGGCGCTGTTCCACCTGTATCAATATTTACACTCCTCCAAACATGTTTTATGAATGGGGCGGGGATGATGGTCGCTCCGGCTCGACCAGGGCGAGGCACGGCCGACCTTGGACAGGCGACCTTGACAGCAAGTGATTGATAGGCGCTGGGGCTGTTTTGTTGTGGACGTTGTGGGGGGAGACAGCTCCACCGCTCTGTGTGTTGTCTTACTGCCTGGCAGTGGGGGGATGGGGGGGGGACGCAGGTGCCTCACCGATGGCCGCTACTGCTGCCTGGAGGCCCTCAGATGGGAATGTTTTGATCATCCTAAAATTGGAAGGTTTTAACTTGAATGTTGGAGTTCAAAGTGAGGGATTTTGATCTCCTTCACAATACCCATTCAGTTTGGAAATTGCCTTACTTTGAATTGTTATTTATGACTGATTAGAAATTGAAAGTTTGGATTGCTTATATAGTAGGCTATTTATATACGCGTTGTAAAAATTCATGTATTACAGAATTAAGTCACACCAACATTTCTCAAGATATTGGAATTTTAGATTAAAGCATTTTTTTTGTTACAAGATGAACTTCTAAAAACAGCACTCATATAATCTGCTATATGATGGTTCATTGCCTATTATAACACATGTCAGCCTTATCTATTCATTCTTTTTTTCCTTAACGTAGCCAAATCCCTCTATCTCTCTTATCAGCTTTTCTCCCAGCTCCCTCTATTTCTTTACTCCAAAGCTTAGTGCAGTCTGCTCTATAATAAGACTTCTGGCTCCTGCTGTCCGTTCTGTTGGACAAGCTAAATCTGCGCTGACAAACCTAATCGTTCCATCTACTGTGGATGTGTTAACGAGTGGTGAGGCACATGAGATGGTCGTTTATCTTTAAACCAATTTGCTTCTGTCTTTTGTAGAGGCTGCAAGAATAACATTGGACCAGTATAACAGTATAACATTGCTGCTATTAGGCGTCCAGATCTCCTTGCGTTGCTATAGGGAGATATGATATATTATTTCACGTAGTTATAAAGAGTATTTCTACCATGCATTATATATGTATAAACGATCTCTAATATGATCTAGCAAAGTATTAAAAAGCTCTATTTACTTTTTATGATTTTTAATCATTTAGCCTGGCCCTTTTCTACAAACATGTCATTCATGAGCAGGTGTCATGTTATGCTTGCTCAGAAATGCTTGCAGGTATAGGATACCAAGAACCTTTTTTTTACTTTGGTGTCATTATTTTTTGTAACCTGCAAACTTTAATTCATAATGACTGGGCGCAGGTCGTTCAGGGTGAACACTAGTAACCATGTGATGCTCCGCCCTGTCCACAGGTAAGTCCCACCTGGCTATCGTCCAGAAGGTGAACAACGAGGGGGAGGGAGATCCCTTCTACGAGGTCCTGGGATTGGTCACCTTGGAGGACGTCATCGAGGAGATCATCAAATCAGAGATCCTGGATGAATCCGATCTTTACAGTGAGTCTGCATTTATCGGGAAAAAAACCCCTGTGTCTCAATATGAAACGTGTGTAAACATAGTTTTAATGGCTACCCTTATGTGGTCTTCCTCTCCCACCCAGCCGACAACAAGAACCGGAAGAAGGTGGATCCCAACAAGAACAAGAGGGACTTCTCGGCGTTCAAGAATGACGGGGACAGCCAGGTGAAGATCTCCCCCCAGCTGATGCTTGCTGCTCACCGGTTCCTTGCCACAGGTAGGGGCTGAGACCCAGGCTGTAGTGCTTTAATCCCTCTACACACTTACACAGATTTGGCTGAGTGTGGTTCAGAGCAGAAAATCCTCTTCCTTTGCACAGGGGCAACATTAATGCCCTGGCTATGTTGTCTATGCTATGAGCTGTCGGGGGTTGGAGTTTGAGTTTAATCAGTTCAGCACATTGATCTATTTGTTTGATTCCCTGATTTCAGTTTGTTTGATTCAGTTATTGATTTGTTTGATTTGTTGATCGGTGCGTTCTTTTCATAGATCGGTTTGTTTCGTTCTTTTTGGATTTTGATTTGTTGATCAGTTTATTAAATTCATTGACGATTGCAACCATTTCTTTGGCATCGCTTATTTGATTGAAACCTTGGCGCAGTTGTTACAACTCGGTTCAAAGTCTTGCATTACAAATGAGATTCTGTTTATTAGGAGTTGATTTGTGGCTTGTTTTTTCAAACCTGGAAGGCATAGTGAAGGAGTGTAATGTCTGGAAAGTAAGAACACACTAAAACGTAGCTCGCAGACTCCCTGACGGCCGCATCGATTGCTGGATATCAATGGTCAAATAAATGCAAAATAGTAAAGCCTTTCTGTCGCCAGTGGAGTGGTGCGCTCTGTCTTCTCTGTTCTCTGTTCTCTGCTTCTCTCTCTGGCACTCTCCATCACTCTCAAGTGTATAGAGTGCAGTTTGAAGAACAACATCTTGCCAAACATCTTACCCGGGCTTTGATAATAAGACATGTGACAACTGTGAATGGGCTTCTGCTGGGATGAAGGATTCAATTTCTCTCTCTGCCTCGGTCTGTCTCTGGCGTGCAACATTGACATCTCTCTTACATGTCTTCACTCTCTCTATTCCTGTGAGAGTCTAAGAATCAGACATAAGATATTTTTCATCATTTTTCTTGCAACGTGTACCTGGCATCTTATTCAGTGCTACATCATGGTGCCGCTGTGCTGTCTTTTCTTTTCATTACGTCCCCATTTGCATGCATGTCTCGTGCCTCTAGTGCAGAGAAGTGATGTCATAGATGCTTTCTCTGACCACACCAGTCAATTGCATGACCATGTATCTTGAAGGTCAAGCACGCTGGGTTTGAAGGTCAAGTATGGGTAAGAGAATTTCCCCAGTTTTGATGATTTTTACTTTCAAGGATCTCTTCAAAACTCACAAAGGTTTTTCTAATCATGTGTGTTTTTCTACCTACCTCTATGGGATGAAAGGCATCTATGTATTGTATCTAAGGAATATTTGACAATTATCTAAGTAACTCTGCGCCATTGCGACAGTTACTTGGCAGTATTCTTCTTAAGAGATTTTAAACACACGCTGTGCTTAAGCCTTTCTTCATGAACTGCTCACCATGACGCAAACCATATTTAACTCTTGGGGATTGAGAACTGGCGTGGCGGCACTTAGAGTAGCTTTATATATTTTATTAACAAGCATGTTCCCTTCCCCAAATTCAGAGTCAAGGGCGGTTTCACCCGCTGGTTCTCCTGAGCCGAAGTGAGGAAGTCAAAAGTAGGGTCAGATTAGCTTAGTTTAGACAGCTTCCTGATCACTTCACTTTTCTCATTAAGAGAGAAAAATTTACTAAACTACTCCTCCTAAAATACAGCAAATCAAAATAACACAGTTATAAATAATAATTAAATAAACAAATACAGTTGTGAAAATCCTAAGCAATTAAAAAGAAAACTTCAAAATGTCAGTCACCTTATCTATTAGTATTTTAGTCTGCCTTTGGATAACAGTACATTAGGCCTATTACATCTTTACTAAAGTGGATGTTATATGAATAAAGATCTGGACAATAGGAAAGTCTGACATTGTTGTTCACCTTATTCCTCTGCAAAGGCTCCTCCCCATTAGCCTGTCCTTAGAGACACTGAGATGGTTTTCTAATTAGTAATTACCTTTGTGATAGAATCCATAGTGGCAATTAGCTGGGTCCACTTTTTTTTTTTCCTGTTATCAAGGGAGTTCCCCAAGGATCAGTCCCGGGCCCCTGGGTATTCGCCCCATATAATAATAACCTCTTGTCTAAATAATTCAAATGATAAATGACATCTTTATTCGGCCAACTCTATTATTATCTTCTCAACCTCTGTTGCCCAAGCCATTGGTTTCTTGCAAACTGCTTATGAGTAAGTTTAGTTAGTATTTTAGACCGGTCCCGTTGACACCAGTGAAAACTAAAGTGACGGTGTTCTACACCTCTGGAACGCTTCCTTCCAATCTCCCCAATGTTTGGACTGGTCAGGATGACATAGTCACATTAACATGGACTGGGACATTGACCTGGTTGGCAGATATAAATACCTCGGGGAGCCCGGTGGCTCGACCCGGTAGTGCGCTCACAATGCAGGCAATGCAAAGATATCTTTCCCCCTTTTCTCCAAACCGCTGCCCTGTCTCTCTTCACTGTCCTGTCCATAAAGGCACCAAAAAGCCACTGATATATATATATATATATATATAATATATATATATTATATATATATATATATATATATATATATATATATATATATATATATATATATATATATATATATATATATATACAGTATGCATCTGAGTATTCACATTGATCAACCATCCCGTTCTAAATATGACATACGAAACCAGAGTCACCCGACGTCTGCCACTGTTTTTCTTTACCCTTGTTGTGCTGTGGTGATTTTCTCTACCTGAATGCCACTTCCCAATATGAATGGGCTCGCTCGCTATCACATCACTGTGGTTTAAGACTTTTTTACAGTCTGTACACCTCTCACGCCCCATTGCACTTTATATGAGAACCCAGGGGGGGGCGTCACTGTAAGGAGTGCAGGCACTGTTGGGTTTGATGTCCCGGCTTGGCTTGCTTCCTCTTACTTGTGCTCTACTGTGTCAAAACGCCAAGGTCATCACGGACTGTTCTCCACACAATGGGCTCCAACGGTCTGTTCCCCGAGGACTGAGATGGGCGATAGGCATTTTTCTTTACTTGAATCAGCTGCAAAAAAATACTTAAATTTGACTGATCTAGTCTCACTTGCTGATTTAAAAGAGTTCAAACTAACTGATCTAGTCTAACTTGCTGATTTAAGTTTGTGTGGTATTGTACCCTGTGCCGTGCTGCCCTCTCTGAGGTCCCCCTTCAAAATTTGATTTATAACCTCAATTTGTTTCCTACCTGGATAAATAAGGGTTCAATATAATCCCAACAAATATGTGCTCTACATGTGGTGGGCCGAGGCTCCAGCTGTTTGCTCAACAGCTGACCACTGTTTACTGAATTATTTGTTTGGCGTTGCCTGTGGAAACCTTTAGCTAGAGAACAGACTACAGGGTCTGGATCTGAATGAGCATTCATAGTTTTCATATTCCAACGTCGCCTCTTTAAACCACGTTCAGACTGTACCAGATGAATTGTGCATTTCAGCAGTCAGAAGTACTTCTATTCCCTGATTGACTATTTAGTCCCGAATCTTCCGTTTGCATAATAAATGGCCTCCCACTGCCATGTTAGATCCTTAGCCAGGCTTTTCTTTTCAGGACTTCAAAGCAGCTTCCTTTTTGTTTCTTTGTGTAAGGGCAGAGTGGTGAAGGAGTTTGGTTCTTTAAGTACCGAGCCAAAACGATCAGAGTCCTGCTCCCCTTATTGTACACACCACATCTATTCTGCATTTCTGAACAAAGTACCCTTCTGCTTGACAACCTGATATCACGCTATACCACGTGGGTTAAAAGCCCCCCCTAGCGGGGGCCCCAGTCTCTCACAGGTAGAGCGCTACAGGCTCAGTCCATTGCATAAAAATGCAAAAAAAGAAAGAAAAAAAAAGCCCCTCCTAAAACCTAAATAACTATAAAATAAACAGCAGAGAGGAGGTTTTTGTGTTCATGTCGCGTTGGCGTCCATGACGGCTCTGAGTGGTGCTCGGAGCCAGAGGGGGGACGGGGGCAGCGGGAACCTGCCGGCCCTGAGGCCTCGGCACGTGATCCCCCGTCAGCTAGCATCAGCGCGGTCTGCCGCAGAGAGACAGCCAGAGGTCAGCTCAATGGCAGCGCAGCATCATGTGTACTCACAGGTCCGGCTGGGCCTCGCTCTAGCATAGGCACACTAGGATGTTACGCATCAAGTATAACATCATGGGAGGTTGGGATTACATTATTAATGCGTGCGTGTTGGTTGTCCATTGAGCCTCAGAGGCTGTTTCTCCTCCATGCTTGGTCTCTGTGTAGGTTGTACGAAGCTGCAATAGGATGGGAAGGAAGTGTATAAGATTAGTGGCGTCTACTAGGATTCCTCTCATGCAGCAGCTCGGGTTGATGAAAGGAACCTCAATCCGTTCCTCTTCTGTCATGTGTTATTAGTTTGATGCACTTTGGTTCAAGGCGTGTGAGTGTGAGAGGCCATCAGAAATGGAGGAAATGTCTACAACCACATACTATATAGCCGTCTGAATATAATTACATGCTCCTCGGTATTTCTATGTCCGATGTGGAATCTTTCATGGCCAGTGTATTTACTGTTACGGTTTCAAGTCGTCTCTTCGATCCACACATTTCCTATCAAAACCCTTTGGCGACGTCTCATACTGCGTCCTTCCTTCTCTCTGTCCGTCCAGAGGTCAGTCTGTTCAGCCCCTTCCTGGTGACAGAAAAGGTGCTGCTGAGGATCCTGCGTCACCCCGACGTCATCCAGGAGGTCAAGTTCAACGACAGCGACAAGCGCTCGCCGCACCACTTTGTGTACCAGCGGGGCCGACCCGTAGACTACTTCATCCTCATCCTGCAGGTACGCTCGGGGCACACTTCAAAGTAAAGGCGCAGAACATGAGTTGTGTACTTTGTTTTGATGTTGACCTTTGTGGGGATTAGAAAAAATAGTATAAATATGACGCACACACAGGTGCGCACAGACACACAAATTGTTCTACCCCGCTTCCTTTGCAATTATCCACATGACTCTTAGTACATCTTGAACGTCATGCCTGCTTAGTAATAATAGGCCTTGGTGTGAATGACTTTCACACAATCACACCCCCCTTAGCGTCTGCCCTGGCGGACAGACAGAAACTTACTGGGGACTGGATTTCAGGCAACGGTCCACAAGTTCACCTGTGAAAAATGGAGATGAATTTAACCATGATTTGAACTGCCTGGGAACCAGTTTAAGACCAGAACCATGAAGAGTTAATAGGTTTTCATGTAGGATTGTTTTGTACTGGTCCACCAAGTGATTCATTGACCTGTATGAAGTTGTTACCCAAAGCACGTTAATACGTGAACCAGTGCAAAATTGCAAATAAGTGGTTAAACAGTTGTTAACTCAATGTTGTGAGCCGCTTAGCGCGTTGTGTTTGGAGGCGTCGTGGCTGACACCTGAGGTATGGATAAAATAACCGTTAACACCCTACCAGTAACCAGAGAGTCGCCGATCCAATTCCGTGTGTGTGTGTGTGTGTGTGTGTGTGTGTGTGTGTGTGTGTGTGTGTGTGTGTGTGTGTGTGTGTGTGTGTGTGTGTGTGTGTGTGTGTGTGTGTGTGTGTGTGTGTGTGTGTGTGTGTGTGTGTGTGTGTGTCAGTGAGCGAGGGACACCAGGGTGAGGTGATTTGACCTAGCCCCGGTGACACCAAACTGCAGAGAGAGAGAAGAGAGAGAGAGAGAGAGAGAGAGAAAAGGGGAGAGAGAGCGAGAGACACCAGAAGCCCTGTGAGAGCTCCTGAGATGTAATATGTATGAGTCTCCCAAGTCGTTTGGTTACCTGAGGAGACCGCAGGACCTCTGCGTTGAGGCTGTACTGTATACGGTGTGCATTGATGTATAGATGCGAAAAAACCCTCCAACCAGCCCCAAGAGATATTCTATTAAACCACTGCAGCATTGCAAGTGCAAGATGGTCTTCTCGAGTCCAGTTTGGTCTCATCCACCCTAAAGGCTTATTTATGGTTCCACATTGATGGAATGACAACGTAGACGCTTCATCACAGTCGTGAACCTGTTTTGGTTTTGCATCGGGTTATAGTGATCGGACCAATCACAGCCCTTGCTGCTGCCTCGCCTAGACGCAAGGTTACAATTTTTGTGAGGCGCATGTCAGGCCCTTGCGGTGGATGCAAGGAGGGTACGCAAGGACGTAATGGGCCTTGAATTGCGTCAACGTGGAACCATAATCAGGCCTTTACAGTGACCCCAGTGGGAATCAAACTCCCAACCCTGAAGGTCCCTTCACTCCTGGCTCGCCCAGTTCTTCCGTACATTTGCATTTCTGCAAACGACGGCTTAACGCAAGCTTTTCCTTAATGGCCTGCGTCCGGATCGCTAGCCAATCTCTGTTAATTATAATAATACATTGTAAGGACTTATTCATTATGTATCTAATTATAATTGAAGTGGTGTTAGGATGGTGTACTTTCAGTGTGTCTTGAGTATTGGTGACTTCGCTAAGGAGTGAGGAAAGGTTGTGTGTTTGAGCCCTAATGTCCCACCTGTAGGTGTCCATTAGCAAGATGCCCTGACCAATGACATGTCGTTGAGGAGTAGATGCAGTCGAGATAAAACTTAATCTGTAGGTCTGGGTATGATTCAGTATGAATCACTGAGCTCTTCTTCTGTGGTTTCCAGGGACGTGTGGAGGTGGAGGCGGGACATGAAAACATGAAGTTTGAAACCGGACCGTTCTCCTTTTATGGGGTCATGGCCCTGAGTACCCCATCCTTGGGTGAGCGCACACACACACACACACACACACACACACACACACACACACACACACACACACACACACACACACACACACACACACACACACACACACACACACACACACACACACACACAGGCTTTATTTTTTGGGCTTCAAATAAACTCATTACAGTTAAAGGATTTTGGGTACCCCGTAAAATTTCGGTTGTTGAGTGGTAGCATGATGAATCTATGGGCCCTAGTCCATACACATATAGGGAAATAGAATACACTCGCAGCACCTAGTGGTGGGGTTTAGCTATGGCTGCTTCGACCTGGTGTTATTGTATACGTTGCTTTCGCATGAATGCCTCAATAAGGGATTGGTCCCTTACCCTACCTGACTGTTTTGTTAATCTATATTTCTGTGTATTTAATTGTTTTCTCTCTCAGCTGATTGTCTTCCTGTGCTATTTCTGTGAACATCATGCAGTTCAATGTGTGCGTGTGCAATGTCGCATCAATGTCAAAGTTAATTGTGAAACGAGGGTTGCTTGTCTGATTAGCAAATGACAAGTAACCGTCCTAAAAACATACACAGGCCAAATTAATCCCCTGAATGTGTGACACCTCAGTCCATGATTTTAGGTTCCACACCTGAAGAGAATTCATACACACTATTAACACTGAGAACCCTCTTCCTCCATCTCCACCGGCCAACCAAACGTGGTATTGTTATAAGTACTATTTAAATGAGAATACTGTTACTTTTGCTGATCAGCTGTTCACTCTTTCAAAAAGCAGATTAGTTTGCACCCAAATGGATGCATAATTTGTACAAAACGGCTTTAAATTAATGCAAAGAAGGTAAAGGGAAAAAAAATTAAGGTTTCAATAAAAAGGTAATCAATTTGACCTTTCCTTGAGAAAATAGCTTTGGCAATGGTTTCTCTCAGAATGGCCCAAGCCTAGCACTGGACCTGCCGGAGAATCATTTGAGGGTTAACCCACCGATCTAGCGCACTTTACCGCCCCCTGGTGTTGAAGATTATATCACAGCTATTATTCAAAAATGCCGAATGCTCGAGTGAATAATTAAATTAAACAAGGCCATGTCTCTCTCTCTCTGTCTCTCCCACTCCCTCTCGCAGCTGTCACTCCCCCTCTCTCCCCCTCAGTGGCGTCCCCCCCTCCGCGACGCCTCTCTCTTAAGAGGTTTTCTGTGTTCTCCCGTTTCCCAGGTAATGACCTTGCGTGGGTCAATCCGAGGGGAGGGATTTTCTAAGCCTTCTCACTAAACCCCCATTTCTCACCTTTATTCCCCCCCGCCCGCCATCATCTTAAAAGTCCCGCTCCAGCAAGTAGCAGCCTACATTTAGTCAGGGAGCAGCAATTATTCGGAATGAAAATGAATGATATTAACCTTTTAAAGTCACATTTTTACGTTTTCATTATTTCTCTAATGTTTTGGAAACTGGCTGGTTCGTGTTGTTTCATTGGATTTATTTAATTTATTTAGACTCTCTAGGAAAAATGTGCTAGAATGATCCCCAATGCGGTCTAGCTGCCGGCATCTTTGAGAAAGTGCCATAATTAAAAAACACACTGGACACAATATCACACTAATGTTTACAAAAGGAAGCACTATCACGCACTGGCCTTTATAGAAACCACCCTTTTCATGGTAGGTGAATCCCTTGACCACACATTGCAGCTCCTCCTTCTCCGGGTATGTCGGCGACATGTCATGCCCTGATTGGCCGGGTTACAGGAAGAGTCTCAGGACTCTGAGTGCGTCACAGTCGGGGCTCAGACCTAAGAGACTAGTTAACTTGCTGGATTAGGCTTAACCGTGCCCCCTCACCTCTCATCTCTAATGTAATCGCCCTGCAACCAACTCACACTTTCCATTCAGCCCTGGACCTATGGTCAGATGTTGTGTGTATTGATCACTAAACCTTATATATTTAATCTTGGTGGACCATAGAACTTTGGTTAACATCACCTTTTTATCCTCAATTCACCTCTACTCGATACACCGTCTCAAACCACAACCTCCATAAAACTTGACTAAAGACAAACAGACTCTAACCAGTGCCGTCCATTGCTTCAATGAACGTAGTGCAGGGGTAGACCCTGGACTCCCAGCGGTACACCTTTCACCACGCAGTGCTACCGCGCTAACACGCTAACACACAAGGCGTTGGGTTCCCCTGTATGACGTCAGAGCCCCTCCTCCCACCGTCACTCACACGTAACACAACACACCCCGCTGACCTCCTGGTCTGAGGGCGCATGTGGAGGAGCACGGCCCACCTAATGCGCCCACACAGTGCACGTGATCCACACAGTGCACGTGAGCAGCACAGTGCACGTGAGCTTGTTTGTGGACTTGTGGTCGTCTTCCTCTCTGCCCGCTCGCTCTCGTCTCTCTTCACCATTTCACCGACTCATCTCCTGCTGTTTTCGTCATGTCCCTCCTGACTTTGATTTTCCGAAATCTGTCCCGTTCTGAAATCGGAACTGTGTACGTGTTTATGTCCATGTGATGATGCACGCCGTATGTTTGCGTGTGGCTGTCTGTCCATCTTCACGCATGCCATTTGTGTGCGTGCGTCTGCCGGTCTCTCAGTCTGTGTTTTGTCTGTCTTTGTGTCTGCCAGTCTGTCTGCCTCGCTGTGTGTGTGTGTGTGTGTGTGTGTGTGTGTGTGTGTGTGTGTGTGTCTGAGAGTGTCTTGTCTGTCTGTCTGTCTGTCTGTCTGTCTGTCTGTCTGTCTGTCTGTCTGTCTGTCTGTCTGCAGTCAAACCATTGGTCTCAGTATTGATGTCCTCATGATTCTAAATCTCCCAGAGTTCCGTTCTCCGTCTCACGCCGGCGGTCTGAACCGCTCCGCCTCCCTGAGCTGTACTGAGCGTGCGCCGGACGCCCCGGGCTCCGTGGGTGGCAGCAACTCCCAGCTCCCCGGCACGCCCTTCCAGTACACGCCCGACTTCTGCGTCCGCGCCCTCACCGACCTGCAGTTCGTCAAGGTACCACCGGGGGCGCTGGTAGCTCATATCACGATAGAGGCATGGTGTGTGCTGTGTGATCTGTGAGGTGTCTAATGCAGAGGGGGGTTTGTGAGTATTTTGTTGTTCATTTCCATTCAAAAAGAGTTTGACTCAGTTTCGCCATGTAAGCTTTGACCTACGACAAACTCTTTCTCCTTTCGGAAGTTGAAATGCCATTTTTGATCAAACCTTATCTGGTGTTATATGATTGTTACAGGTTCATGTCACTGTATGCTCTCTTGGCGGACACTATTATTTGTAAGGGTCTTGCTATACCGTGACTGCCAACATTGTTGCCATGGATCAGTAGCCCCAATAAGAATCAAACCTCTAACCCTAGCCATGTTGATGCCTTTCTCTACCTTAAAGTGATGGGTTCGGCGTAAAATTCACCTAGGGTCATTTCCACCATGACATCCAGCCAAATACCCTGTTAGAAGCATTTTTAGCGATGGTCAACACTGGTCAAGATCGGGCTACGACCGGGCTATCAGCCGAATGGCTTAGTGCTGCGCGAACGGAACAGTGTGTTTATCTCGTAAATGATTAAATTACCCCACTAATAATGTCTGGAATGTTACCAAACTTGTCAAAGTAAAACTCACAAGTGTAATGAAAAAGCTAGTGAATTCAACACTCCATAGAAATGTATTGACTTTTATAAATGTATCAAGTATTCAATTATTTCAGTTGTCAATACATTTCTATGGAGTGTTGAATTCACTAGCTTTTTCATTACACTTGTGAGTTTTACTTTGACAAGTTTGGTAACATTCCAGACATTATTAGTGGGGTAATTTAATCATTTACGAGATAAACACACTGTTCCGTTCGCGCAGCACTAAGCCATTCGGCTGATAGCCCGGTCTTAGCCCGATCTTGACCAGTGTTGACCATCGCTAAAAATGCTTCTAACAGGGTATTTGGCTGGATGTCATGGTGGAAATGACCCTAGGTGAATTTTACGCCGAACCATCACTTTAATTAATAACATTGGTACCTTGTTCAAGGAAAACCAAACGTAACTTTCCATCTATAATAAGTTGTTAAGTGGGGCGTTACAAGCTATGAAATGCGATGCCCGTCAATCAAACATGCTGGCTTGCCTCGCCCCTAATAAAACCTGTGTATTATTCTGTATTATTGTGATTGTGATCTAATGCCCCCCCAGATAACGCGGGCCCAGTACCAGAACGGCCTGCTGGCCTCCCGGCTGGACAGCAGCCCCCAGACCCCCGAGCCCGGCCACCCCCGCCTGGACACCTCCTTCTCCCTGCCCCCCATCAGCCCCCCGGCCCCCCGCGCCTCCGTCCCACTGGCGACCCCGCCCGCCCCACGCCCGCCCGCCCTGTCCCAGCCCCCCCCGCCCGCCTCCGCCCGCTCCACCCACCCCCGACTGTCTCACGGAGGTCCTCCCCCACGCCCAAGCACCCCCTCCCCCTCACCGTCGCCCCCTCCTCCTCTCCCCGAGGGACCCCCACCACCACCACCACCTGCCCCACGCCCACCACGCCCCCCCGCTGGCCCAGACGCCGCTGGTCACCGCGGCGACCACGGCGCCAGGGGGCGACCAGCTCTCCAAACCCTCGCCCTCCCCTCCGCCCCCGCCGCTCCCCGCCTCCTCCCCGCCACGCCCGGAACACGCGTCCCCGCCGGGCGAGACCGCCACGCTGCTCGGCGACCACCATAACTGCAGCGGGCCCCCCGCGGCGGTGGGCGTGGGGGCCGGCACGGCGCGCAAGCCCAGCCACCCCTACGCCCACGTGCACACCATCAGCCACGCACACACCGAGAGCACTATTTAGCAACGTGACCCCCCCCCCCGGGGAGGGGCCACACACACACACACACACACACACACACACACACACACACACACACACACACACACACACACACACACACACACACACACACACACACACACACACACACACACACACACACACACACACACACGTTCCTGATCTTTGACCTGACCTCATGATGGATGGAGAGGACCTCCCCTCCGTCTTCCCCCCTGCATGACCCTTCCTCCGCCCCCCCGGCCGCCCCCCCCAGAGCGGTGGGGCGGGCGCCGCTGCACCCCCCCAGACGTGTACATACCCTATGCAGGTCTGAAGGGGGGTTTTCTTGTTGTTTTTCCCATTGGCGAGGTTGTGCTGTGGGTCGGGTCAAATGGACCAAAAACAGAAAATGATGTTTCCTCTATTTCCGTGTGTTTCCATGGCGATCATTCTGAGGACCTAAGGGGGAACACGCAAGCCTCACTCAACCGGTTACCCAGAGTGTTGCATTGGGTTGAGTTATTTTTAACTTTTTGGGGGTTTCTGTTCATGAAAAATATGGATTGTTGTTGATGAAAGCTGATATTTTCACAGCTTCCAAGTGTTCCAATGGACCTCCATTTGTTTGTTTAGGGTTTGTCTGTATTTTAATTCATTTATTTATTCTTTGAAAATTAGAAGGCGTGGACAACCCCACCTAGTAAGTTTCGAAACATATGGCGCAACAAACGATGTATTTTGATTTATTTTAATGCATTTTCTGTTTATGCATATGCAAATTGTCTTTTGCTGTTGTCCGTGACAACGTAGAGTACAGCTCATCGATGAGACCAAGGGAATCACCTGCTAGGGAGTCCACTTGGTGCGATATCTAGGAGGGCATTATTAACACTGAACCACCGTTTAAGAGAAACATTAGACTGTAATATGAATCGGTCCAAACCGGTGCCCACGGCCTGTGACGAAACAAATCAAGAATGGGCTTCGGAGATCTTCCCAGAAGGTGGTAACGTCAGCTGAACCCTGATCACATCGCAAAACAGTCATTTAATCGTAAACCACTGTTCTATTTATTCTGTGCAATGTTGGTTTTTACCTATTTATGATGCATTTGATTTACATTGTTTGTTTGATGTATTTATTTGATTCGATTATTTTTCAACGTCTTCGCCGTTCCTTGGGAACGCTCTCATTCTATACTCAAGGACGCAGCTGGTATTTGACATGCCGCCAGCATTCATACGGATCTCTTTATCAACACACACTCCCCCTGGCACATCCTCACCGAACTCCGCTCCCTACCGACGCCTTGACCTTGGGGGGGGTATTGTTTGAGTTACCGTTGCGCAAAATGTTGGACCACTGTACAATGCTTCCATTACCACTACATGATGTCACCCCTTTTTTTGGTTTCTATCTCAAGTTAAGTCTCGCGTTGGATGTTTGTTTGAGGGTGATCGAAATGACTGGATTGTGACCTGTACCGAAACATAATTCGGTTGCTTTCAAGCTCTTCGTCCAGCGAGTTCTCTCTACAGTTCCATGTCACTGTTGCGTCGTGACCTCACACTTTAAGTTTGTGTATGCTTTAACTTATTTATTTATTGAATTACCGTTACAGATGTTTTTATTTTGAAGGAGGTAGCAAGCTCTTATTTTGAAAGGACGACCAAAACTGTTCTGTTCTGGGCCAAAGCAGGCTCTGAATAAGGTGTTGTACTGTAGCACATGGCATTTTAAGACGATTTCCACAAACGTGTAGCACGGCTACATTGACACCTATAGCGTTGTGTGTCACTGGCCTAAATTCACAAGTGAAACCTAACGATTAAACTGTACAATTTATTTTCTTAATAGATGGTTCCTGAAGTGGTGATCTGAAATCACTGTAGCAATGACCTCACATCCAGAAGGAAGGCTGGAGTCTAGAATATTCCAGACGGTTTGCGTTCTGGAGGAGACTGTCATTTTTATTTATGTGAGTAAAGCCGTGGTCAGAAGGTAAAAGTAGATTATAGACCTCATTCACCTAGCAACCATGTGGGTACCTTACTCATCTCCAATCGTTGGTGTAACTGAAAACTCAATGCACTGCTTTTAGGTGTGCAATCCATTTTCTCACCCAGGTAGCACTCAGAATGCTAACCTTCTAGATTCCAGGTTTACCTTAGCAACCAGGCTGCTAGGTGAATAAGCTCTATTGGACTGTATGAAAAACAGGCGAGTAGGCTAGCACCTCAATACGGACCGAAGAGAAACGACAAAGAGAGGACGATTGTGTAGCTTCTCTAATGGGTGAAGGCAAGCTCCGATGTTGATGCCGATAGCATGTCTTTATTTTAATGTTTGTTCCTCCTATGTATGCTGTGATGCCGAAGTACTATAAAATGTATATATGAGTTATTTTATTGATCATAGTTAAAGCAATTTATTTTACTTTATATGTTAAAAAAATAATCTATTTGTATAAGCACTAGCACTGATATGAAGGAAGTTAGAGTAGCTACATATAATTTACATAGTATACATACTATTCAGAATAAACAGATATTTAAACGTGAAACATGACTCCCAAAGAATTCCCCTCTCTTCCATCCTGATAATATTATGGAAGTGAAATAGAAAAAACAATCCTGTTGCGTTTAGATTTTGTCAAGGACAGACAAAAAACCACAACCCTTTCAGGTCTTTTTGAGAGGAAAAAGACATTGTCATTTTTGGAATGAAGGGATTCTCTAGTCATCATAGCCTTATGTTTTGAAGCGATGCCACAGACCTGCCTGCTGGTTCACTACAGGTCACGTGGTTGTCTTCTAGACCGTTCTGGGTAAGCCACTGGTTGGCTGCGTGGCTATGTACCTAAGTATATGTGTGAAAAGAAGAAAAAAACGTTAGAATTGTTCATTTATTTATTGTAACCGATATGTTTGTGTTCAAGGCTCCCACGAGGAGTGGATCTGTTGTAGCCTACAGGGCTCCCAATGATGAGGCACACGTTTCAGTGGTTTGGAGCCCTGCCCTGAAAGTAGTGTGCGTTTTGTTATTTATGTTATGTTCCTGTAAATATCCATGTATATGATGTGAAGAGACGGGCATTTGTTCTTTATGTCACTTTGGGGAAAAAATAAGCTTTTTGAAGTTCTCTCCATTGATCTATTCTGTTGTTTGAGAGGAAAGCATTATTACATAGCAATAAACATTTCAGATTGTTTTTCCTGAGAGAAAACACAAAGTTTGGCATGTATTTCTTACACACATCTCCACAACCCTTTCAGATCATGTAACATCAATGGGCCCAGTATAATAATATTATTATTCCCAGTCTGTGGCTCACCTTGGCCCCTTGAGCTTATCTGTATTTTTTTCTCCACAGGCTACCTCGTGGCCTTCGGGTGGCAAACCCCTCCATTCTCCTTTCCCACCCTTTTGCTTTACTCCTTTCGGTTATCTCCTCCCTTTTTTTCCTTATCTCCCAGCCTCCTCCTCTTCCTTCACACTTAAATTCATTCATTGTTTCTCCTTCGATGTTTCTCTCTTCCTTTTTTCAAACTCTAAGCGCCTCTCCCTTTCTCTACTGCCACACCATAATTATTGAAATTCCGCTCTAACCGTCAACCCGTTCCGTCTAATCAGCTCTGTGCTGCGTTGTATGATCCAGCCACAGAGCCCGACGGGTGAGGCTTATCGCAGGCTCCTGCGGTGTTACTGCAGTGTTGGTGTGATGATTACGTTAGTCCCTGGAGGAGAAGGTTAAAGATTTCTGAGGAAGTGGACACTTTCCACCTTAACGAACCCACTGTGTGTTGTTTCAGGGTGGAGTTCTGTTTTCTGGGGAGTGGGGGGGGGGGGGGGGCATCGGGGGGGACATTTACACTACCTCCACACTCCGTACACATACAAGCCATCGGCTCAGGCACGGTATTGTCCATTTCAATGTTTTCTTGGCTGCGTTGATCGTCTGAAGTTTTTCTGTTTATATAGGGACTGTAAACAAATCTAATCTCATATTTGATTGTTGATTGAAGAACGGACAATTGGCTACTCAACCACATATCCATTAGGCCTACTGGTTTGTTTGAGTAAAAATAAGTATGACACAATATTAAGAAGTATATGACAATAATAGCCTCAAATAAAATAAAAATATGTTTTTTTGGTGGATCCAAGTAGTCAAACCTCCCTTAAAATGTCAGCTATTAGTCCACACGAGGACGGCATTTATACAGGATGGAGACTTCAGTTAGTTCTAGTTAATTTATTACTTGTTATAATTTACTCTAATTTGTATCTTCATTGCAGATATGCTTGATCTACCGCGAGCACACACACACACACACACACACACACACACACACACACACACACACACACACACACACACACACACACACACACACACACACACACACACACACACCATGGTAACTAGGTTTACTCATTGCCAGTAGGCTATCCAGTGTGGAAAATAGTTTACAAATGTATATATTAAAACTTTGACATGGTTCACTGTTCTGTATTCAAAGTAACCCGAGAAGACACGAGAACGAGTAGTTTAGCACATTACATTCGTTCATTACATTGTGTAATGTTAAAATAATTCGAGGTTAATGTGACCAAATTGATTGTAGAGTACAGACAATAGTTGGTGCAGGAGCATACTTTCTGAAGAACATAAATAACGGAGGGCGGGGAAACGTGTTGTTTTCTGTGTTTTCATTGGCTCCCAGCCCACGCGGATCTCGATTCGGTAGGTTGTTTTCAACAGGGAGGTGCAGTCACAACGCAGAGGTGCAGTCACAACGCACAATAACGCAGAGGGCAACCTACAGAATTCATAATTGCAAATTAATGTATGTTGTTTTATCATAAAATCGTAATCAAAATGAATCGAAAGTTAAGCTTTGATTTCCCTGTACTCCGTTTGGCTTAGCAGGGTCCTGGTGGGCGGGTCCAATGCTACAGTGGTAGCGTCACATGATCCACGCAGAGACGGGCTCACTAATTCCAATATGGTGGCCAGCTTGGCAGGTCTACGATTGCTGTTGATGTTATTGTTGTTCTGCGGGATCAGGGACGGCGCCTGCAGCCAGCGAGCCCCGCTGGTCGTAGGGCTGCGACTGGAAGACCCGGAGGGTCGGGTGTGTATGAAGGAGGGAACAATCTTGGCACCAGCGGGAGCCAGTTTTAAGGTTCGCCTGTTTGGATCGGAACGGCTGAATGGAAGCTGGCCGTGGGTCGCGTTTGCCACAGTAGCTCCGGGGGAGGCCAGGGATGTGGGAGACGCGGCCGACCCGTGTGGGCAGGAGAGCAGTCGAGGAGCGGCCGCGTTCGAGGCGACGGAACTCCTCGTCCCCCCCGACGAGGAGTACAGCCGGATTATAACGGTGCAGACGCGCAAAGATAGCATCCCCTCGGTCGCCGTAGGGGTAGCAAGAGATCAGACCTACCACCACCTGTGCGTACGGGAAAGTAACGGGAAATGGGCATCTGTCAGACCGGACAGACTGCGGGTCATCGCCGAGAGCGTTCTGCCCAGGGACTACATCCCGGCGTGGGGGGTGGCCGTTCTGGTGGTGGCGCTGGTTGTGGTGTGCGGGGTTTTGAAGATGGTGAACCTCAGCCTCCTGTGGCTGGACCCCCTTGAGCTCTACGGTCCTCCACAGCTGCGGGTCGGAGGAGGAGAAGCGGGGCGCTAAACGTTTGGAGCCAATTAGGAGAAGAGGCAACTTCTTGGTGAGTTCACTCAAAGCAGCATTAACTTAACCAAATTACTAAAATAAAGATGTGTACGTTTGACGTTCATTCCTCCATTCCGCAGGTGTGTTCCTTGGTGTTTCTGTGCGCCCTGGGTCACTCGGTTGTAGGGGTGTTGCTTTACAAGGCTATCGGCGCCATTGCACCGGCAGTGTTCGCAAGCGCCTTCCTCATCTTTCTGCTGGCGGAGTTGGTGCCACACATCCTGGCCTCGGGCTACGGCTTCCAGATGGCCCCGGGGCTCACCTGGTTAGCCCAGGTGTGCATGGTGCTGACCTGCCCGCTGTCCTGTCCGCTGGGCCTCATCCTGGACCTCGCGCTCAGAAGGGACATTAGCACGTGTGGCATCCGGGAGAGGGCCATGGAGATGATCCGCACCAGCGTCAACGACCCCTACAGGTAACCAACTAACCATAGCGAACGAGTATCAGGTTGGGGTAGTAGTAAAGAACTATATAGGTAACTTACGTAAAAAGGGTTACTAGTATAAGGTTGAGGTAACTAGGAATAACCCCTAAAGCTAGCCATTTGTAACTAGTATCAGGTTCAGGTAACTAACTGGCAACTAGAATCAGGTTCAGGTTACTAATTATTGGTCACTTTTATCAAGTAACTAACTAACTAACTATTGAAAACTAGTATCAGGTTCAGGTAATTCGTGTCAACCCATACAGCTAAGTTACTCACTATTACCCAACCCTACAGGTAACTAACTAACTATAGGCAAAAAGTAAAAGCTACAGGTAACTTACTAACTATTGGTAAATAGTATCAGTTTCAGGGGACTAGTAATGTCACCCACAGTGAACTAACTATTGGTAACTAGTATTAGGAACATGTAACTGCCATCAGTTACAGGTAACTAAATAGGTAAGTCTATTTACCTACTTATTAATTAACTAGTGACAGGGGAGCTAACTATAGGTAACTATTTACAGGTACAGCTAACTAACTATAATTACTTACTAACGTCAAGTAACTAACTAACTACTGGTAAGTAATAACAGGTACAGGTAACTTATGTCCCACTAAAGGATAGGTAACTAGGTAGTGGTAACTAATCACTGGTCATTAACGACAGTTAACTAAAATGCTTAATTCATCAAATGAACAAATTTCAAACCAAATAACTAAAATAACACAAGATAATTGTATTTCTTAATTCAAAAAGCTGCGATTGTGATGGTCCTGTGTGTGTATCACCTCGACCATCATCATTAATCCCCCCACTGGCGTCCATCGAGTCATTCTCCGCCTGTCTCCCGCTCCCCGGTGGGTGCGCTCGTTTCCGCTCCCCAGTGAGTTTGTGAAGGAGGAGTTTAGCCGGGGGTCCTTGCGCAGCAAGACGGTGGAGGACATCCTGACCCCGCTGAAGGAGTGCTTCATGCTACCCAGCACTGCCACCCTGGACTTCTCCACCATGTCCGACATCATGCAGAGTGGCTACACCCGCGTGCCCATCTACGAGGAGGAGAAGTGAGTGTGGCACCCGACACCAGCCCGTAGGCTCTGCTACGTCGTCATCCGTCTGAAACCATGGAGAACATGGACGGGCCTTTTTCCATATTTGTCTATTTCACTAAGCTGTCGTTTCGCAGGAGCATTTCTCCAAAGCGGCTTGATTTTTCTTTGTTTTACACACAGTGGTCACGACCGGGTAGAGGTTAGACATCCTGCTCAAGGACACCTACAAGACATTGGGGATCGAACCCAGAACCCTTTCAATCGAGAGTCAAATCACCTTAACCAGACTGCTATACCCCCCCCCCCCCCCATTTGTCTGGATAGACCAGAGCTTGAAGGGTTTGAGTCCCAGCCCAAAAGGTTTGGGTCTTGAACCACAAATGACCAGCTTCTCCCCGTAGTCCTACTGGCACCCGCTTCCTCACAAGATGTCGATCATAAAAGGACTGACTTGTAATCGGACGATGTAGACAACTGTGAGCCTTGGCTAAACTTCAGGCTGTGTTGTATTAATAAACAGGGTGTGTTTGATCACGTCACACGCCTCTCTCCCTGCCCAGATCCAACATCGTGGAGATCCTGTACGTGAAGGACCTGGCCCTGGTGGACCCCGACGACTGCACCCCCATGACCACCATCACCAAGTTCTACAACCACCCGCTGCACTTCGTCTTCAACGACACCAAGCTCGACGCCATGCTGGAGGAGTTCAAGAAAGGTGTGTGTGTGTGTGTGTGTGTGTGTGTGTGTGTGTGTGTGTGTGTGTGTGTGTGTGTGTGTGTGTGTGTGTGTGTGTGTGTGTGTGTGTGTGTGTGTGTGTGTGTGTGCGCTCGTGACCACATTGTTAACCTTCAACATAACCTGTCGCTGAATGGGCTCGTGTACTTTTCATCAGTGTTGGGCTTTCCTTTGGAAATGTAGGTTTTCTTTATACCTGTTTCTCATGTTTCATTTGCATTTATGACAGTTTACTGTCACACCAAAACACCATGGCTTGGTTCCCACCCCAGTGTTACTAGGGATTGAGTCATTAATCAGGGCTCCACACTGCCACTGATGTGTTTGTAATGGCGACATTATGTCTGTCCAGTGCCACTGAAAAACGTAGCGGCAGAACTGCCAGTAGTGTAAAATGTACCAGACTTTGGACACAAATTTGACTCACTCCATATTCTGGATACGCCCAGATTTCGACATTGTTTCGTTCTTCATTGCGTTAGCATTGCGTTGTTGACAAGGAAATCCATTTGCCCAAATGGGTTTATCATTACAGAGACATTCCTGAGGGGGACCTGTGCTATCATGACAGACATCATTTATTGTCACTTCTGTTGGACGAGGTCTCAAAATACCCCTTCTAACTTCTGGTTATTTAAGCCTCATTTGTAAAGCAAGACTTGTAAGAAAATGTGGTTGCATATTAACATTGTTGCAATCATAACCCTTATCAAGTTCCTATTTCCTATCCTACTCTCAGCCATTCAGCAGGTGGTTTTATCCAAAGTAACTTGGATACAATGTATTTTCTATACAAGGAGCACCTTGTCCAATGTCCAAGGATACCTACAGGTAGACTGGGTGGCCTTTGAGTCAAAAAACCTTTGGCCTATGGTCAAAAACCATAAGCTATAGACTATTCTGCCCACTACATGCTAGCTCATCTAATTAATGACCAATGTCTTTGGGAGGCGTTATTTATAAATAATTAAAGTGTGGGAGAAATCAAGAATGTTAACCCTGTCCTATCATTGGACCTCTCCCCTGTCTATCACGTGCTCTCTCAGGAAACTCCCACCTGGCTATCGTCCAGAAGGTGAACAACGAGGGGGAGGGAGATCCCTTCTACGAGGTGCTGGGATTGGTGACCTTGGAGGACGTCATCGAGGAGATCATCAAATCAGAGATCCTGGATGAATCCGACGGTTACAGTAAGAAAACAATTCATGGCTTAAATCCCTTGTTGATTCTGATTCTTTTCAATTGTTTTTTATTAAAGTGATCACATTTCATCACATTTCATCCAACAGTAGTTTTGTAGTCCAGATGTATTATGTGTGTAGCCCGTAATCTCTCTCACAGTCCTTAACAATAAAGATGAAGAGGGAACAAAGGAGAGGGATGATTAGGAGCGCAAAAGGTGCCGAATGGGAAGACAAATTGTGCAATTAAACCATTGTTACGCATTAAAGGCATTTTATCGACGATTATCCAAAAGTGACATTGTACTTAAGTTAATATATTGGTTATCAGCCAACAGTAATGATAAAGTCAATTGATGCCATCGAATAGCTACCGGCCTTAGTTTTGTTGCGACAGGATCTTGTCAGATAACTACCAATGCTAGGGTTATAGTAAGCCATAACAAACCATCTGATATCCACGGGCAGTATTTCGGTAATAAATGGGGTTTCATGATATCCTTGCTTAATCTAGTAATGTAACAGATATCCACGGGCAGTATTCTTGGTAGTAAGGGGATGTCGATGCATCGGGCTTACTGTAGTGACATCGGAGCTCAGTGTGGTGTTAATTTTAAAGATTTATTTCTGCATTTTTATGCTTTATTATAGAGTTATTATAGAGTGAGACAGAGAGGAAGGTATGGGAGATAGAGAGGAGGACATGCAGCAAAATAACCCTGGGCAGGATTCAACTCTGGTCCCCCTACTCTGGTCCCTACTCTGGTCCCCCTACAGTGGACCCCCTACTCTAGTCCCTACTCTAGTCCCTACTCTGGTCTCTACTCTGGTCTCTACTCTGGTCCCTACTCTGATCCCCCTACAGTGGACCCCCTACTCTAGTCCCTACTCTAGTCCCCCTACAGTGGACCCCCTACTCTAGTCCCTACTCTAGTCCCTACTCTAGTCCCTACTCTGGTCTCTACTCTGGTCTCTACTCTGGTCCCTACTCTGATCCGTACTCTGGTCCGTACTCTGGTCCGTACTCTGGTCCGTACTCTGGTCCGTACTCTGGTCCGTACTCTGGTCCCTACTCTGGTCCCTACTCTAAACCGATCACCTTCTCCCCTCTCCAGTGGACATGAAGGTCAAGCGTCGGCTGGCTCCCCTGGAGATAACGCTGGAGCCCCGGGCCGCCCACGAAGAGTTCTCCCTCTTCAAGCTCCCGGAAGGAGAGCCCAAGGTCCGCACCTCCCCCCAGCTGCTGCTGGCCACGCATCGCTTCCTCTCCAGAGGTAGGGCTGCTCCTGGGAGGGATGGAAGGAGGCTTCATGGGTAGAGGACGGGGATACATAGGTAGAAGGAGGGGGGGGGCTGGGTATGTTGATGGGTATAGATAGATAGAGGGAGGGGGGGCTGGGTATGTTGATGGGTATAGATAGAGGGAGGGAGGGGGGGCTGGGTATGTTGATGGGTATAGATAGAGGGAGGGAGGGGGGGCTGGGTATGTTGATGGGTATAGATAGAATATAGACAGATGGATGGATGGAGGGAGGGATGACAGATGGCTCAATTATCATCCCTGAGGGTAATCTACAGCCTATGTTCTAAGATGACCTATCAGGGAGCTTCTAATGATTCTGGGTTTCCAGTTGGGCTGAAGGTTCTCGGTAAGAGCAGTGGTGGTTGGATTAGTCATTACGTTAGATGGATCTCGTAGAGACAGTGAAGTTAACCTCTGTTTTAATATGCAGGCAGAGCGTTTCAGCTCTCAGTGTTAATGATCTGTTTAAAAAACATATATGACTGCGTGCATAGTTGGTTTTAGTGACGGGAAATCAAAAGGTTTTCATCAACGTTATTATGTATTAAAAGTGTTATTTATGGGGAGAAAACAAGAAAGAGAATATGGGAAGCAAGTTTTGGAAAAGTGATTCAGATGGATAATGCCTTGGTGTGGATGATGCCTGATTTAAAGTATCCTTCTCATGTTATTCAATAAATTGCACATTCATTCATTCATAGATAATCAATGTCCAAAAGAACTTTCCATGCTGAACGTTTCAATTGTTTTGAAACAGATTTAGTTTCACGTTTCACATTCAGGCCAGGACCACCAGTTCAGACCTGCACAGCCACGTCTGCGGCCGGTAATCTAGTAAGGCTTCTCTGACCTCTCACCTCTGACCTCTGACCTCTGCAGAAGTGGAGCATTTCAGCCCGGGCCGGGTGTCCGAGAGGGTCCTGTTCCACCTCCTCCGCCACCCCAGTGTGAACCAGGAGGTGCAGTTTGACCCCAGCAACAGGCTGAGTCCTGAGCACTACCTGTACACACGCAACCACCCCGTCGACTACTTCATCCTCCTGCTGCAGGTACTGTAACATTTGCCTTTTTAGTTATCCAAAGCACAGCACTTTGGTCAGTTATGCTGTCTGTAAATTAAATTGTCTTAACTTTATTTACTTCTTTAAGACCTTAACCATGTGTTGCAGCAGTGTACTGTTTACTAATTACTGTTTTTAAAGGTTGTAGCAGGTTAAATTCATGCGCATTCTTATTTGAGCTAAATCTTCGCTATGATTGTTTATTCTCAGGGTCGCGTGGAGGTGGAGATCGGGAAGGAGGGGCTGAAGTTTGAGAACGGAGCGTTTACGTATTACGGCGTTTCTGCTCTAACGGCGCCCTCTTCAGGTGCGATGTGGAACTAACATGTTTTCAGACACAATCTCAAATCGTTTAAATACAAGTGATGGTATGCAGTACAATCTTTCGAGTTTGTAGAATACAATGAGCATTCAATGTCATAAAAATCTATAGTTGACCATAATCTCCATGTTTGTTTGATTTGTAAAGAGCGCATATGTTTGTTTATTTGTGATGATAAAGCAAGACCATGCATTATTAATCCCAGACGGGACCACTGGCTGGAATGATATCCTGTCGGGATGACGTTTTTATTTTATCATACATTGCTTAACGTGTGTGTGTGTGTGTGTGTGTGTGTGTGTGTGTGTGTGTGTGTGTGTGTGTGTGTGTGTGTGTGTGTGTGTGTGTGTGTGTGTGTGTGTGCTCGCTCCTCTGTTTGTGTCTTTCCGTGCTTGTGTGTGTGTTCTATATGCGTCCTCCTCGCAGTGCACCAGTCCCCGGTGTCGAGTCAGCGCTACACCCCCAGGGACCCCTTCGAGCTGGGGGACGCCGCCAGCCCCTCCAGCTACTGTCCGGACTACACCGTGCGCGCCCTCACTGACCTGCAGCTCATACGGGTAACGCCTCCCCCCTCCCCTCCCCCGACCGCCTGCTGTCTCTGCTCCGTCAGTCACTCCCATTACACTTTCTCCAGACCCTCTTTGGGGGCGTGGGACAGTCTGGGGGTTAGGGGGTTAGACACCCATATGAAACTCAATAAAACTCATTGTACGTAGTTTGGATTAAAAAGTTTTTGCTGACTGGATCAAACGTTTTGTGTTACTAGTTTGTAAGGGCAAACATCATCAACCCCACTTCCACCTCTTGTTAAAACCCTTAAGACCCTTTAATACGGAACATGTACTAGCTAAAGGGTTGAATGGCATGCTCATCGTATTCATGTTTGTACTTGTGTGTGTGTGTGTGTGTGTTTAGGTGACACGTCTGCAGTATTCTAAACGCGTTGATGTCCTCTCAAGGCTCTCAGAGCCCCGAGCCCCCTGAGGTGAAGGTCCTCCCCAACAGCCAGACCAAGCTGCTCAACGAAAGGAACTCCGCACAAGGTACCCCCCCCCCCCCCCCCCTCCGCACTATAAGCTCGCTGCTTACCCCTCTGATGAGGGTCTCCTGAAGCACAGCATCGCTGACTTCCTGAAATCATGTAACCTTTCCTATTTTTATTTGTTATATATTTGGTCATGGTTATCGTTGTACTTCTTTCAAATAATCGTATCTTTCTAATCCTTCAACTAGTCTTTCTAACCTTTTAAAATAATAATCTATTTTTGTTTCCTATTTTCTATTAACCTTTCTATTTTTCATTCCATCGCCTGCGAATCTCCCTTTCTCTTGAACAACAAACCAACATCTTGCCGAATCGATATCTTGTTGACCTTTGAGTCCTTCACTCCAACTAAGACCTTTTCTCTTGCTCTTCTTTTTTCCCCCTCCTTTTTTTTTTATGTTGCCCTCATGTGCACCCGTCTCTCTCGCTCTCTCTCTCTTTCTCTGTCTCTCTCTCTGGCCCAACCCCAGAGTTCCCCGTAAACTTTTCATTCTTTGACACCATCGAGAACTACTGTTAATACCGCGTCGCATGAGGTAATGATGACGTCATCTGTGGCATGTTGCAGGACACTCACCACCTAACCCATCAGGCAGCAGAGCCTAAAACAAACCCCAAAGGGCACCAGAACTAAACATGACCCTACATGAAGTAGTAGGAATAACAGTAGTATATTATAGGAATAATAGTCTAGCATTAGCCACCGATGATCAAAGATGAGTCAACGATAATGACTGTTGGCCAATCGCCTTGCGGCTTACTTCTACCAAATAGAACATCCGAATACGTTATATATTTACACATTTGACATCCATCATGTACATGTCAGTTAAATACGGGATAGACATTGGGGTATGGTGGTTCAGAAGGCTCATGGTTCAGCTGATATTGTGGCTGTAGTTTGGTATATATTTTGAATATTGAACAGTGAATTTGTTGCAACACTTGCATTGATCAAAAGATTTTCTCTGAGACCATTTTGTTTGTGATAGTCCTGGCTTCCTACCGCTCTGGACTAGCGGGTTGATGCAGTGCTTCGCACTGGGGGGGTGGGGGCCAGGTTAACAAACACCCACAAACAACTGAAATCCTCCAAATCCCTTAAAGAACGACATCTGGTGTTCCTTTGGACGAACCTTTGTTCAACCTCAGTCCTGTCTGTGTTGAACCGCATGCATCCAATAGTGTGCATCTGGATGCTTAACATTTAATTGTTGTCTGACTGGAAATATATGCCGGTGAAAGCATATATTGAATGACGTTGTTGTGCCGGCACTCACCTCTTTGTTCAAGCCCACACATAACCCGGCGGGATCGTCATTTAGAGACCCTGAAAACCATGTGAAGGGACTATGCAGACGTTCTCTCTTTCTCCCTCTTCCTCTTCCTCTCCATCTCTGGATCTCCATCACTAACCCCTCACTAACCCCTAGCTAGCTGCACGTGTAGCGACATTGAACACCTGCTGTGACCTCATTGTACCTCTAACACCCTCCCCCCCTCACCGCCCCCCCGTAAACCAACACCCCCCCTGTTAAAAAGTGGTGAAGACGTCTGTCGTGTGTAGGGGGGGTGGGGATGCTGTGGCTGGTGTTCACTGGTGGTCTCTCATCTCCCCCCCCCCCCCCCCCCCCCCCGTCCTCCTCCCTTTCCACCTCCTTCTCCTCCTCCTCTCACCCCATCTCTCCTCTCACCTCCTGGGCTCCACAGGTAGCAGTAAGGCCCTGGACGACTGCAGTGACCAGGAGGCATAGGGCCCACCTCCTCCTCCTACTGCTCTCTGCTCCCACCGTGGCGGAGAACCATCGCTGGTTGTTTATTTCTTATTTAAAAGCAGTGAATCATGCATCGCTGGAATGTAGCTATTAGACCCTAGAAAGAGTTTTCGTCTCCGTTTAGACCTGTTTAAATGACATTCCCTGTTTTTATTGTTTTCTTCAACGGACTGGTGTCAGTGTTGATCGACACATCTTTTCTTTGGTGGTGCCTTCCGCTCAGGTGCGCATTCCCCACCACCTGCTCACAGCGTCCGTTCCGTCACTGTCGCATCCTTCCTCCCTGTTCACCCGTCTGATTGCCAAAGCTGAGCGCGTGTTTCTCTTGATCCATTTTTGTTCCACAACATCAATTCATTTTTAGACACGCAAACCTGAATAAAAAAAAACAACAGGTTAAAGGCTGCACGTTGTTCTACTGTCGATAAGCTTCATTTTACTGTGCGGTACGCCCAATAGTACTGATATATAGAACACTTTAATACAGTGTACATACACAAACACAGGACTGTAGTCGCGTAGTAGAATTCTTCCTCTCGGTCACAACCTATATAGCTGTGATGTATTAAACATCAGACAGAAAAAGGCTTCAAAGGAACCCATGGATTGAATATAACGATGCTGGTGTGTGTGTGTGTGTGTGTGTGTGTGTGTGTGTGTGTGTGTGTGTGTGTGTGTGTGTGTGTGTGTGTGTGTGTGTGTGTGTGTGTGTGTGTGTGTGTGTGTGTGTGTGTGTGTGTGTGTGTGTGTGTGTGTGTGCTCGCTCTAGTGATGTCACACTGCTCTCTTTTAGTGCTCTACCGGTTAGATGCATGATTGTAAGAATGCTCCTGTAGTAATACTTCAAAAGAAGACAGATTCAGGTATTTTTGGAATATGTTTGGATAGTCTTCAGACGGGGCGACGCGATCCCGGTTCCATGGACACTTTTGCTTATTTTTCAATAAATAGATAATGGACATGGTCTGGTTGTTTCAGATGACCTACTGGGTTTTGCTGCGGACGCAGGCCCTCCTACACTGCGTTGCGTACACACGGGCTAGGATTCCCTTGATTAGTACGGCGAGTGATGGACGCCTTGTCACTCCATTTAAGCGCTGCAGTAATTTATTCCAAACGCAAGGCGGTAAATCATGCCCCCAGCCCACTCTTATTTGTATGTGCTCTGATAGGGCAAGGTCACCATGGCAGCCCTGAAATCCTGCCGTTGAATCTTCCAACTTGCTTATATCCGTTTGACGAGTTGGTTGGACCTGGTCTGTTTAGGCACAGAAGTTGCGTCTTGCTTGACGAGCCGGTGTCATGATTTAAACCAACGATTCTACTTACATCTGTAGCCACACCTTTTCCATTCCGTGTGTGTGTGTGTGTGTGTGTGTGTGTGTGTGTGTGTGTGTGTGTGTGTGTGTGTGTGTGTGTGTGTGTGTGTGTGTGTGTGTGTGTGTGTGTGTGTGTGTGTGTGTGTGTGTGTGAACCGACCATTGCCAATAACATCATTCCATCTCCTCATGATTCTAGTTAGTTTTCTATAACATTCCAGCATCAGCCATCTCCGTTCATGTATGCATATAATGATATCCGTGTGATTCATAGGGATTATATGGGTGAGATTTGAGATGAGATTTGATTTGCACATGACTGATATCAATCAGGCTCTTACGATATTCGTCATTGCCTCTTTATAAGTCGTTAACTGCACAGTGTCAGTGAAGTGCCATTGGAATGGATCCATGTTCCATGCTGAAAATAAAAAATACATTAGAGTGACATATTTTTCCAATTGAGTTTGAAAAAGGTGGCAACTGAAATACAATACTTTTCTTAAACATTTTGTTGACAAAATGTTCTGCACTTTGCGGGTGGTTATGGTGTGTCAATAGCGCCATATTTCAAAGAGGTCTTGTAGTCACTCAGTGTTTCAAATTTCCATAGACCATTATTCTTATATCTTGATTTGGAGTAAATATTTTTCACCTGTGTAACCATACCTTGCTCAGTTATTTTATGTTCCTTTGGAAATAGTATCAATATTGTAAATGTGCAAAATAATCTTGTATTATTCATACTGCTTGAGAGAAATACATTTGTTTCCTTTTTTTGTTTGCAACTGGACAACTGCTAGAATCTAGTCACATTTAGTATTAAGGCTTTAGTATTTGGGGGGAATTAGTTACAGCTTCTCAATGGAAACCGTTACCATAAAATTTACCTGCAGCCATCCAGCCACACATTCTACTGAATAATCCATTTCTTTTTCTTCATCTCTAGATTACATTTGTATAGATATCTTTGACTGTTTTTTTTTGGATGAATTCAGATTATTGCATTTTAAAGTTTCAATAATTATGTTTCCTAGGAAATAAACCACAATCCCGTTGTAACGTACTGTCGTTTTGTTCTTTGTCTGCTCTGATCGACAGCCGTATCAACCCAGTTCTGGGAGATATTTCATGTTCTTCTCAAAGGTTAAAATCATAGTTATATTATAATCATTGATAATAAAATATATTGCTTTACTCGTTGCCGGCAGGAGGCGACTATCGTTCTCCACCATAACAATGGAGTACAACACTCCTATTACTTTTATTGGGAAGACACCAGTTTGTTTAAATATAATCACCAATAATGTCCCTTCTATAATCGCCCAATAATAATGTCAATAAGGGCTTTATTATTGAGTATATGGTTGGAATGATATATGGATCATTTTAGCAGTTTGTGAATTAAAGATGATTCACCATACGGAAGCAATTTAAGAATAGAACACATTGATGCCTTTTTCAAATGATATGTATTTCTAATGCATTCATATTTTACCCAACCCTTACCAATACATGTTGCACGAAAAGTGTGTGTGTAGATCGTCTTTTTCCTTTTGTGCCGGAACTAAAGAGCTGATGTTTTCCTGAGCAGCCGTTTCTATATGCGTTATGCTGCCATGCATCCTGAAAACAAATGCGTGTGGAATTTCATATTTAAATTATTAAGTTATGCTGCCATGCATCCTGAAAACAAATGCGTGTGGAATTTCATATTTAAATATTAATTTGGGGCATGCAAATTACTGTTGCACTTTTGCTGATGATTTCATGAGCAGCCTCTTCGTTAGGTGTTCTGCTGCCACGCATCCTTAAAAACCAAATACGTGTGGAAATTCATATTTAAATATGAATCTGTGTCATGCCCATGACCTGCATTGATACGAGATAAAGCAGGAAGTGCTCTGGTACGGTTCATTACACGGACTGAATTCCACGCATACTGTAGCATGCAAGGGCATGGCTCTCTCCACTCATTCAACGTTCAATATTTGAATGGCAGTAATCCAGACTGTCTCTCGCTGCCCGCCCCCTCACCATGGTTCATTAAGTACCTCTGCTCTACATGATGCATTTGGAGATTTTTGGATGCACTTGAACTTTAAATGTACCCACAGCAGTCTACAGCCACATAGTGTGCTGTCGTTTTGTTTGTTACGCATGGAAAACTTCCATTCATTCTTGAAATTCAAGAGGGGTGGAATGGCATCTACCCCAGCGAGGGGGGGGCGGGTCATACTTTATCATATGATATGAGGAATGCCATTCTTGAAATTGTATTTTAACCTCAAATTACACTGCTCCATGTGTTGAATCACACAGACAGATGTTAAGGGGAATTAAGTACTCCTCCGCAGCCAACGCACACCTTTTCTCTCTCTCTGTCTCTCGCTCTCTCTCGCTCTCTCTCTCTCTCTGTCTCTCGCTCTCTCTCTCTCTCTCTCTCTCTCTCTCTCTCGCTCTCTCTGCTCTCTCCCTCTCTCGCTCTCTCTCTCTCGCTCTCTCTCGCTCTCTCACACACACAGTAACACACACACACACGCACAGTAACACACACACACGTGCACTCACTGTGTTTGTGCGAGTGCACGTCGGTCTGCCACGTACGTTTGGGGACCATGGCAACAGAGGCTAAATATAGACTCAGCAGCTGGGCATTGGAGCAGGGTAGAGGGCTTCCTCTTTACTAAGCTAAAATCTCTTCCACGCTCCCATCCTCTCTGGTCCTTCCTTCTATCCTTCCCTCCCTCCATTCTGCACCACCCATCCCCACCCCCCCCTCAGCCCTACATTCCCTCCGGTCCACATCTTCAGACAACTGCCTTTCCTCTTCCTCGTCTGGTGCCGAACTCTCCGTGTGTGACCGGGCTTGCTCACGTGTGTCTTTCTCCCAGGATTAGGATGTTATTCATGCGATGTGATCAGTCATAACTTTTTCTCGCACACAAAAAACACATCCATTAGGGTGCATATGGTGGTTCTGGCATGAGGATAAGACTGCAGAATATAATCTGTTCCATTTGGCTCTCTGCACTGTGAGGTATTTCATAGCTTACTCACTGCAGTAGCCCTGCTGTTGGAATGCAAACTCTTTCACACAATATTCTCTGCTGTATTAGATAGATTTACATGCAATACTCTAATGTATAATACCCTCATGTACGATACTCTCCAATGTATTACTCACAATACTCTCAAATACAATACTATCTACTGTATTACACATCATACTATGAGATGCAATACTAAACACAATACTCTCAAATGCAGTAATGTACTTACAAAAAATACTCTTACACACAATAATCCAAATACTATATTATAGTAAATAGTCTCCCTTACAGTACTATACTCTAGAACAAAGGCAGGAATGTATGACAAACATTAGTGCAGTAGTCTAGTAGCAGGCCTAGTGATCCGGATCAGGGCATTAGGGGAGGAAGTCAAGTGACTGTGAGCCGAGTCATGGCAAATACCAAGTCCGCTCAACACAATCTCACTGTTGTACTCACGTGTGTGTGTACGTGTGTGTACGTGTGTGTGTGTGTGTACGTGTGTGTGTGTGTTTGCATGGTGAAGGCACAACTGTCTCCATCAGGAATGTCAGTCTGACTCGGCCTCCGGCATTAAAATAACCACACATCACACACACACACACACACACACGCACGCACACCCGGCTTCCCTACTACATCCCCCTCCAGAAAAAGAGATTGATCAACCCAGACAACATGACTTGAGTAACATAGGACGTTGGAGATTCAGTTCTTAAATGAACGTGGTGTTGCTAAGGCATGGAAGTGTGTGTGTGTGTGTGCGGGTCCTGTTTTATTCAATAGAACGGTTTCGTCTTCCTCTCTTCACAAGGTTAACCACGTGCCCCTGGGAAGCAGCTGCCATGACAGCAGGGTGGGTGGGGGGGGGGGTTCCAAATGTCTTAACACGCGTCATCCCATTCACACACACAAACTTATAACTAATATAAGGAGACACTGCTAAAGGAAGCTTTGGCTTTATGTGATACGTGCAAAGCATTCTTGTTACGGAGTAGTTTGTATTTCGAAATGTCCTTCATCAGACCCAGAAATAAGACTGGATGTAGATAGCTAGCGTCCATAGACTTAAAAAGTTCATTAGCCATAGTGTGAAGTTGGTCATTACAAGCCATTTGAAAGTCTATCCACTATTGACATCCCAGGTGTGTCATAATAACCATCAAATAAAAGATAAATATAAACAAGGGCTAGCTTACAAAATGTGTAACCTCCCATCAGTGTAACTCTTAAAACTTTTACCTTTACTAAAACCAAACCCGTCCTAGTGGATTGAGGTAGGCCCACCCTTAGCTGTTCAAATCCCAGGATATTGTCTGCCTAGGGTTACATTTCCATAGGGACATTGATTTTGAATTGAAATGTAGTTGGATCTGATGGAAATAGCTGTAAAGTAACAATAATATAGATGATATGTTCCTACGTTTTCAATTATGAGAACTCTTTTCTTTCTAAAGTAGAAAATTTGGCAGAGCCCTGTAACATTTTTACATATAATGTTCGGAAAATGATTTACAAGTATCACATCATTATATGCTGCATTTAATTTCATTTTATTCATTCAAGTGTTATATCTTCACTCTAGGGGAAACAAAGGAGATTCTTTTAACAACAAAAAAGTGAACATTCCTGTCCCGTCTTGGTATTGGTTCTTTTTACGAAATTAATCTTACTTTGAAATAAATTTACATTATACATTATGTATTTCAAAATATCTTTTCTGGCTCGTTACATATAGTGTAGCTAGCATTTAGTGTAGTTTATAATCAATATAGTTCTTTTTTTTTTTTTGAAAAAACAAGAAAGCCAAAACAAAATCATCCATCTTTGTGTCAGCTGTCCGGGGGCCTGAATGGCGCCAGTTGTCGCGAGGCTTGCCAGTGTGTCCGGTGCAATGGAGGCGTCGGCTTGGAGTGTCAATGGGGAGGCTGGTATGGTCCCCTGTGGGTTTGTGTTCATCCCCCTGCAGTTGAAACGCTGAGCTGGCAGAGCTTGGAGTCAAACAGACATCGCTGTTTTTTTATAATGGTTTTGAAATCCCGCAGTGTCATATTAATAAAAAACAATAGGTCTCTCTTGGTTGTAGTAGTGCTTTGGTGGTATAAAGTCTTGTGCACAAGAGGATGCCTGGTTTCCCGTTTGGTGGGCCGGGCACGTGCAGGGCACTGTACCGGGATGGGTCCTCCCCCACACAGTGTAGATCTTTGCAGATTTAGCACAGCGGCTGCTTGTACGTGAATTATGACGTGACTCTTTGCGCCTGGCGCTTCCAACATCCGTTTGTGAATCTGCCAACCTCCATCCGTTGTACTAGTGGTCCAATTTCGACGTTTGCAAAAGTCTGGTTGAGATGGTATCAACCCACAGATTAAAGTTAATGTTTAGTTTCAGTTTCAGATAAGCTTGTTTTAAAAAGCTAATCCCCTTCCCCACAGTAACTTTACATAACTTTAGGATTTATCTTCTCAGCCCGATATGAAACAAATCTATATTGCTCTCCATCTATCTATTGCCATGGCAACGCATGGGCAGGAGAATCCCATACATTCGACTCTGGAGTCCTGGGCTGGAACATGAATACAATGGATGCTGGTTTTCGCTACAGACAGACCACCAGAAAAGTAAATGACAACGGGGTCGATTTAAAACCCTTACTTTAAATATATATAACTATGTTGCAAATATATGTACTTTTTTGTAGGTAGAAAAACCGATTTGCTGGTTTAAGCAGGATATTTTTTCTCATAAAGCATAATTTCTTTCTTTTTTTCCCCAGACATAAAGTCGTTATTCACTAAGTACGTGACTTTGACAATAATCCAATCCTGTAGAACTTTACATTAATATTCCCCACAAACGACATTTTTTTTAGTAGGCTATCTCAGCTCGAATCGTCATGCACCTAAACCGTCATTGCGGAATTCTGCAGTGCACTCTTCTGTAGACGAGTTTGGACGATCAGCTGTCTCTCACATCACTCAGTCGTCATCCACGTCATCCGCCTCAGACTCCTCTCTTCTCTCGTACGTTTTATCGCGATGCCTCTCCTGAATATCTTTCATCTCTTCGGCGTATCTGCTGAAGGCGCCGCCGAACTTTCCCCAGGCCTTAAATGGGATGGTAATTGAGTTCCTGTAGCTAGGCTTCACCTCGCTGACTCGAAGGAAAACTCCGTATTTATTGGAACCCACGTCGAAGAAAAACCTTTTATTGTCCACCATGATAGATGTACCTTCAGGGAGGTCGCCGAGGCCACCGGCCGCGGTTCCCCCAGCTAACTCCTCGTCGTCAGCCCCATAGTCGTCTATGAGCTTGGCCAGGGCGTCTCGAAACTCTATTAACCCTTGGGCCGGAAGGGCTATGGTCTGGCCGGATAGCATGCCGCCAACAGGCCCCCCAACTCCAAAGCCGGGTCCACGATTTACGGTCTGCCGGATTCGTAAGAACCTCCCACGCTGATTCTCCTTCAGGTCGAGGTAGTATTTGCGGTTCTCCCGAACTAAAAACTCGCTCTTTAGCGCTCGTCTTGGCCCGCCGTCTTCCCCCACGCTGGACTGGGCGATTTGCTCCGGGCTGCTGGGCCCCAGCTGGGCGTAATGCTCTATGAAATCCCCAAGATAGTCGCGAAACTCAGCTGCAACCGAGAGGGACAGAGTCAGCCGACTTTTGGAGCCGCCTGCCCCCACCTCGGCGATCTTGATGAACCTGCCCTTGTTGTTCTGCTTGACGTCCAGGTAGAAGCGCTTGTTCTGGATGTCCAGACGCTTGGAGGCCAACTCCTGGGTCTCCTGGTCCCGCTGGAAGTGTTGGAACCCGCTTCCACCGCCTCCCCCTCCGCTGCTACCACCGCGTTCGCTCCCACTGTCACAATCCGCCATCTTCAGCACCACCATTCAGTTTCTGCTTTTTTTTTTGCTGGCGCTCACTGTACGCTCTTTCCCCATCCGTTAGCGGCCCTCTCATTGGCCCTCCGTTGGCCAACCCAACACAGCATGCAGAATCGTCTCGGCCATTGGTCAATGGATGTTGCCAATCACGTCCACTCACTGTGTGTCTCATTGACCATTGGTGTAGCTCGAGCTTCCGGTTATACCGTCACACAACTTTTATTTTTTCTCTTCAACTAATGTACTTGTTATTATATTTAGGAGTCATTAAACATATTTAGAATTACATTGTAGCATACAGTTACTCCGTTGTTATTGCCATAATTGTCTCAGAGGAGCTAGTTAACCGAAACTATATCTAACGTAAAACGTTCATTCGCAAATTATTTATCGTCTTGATCTAACACATATATACATATATCTATTGGATGTAACACAACTTTCATATTTAAACCCAAACGCATACATTTAACCCGGTAACTTTAAAATGCCCCCATGAAGACCCACATGCATTTTTGATACGAGCAACTTGAAGCAAGACCCATAACAAATTTGACCACATTCTCTCCGTCTTTGCAGTCCAGGAAGGTTTAAGGGGGTACACCACAACACAGACAGTCAGTTCTAAATATAATTGGTGGGAGTGAAATAAAACGGCTATGAAGGTGATGACCACACCAATAGATGTGGCCAAGGTAGCAATGTCAATAATAACATCTACATTATTAACATAGTCACCCACGCATCCACCAGGTAGACTTGTATGAATTGGTTTTGCAATGTTCATTTCCAATAGTTCCTTTATGTACTGATTATGCATGGTCTTAATAAACAAGTAAACACCCCCTTATTGGCTGCATGATTATGCAATCTTCAAGCCTAGTTAGTGAGTTATCTAACCTTTTAAAGTTATTTGTTCATTCAGTTTCTCTTTAACATAATATGATTATCCTGTGTTATGCATATGATAGAACGTGTATGGATTAGATGGTTTCATTTGGTCGATACAAATCAATTTTTTGTTGTTAAACATTAATAATTTTACATTACTAAGAAGATCATATTACTTTGCTCGTTCAACGTATATCTATGGTATATGCATTTTGTTATGACTTCTTAATTCATCTTTGTGTTAAGATTTGGTCATTCAGAGCTTCTTGAATGGCTTCTCATGGTGACATTAGTGTTGGCTTTCAGTTGGTTTCATTTCACCTTGAAAATGTTGTATTGTAATACTCATTATGTCCAGACGATGGAGCTGCTCCACTGGCGCGGCTCCAACCCACAGCGTCACGCGACTCATTAGAAAGTGAGTGTCATTGCTTTTTTTTTATGTTACAGTCTAACCCGCAATTGCAGTACCTCATCTCCTCTTACTACTACATGTAATTGTTCAGCTGTAGTGCGTAGAATTTGGTGGTCATTTAAGTAACGTCCTTTGATTGCACAAATGTATTATAATTATTAAGATTAGTGTATAATCCCATGAAACTAGGAACCGTTATGTTTGTATTGAATGAGCCCTTTATATTTACATAGGGAGTGGTTCTCGTTCCACAGGACAAGTAGCCCCATATTTCTACAGCAAGCAAGAACGGACAAACGGCCTTGGAGAAAACCTTTTTTATTTATTAATTAATGGTAACAAGGATAATCGCTGATTTACTTGTAAGCGTAGACCTATAGTTTTAGAAACGGAATACATTTGTTTACTTTTAAATTTTGACCTATAGATTTAGAGACTAAGTAACTACAATTTATGATTCTATCAAAGGACGGCCTAATGCCTTTCCTTAAAAAGCTGTCGTAGACGATTACATTATTTTGGAATATCTACAGGCCAGTAGTAGAGGCCACCGTAGCTGTTTGAAGCGGATGAGTACCGGTATTTAGTTTGTTACAATCTACATTCTCACCGCTAGATGCCACTAAAATCCCACACCCTTAATCTTTAAGTAAAAACTCTTTCGAGTAGTAGAATTACTAATTTATTTAAGCAAAGATTTAATTTTATTATCTGGTCATATTGAATTATATTTGTGAGAGGCACGTAGGACAAAGGCAACTATTGTTTTACAAAAATAACCCTTAGACTCTTTTATTGCAATTTCACATTTCAAAAAATTCAATGACAAAGTAGAGATAAACACAACCAATTTACAATTTCCGTTTTAAATACAACACAAATAGACCTATCAACTTAAGCAAAACACGAAACAATACATTATTGCACGATACCCAAACAACATATAAAAGGTCCAGTTATAACTTTTTATAAAATCTCTACAATGCATTCCATTCTTTTCTGCATTTGATTAAAGATATTCACTCATAAAACAGTGGAATGATGAGATTCAATCCATGAAATTGCTTCATTCAGATGACCCGGTAGAGCCATTGCACCCCCCCGCCCCCCCACACACTCCTCAAGCAGCAGAGTTAATAATGCTGCGTGGGGTACGCCCCCGGGTACCCTGCCATCAGATGCCCGGACGCCGCGGTTGGCAGCACCATCCCGGCTGTAAGGGTGGGATACTGGTGGTGGAAGAACCCAGAGTCCCTGGGCAGGCATGTGGTGGTGGCGGTGGTGGCAGGGGAGGGGTGGCCGTACGGGTGGAGGTGGCGCTGGGCGACGGAGGACTGGACCTCCTGCAGCGGCGGGGAGGCGGTGAACCGGGGGTAGGGCGCGGGCCGGTACCCGGGGAGGTCGGGGTAGTGCAGGAACTGGGTGGCCACGGCGTGGGCCTGGCAGGCGTGGGCCAGGGCGTCCTGCACCGTGCGCTTCAGCTTCATGCGCCGGTTCTGGAACCAGTTCCGGATCTGATCGGGGGGGGGGGGGGGGGGGGGACCAAAGAAGAAGTTAGATTAACGTGAAACTCCAATAATATCAGATAGCCTTGTCCCATTTCTTGCGATTCGCCCATCCACAATGTTCATGCCTTGTACTTTACAATTTTTTATGTGGGCAGGATTGTCTAGTGTCTTTATGACTAAAAAACAGAATCAGAAGTAATACTTATAGATACCAATGAATGAATACTAAATGATGACTGTGTGTATGATGAACCTCTGGGGCTGAATGAGGTGATCCAGTGTGAATGCTTGATCGAGTGCCGGACTGCTACCTGTTTGTCGGAGAGGTTGAGTTTTCGACAGAGCTCGGATTTGTCCTGGGTGCCTAGGTAGGCGTTCTTCTTGAAGGCCCGCTCCAGGCTGTGGACCTGCTCTGCCGTGAAGGCTGTGCGGGGCCTCCTGGACTGAGGGGAGGGAGGAGGGAGGAGGCCCCGGCTGTGGGGGAGGGACACCGGGGAAGAGGAGGTGGAGGAAGAGGTGGAGGAGGAGAGGGAGCGACCTCCTTCGCTCTCGTATCCGGAGGTCTCCTCCTCCGTGCCACTGCTGAAACCGGCCTCCGTTTCCGCCACTGGAAGAAGGAGAAAATTGAGTTATTATACAATGTAATCTGTACAACTCCATCTTTAATCAACTTTAGCTTTCATCCATTTAAATCTTTTAATTCACTCATTCATCTGGGACCAGCCACTTGCAGGAAGAGAGTTTAACTTTGTCTTTCCTAATGTAAAAATCGCTTGTAGCAATTTGGTAATTCATTCGTTTAAAGTGAGTGGTTCATAATTGAATTTACCTTGTTGGTTGTTACTCTTGCGAGGGATTTCCTGGTTGGATATACCGGCCACTTTGGTGGGGAAGGAAGGGTTGGAGGAGAAGTCATGGGTAACGGCAGGGCTGCTGCTGGCCTCCGGCCCAGGCCTGGGCCTGCAGTAGAAGCCAGGCAGGGTCTCGGAGTGCGTTCCTGAGGTGCTGAATCCTGGGGTGGTGGTGGTGGAGACCGACGGGCTCCCTGGTTCTGCAGACAGGCTGCTCTTGGCCATCCACTCGATAGAGAAGTGTCCCCTCATTCTCTCAAAGTGCTTGTCGTAGATACAGTCTACAACTCTAGATATCCCTCCAAAACACTGTTTCAGATGAGAACCACAAACAATTAGAACCCCTTGGATTTTTTCTGGGTGAATTCAAACAAATGGAAAGTTGGATCCAGAAAAAGGCAAGTAATCCCTCAGTGTGTGTGTTGTCCAGTGTCCTCAGAGAGAGAGTAGTTAAAAGTGGCCTGCTGCTCACCGGCTTCGCCTCTTTATTCCCAGGGCAACCCCTTCCCCTTTTCTCTCCCTTTTTCTTTAAAGACATCCTCCGTCAAGGATCAAAGCCTCCTGTCCTCCCCTCTCTCCCCCTCCCTCCTTTAGTTTTCACAACTAGAGTAATTAAGATGTTACAATCACCCTCAATGAGGCTGTTACCTACGGCTCCAGCAAGTCTACCAGCCCCCCCCCCCTCCCCCACCATCCTTTTAGAAGAGACAAGACACTAGACACAGCCCCTCATCTGATGCCACTATCTCTTATGTTGTAAATAATGTACTGTAGTCTGCGTCTGTGTGTGTGTTGTGTATTTGTGTATTCGTCTTAAAAATCCAGTCAGTGACTCTCCACAAGTGTATATGTTTTGATCATTATTTTGTATGGTTGTGTGTCAAAAATCCTGACATATTTTGTGGATGAGGGTCTTTCCAAGTGTAAACAATCATTTGATGGTCCATGTAGCAAAGTATTATGCCACTGGTCATTTAAGTCAGAGCGCTCAACTTGCCAATTGATTTTATTATAGAATCCTGCCACATATGAAATGGCTTACATGGCTTTAATTGATTACAAATCCCTAATTTGAAACAGACTTTAATATGCTTCTTATTTGTGGGAGGGAATTAGTAATTGCTCCTTGAAGTATGATCCATAAAGGGTAATGGGTGAGAATTTATGCATTTGCAATAATATTTAAACTTAGAGTTTCCTTATCTTATGTAGGATATGTATATAAAACCGGCTGTCGCACAATAAAACAACTTTTAGTTTTTTTTTAGTTTCTTTTAGTTTTTTTTTTTTTTTAGTTAAATCAGCTGAGCACATTGATTCAGTAACTCATTTATTGGAAAATACAAAACTACACATTCCGCGGGTTGCGCCTGTTTTTCTGCGTCTCGGGAACTCAGGCGTCACTTGGGCGTTGTAGGTATCAAAGCCCCCGCGTGCCTTTGAAGTGGCCGGTATTCTTAATGAGCTATTAGCACTGGCCGTCACTGATTCCCCGGAGACAGCCGTCTGGGAGAGGGGCAGATAGCATAGCAGAGCACAGTGCCCCCGGATCTATTCAGGCGCTGCGAGCACTTCAATTATCTTATCAATGAGGACCGTTTTGAGACTGAGCGGATTAATCCCTAAACGCACAATGTATTGCTAGCACCGCACCCCCCCGCCCCCTTTACACGATTTGCACACAAAATACATGTCTTTAGTCTTCCGAATGGTCGTCTTGATAGTATAGTCTAAGCGAAGGCTATGGGTCTTTTCACAGGGAGGGATCACACACAGCCACTTATTACGCGTTATCAACTCAATGGCAGACCAATTGACTTGATCCCATGATCCCCTCTCAGAGCTATGATAGAGGGACAATAGTTGGGATGACCTCAACTAAAAGCTGATTCCATTTTAGGAATCGTGGCGCCAGCAACGAGCCTTGTTTATTATTTCACAATTTATCTAATTTATTTTTAACGGACTAACGAAAAATATATATTTAATGTAGGGTTATCTTACATGGCTGTTCAAACGCCATGCTTTAATGGAATGTGTGTGTGTGTGTGTGTGTGTGTGTGTGTGTGTGTGTGTGTGTGTGTGTGTGTGTGTGTGTGTGTGTGTGTGTGTGTGTGTGTGTGTGTGTGTGTGAGGGTGATCTTGTGTAATTTTTCCATTTTATGCTTTAGCAATAACGTTTTCGAGAAGAATATAAATTCATAAACCTTTTTCCTATAAAGTGATGAACACAAATATAAGTTTTTCAATAGTGTTTTTGGCTCAGTCTGTTGGCAGGACCCCCCAATTGTGGTCCCTTTCTGCAGTCGCTGCCGGTTCCCGTTCAGCCAGTCTTTGCCTGTCCGCATCTTGTTCACCCACCAGACGTTACATCAAAGTCTCTCAGCCCAACCCTATCAGGAACACTACTGATACCTATCAGCCACATTATACAGCATCGTCCTTCGGGCCTATATACAGACAGACAGACAGACAGACAGACAGACAGAGAGACAGAGAGACAGACAGACAGACAGACAGACAGACAGTTTTAGGGAGGGGGATTGAGGGAAAGAAAGTAAAAAAGACATCTTTAATGTTGAACCGTAATAACTAAGTTTTACAACACATTCCTGTGTGTGTGTGTACGCGTGTATGTGTGTGTGTGTGTTTGTGTGTGTGTGTGTCTGTGTCTGTCTGTGTGCGCACATAAGGGTCTACGAAGAGGTGCTCGCAGGTCAGCCCCTGAGTGACATCACAAAAGCAACCAAAAATCAAAGTAAGCCTCCAACTTTTTTATAACAAATACTTTAATAAACAGATGAACAAACAAATGGACCACCAAAAAACGTACTCTAATTTGAGGTGATGCGGTCGATACCGGCAGACTCCCAGACGGATCTGTCTCGGTCTATGGCAGGCGGGGGGGGGGGGGGGGACACAGAGAAGACGTGCTACTCACTGCCTCCCACCCAGTCTCCGAGCGGCTGTCTGTGGGGTAACAGACTCCCTGCAGAGCTCCCCTTTGATTGGCTCAATTCGAAGCCTTTCATCTCTAATGGGCCTGTTTGCTAGCCTGTTAAGGACACAAACGCAGCCCCGGCCCCCAGGCTCAGAGACACGGCCGGCCCTAAAACCCACAACGATAACAACGACAACAAGGGGAAGATGGAGATGGAGCCCTTTGACAGACAGCCTTGGAAAGTTTGGCAGTTTATCGTACAGAGTGAAAATAGATCAACCACACATGCACGCACACACACACACACACATACACACGCACACACACACACACACACACACACACACACACACATAGACACACACATAGACACACACATAGACACAGACACACACACTTCACAAAAACTCCTTTCCATGCTTCATTTGAGTAGGACTGCCAGCCCAAACACAAAAAAATACAGATTCCCACACTTCAGAAAATACCTGGAACCCACTTCAACTGATCTGTGTGTGTGTGTGTTTGTGTGCGTGTGTGTGTGTGTGTGTATGTGTGTGTGTGTGCGAGCGCGCGCGCGCGTGTGTGTATGTGTGTGAAGCATAAACCAAAAAGATTGACAGAATTTCAAGCAAGTAAACGCGCTCTACCACTGATTGGAGTGTATGTGAAGAGACAGACAGACAGACAGACAGGGAGAGAGAGAGAGGGGTTGTTAAGGCGGGGGGGGGGGGGGGGTGGTGTCTAGAGGGGCTGGCAGCGTGTGTAACACCTAAATAATCATTGATCTGCGTTGCCTGTATGGTCTGCAGCGCTGGCCCGCCTTGTCTGCAGCCCTCTCTGTTAGGTTCCCTTCCCCAGCTCCATTGATGCCTATCAAGCCCTTCAAAGGAAGGCCCTGAGGGCTTTGATGGGCCGTAGGGGGGGCGTAGTGTGTCGATCTGGACTAGCAGGGGCAGCGACTCCCATGGTCGGATGGACAAAAGGAGAGCACAGAGGGGCACATAAAACACACACACAGACACACATACACATACACACACACACACACACACTTTCGAACACACAAATTCGAACACGCACACATTCAAACAGATATTAACACACACGTTCAATCATTCAAACACACATTCAAACTAGATATGCAAACAGACACACACACACACACACACACACACACACACACACACACACACACACACACACACACACACACACACACACACACACACACACACACACACACACATTCAAACACACACACACACAAACACTAATACGTTGAAACACACACACACACACACACACACACACACACACACACACACACACCACACACACACACACACACACACACACACACACACACACACACACACACACACACACCGTACTGCCTGGGATCATTACATTTAAATGAACCGTGGTGAGAGGGACTTGAAGTGTGCAGTGAGGGCAGTAATAATGCTCTAGATGCTAAAGGGTTTTCCCGGGCTGGGAGATGGATGTGGAGATGTTGAGAGAGATGGTTTGGTTTCTGGGTCTTTCATGTGGTGAAACACAACTTGCAGTGATACTTTTGGATGAATCGGGGACGTTATGTATTCGAAGGACGGCCATTCCTCTCTTTAACAACAGGTCTCACTGCAACTTTTCCCCTTGGCGCTTTTGGTATTGTGTAATGGTTTTTATAAATCTGACATTTGAATGTGGAATTGTGCAAAAAATCATACAAAAAGTAGAGAAAATGTAGATCTTCATTGACTCCATGCTCACATAAATCCCACTGCTGTCTCTGGTCCCCCACTTAATATAATGACATAATAATATAGATATATTAAATATGGATTTTCTAATGTTATTGTAAAAGTATGCTATATCTATCTGTTAAAATAAATAAATAAATAAATAAAAAGAAAAACATGAACCTGTAATTGCGTCAATGGGACATCCATCGACTCATTCCCTTACACATACCCCAGTAGTTCATCACGCCCCGGCTCCTATAGACGTCTCGCAGCCCAGGCAGCGCTGTTGTCTCCATCCAGCGGTTCACACATCAGGCGTCAAAAACACAACAACATGTGAATGAGGGACTTGGCATGACAATAAAAATGGACCGTAAAAGCATGTTGTCCACCATAATAACTCCATAATACTGGGATGTCATGGTGGATCGATGGATCATGCTCTGCGATGAATACATGTGAGTGTGTGTGTGTGTGTGTGTGTGTGTGTGTGTGTGTGTGTGTGTGTGTGTGTGTGTGTGTGTGTGTGTGTGTGTGTGTGTGTGTGTGTGTGTGTGTGTGTGTGTGTGTGTGTGTGTGCGTGCGTCTATATGTGTGAGTGATCCGTGCCTTGGAGGTGTGAGAGGCAACCGCGGCTCTTTGAAGTGAGGACACTATTTAGAGGTTAATGAGGCTGTTAAAAATTTAAGGAAACACCTACACACACACACACACGCCCATGTAGTGAGCACACACACACACACACGCCCATGTAGTGAGCACACACACACACACACACACACACACACACACACACACACACACACACACACACACACACACACACACACACACACACACACACACACACACACACACACACACACACACACACGGCCATGTAGTGTACTGTGCACACACACACACACACACACACACACACACACAAACACGTGGTATAGTTACATACGCACACATACACATGCACACGATAGGCACACACAACCACAAGTAAACAAACAGGCATGTACGTGCACACAATCTTATATGGACACACAGCAACACACATATTTTGTTTACTTTACAGCTATATAGGTTGAATTACGCAGAATACAATGAACAGTTAATACACAAGATCCTTTCAACAATAGATGCAAATGAAGAATAGATTCCTGCTGGGAATTCATTAGAATTCAGGCCAACAGGTGTGTGTGTGTGTGTGTGTGTGTGTGTGTGTGTGTGTGTGTGTGTGTGTGTGTGTGTGTGTGTGTGTGTGTGTGTGTGTGTGTGTGTGTGTGTGTGTGTGTGTGTGTGTGTGTGTGTGTCTGCATGTTTGTGTGGTTGTTTAAGCAACTGCCATACATAAACCTGGGATACATGTCACAGCTGTGGTCCTTATTTCCCCTCTCTCTATTTCTCTCCTTATTCCTCTCAACCCCCTGCCTGATGCCTTATCATACTTAATGCATTCTACTTCAACAGTCCTGAATTGCACTGAATAAATAAATCGAGTGGTTGGTATTTCCCGGCATGATTTCCTTCAGCATTCTTTGTCAGAAAGTCAGTAATGTAAATGCCTACATCACACAAAGGATCCAACCTGGTCGCTATGGTTATTCTGTTGCTATGGTAATTTTCTGGGTTTCCTGTTATGCGGGGTGGACCACCAGCCCTGCTACTGAAATGCCATAAATATTCATGCATCTAAACCCTGTTTACTGAAAATGATCATAAGCTTATTATGTTTCAGATTTATTGAAAACGGGCTAGTAAATTATGCAGTTTCAAAACCGTAAACAATTTTTCACGAGTGAATTGCGGTCACAACATTAAAAAAATGATAGATACGATATCCTTTTTAATGCGTTTCATTTCAGCATTTTATTATCCAGAAACAAACAGGCATATTACTATCAACATGGGCATACAAAATAAAACCAATCAATATTTAACCATATTATAATCCATTAGGTTATCACAAACAGTGTTGTTGTGTACTACAGAAGGGAAGCTTGCAATTTAGATCTTAATGGATGGAAAGGACAGCGGGTCAGGCGTTTCTCCCGGCGGGGGTGACGTACTCCAGACCCAGATGAGCGAAGATCTCCTCCTCAGAGCTCGCTCTTAAATACCTCTCCTGGAGAAACACAGGGAAGCAGACGATGGACTTTCACATTTAGTTACTTAGTCATTTGGCAGTTGCTTTTATCCTAATCCACTTACAAGTAAGGCTGAGTACAATTAAAGAACACGATCGATATTGGTGGAGCTGGGAGAACTATGCTGCATGACCCACGTTTCTGAAAAGCTACAGGACAGAGTGCTGAGTAGCTGCCCAATCTCTCTCTCTCTCTCTCTCTCTGTCAGGAAGGGGTATGTCTCTCTACCTGATTTCCGTCGTACAGCGCATGGCTGCTTAAGGACATGGATCTTTCGCGAACCGCCCACCGACGCATCTCCCTCTCGAACAACTGCAACAGAATACCAGTTCTCTTTTTCCATTCTCGATGTGACGGATATCTCATAGAAACATAAATGGAGAGACAAAAGAGAATTGAACTCCCACTAAAATCGCTAGGAAGCCATTAAGTCCTACCTTGGACCCAGTCCAGCCCAGCAGAGCAAAGGCAAACTGGCTTATAGGGGAAACCACCAGGTCCACTCTCACTGCCCTCCAGGGTCTGCCGCCAGAGCCCGTCTGGTCCGCTTCCACTCGAACCCGCTCCGGATCCTGCTGCTGAGGATTAACCAGGATGTGAATTATTTAATGGCATAATGTAAAGTAGTATAATGCATGCCATTCTGTGGATGCATTTTACAACCCGTTGATGTAATGGCAACACAACGTGATTCCGCATACATTCCCAGGCATGGGTGCAGACCCAACTTCCTCAAACAAGAAAAGGCTGTATTAGAGAAGGACTTGGGTGACATTCTTGCCTCTTTGAATATACACATTTCAGAGTAAAACAGGATATCAGGGCGGCGACTAAATCTATACAGGGGAGGAATGTGTATTGATCCTCCAGAATTTTTATGGTTCAAATGACGCCCCCTCAACTCGATTATCTATATCATTTGATTTCTTGAAATGAACTGGTATGTTGTCTTTAAGACCTGTTTCTGAAGGAAGGGGTGTTAGTGTGTTGTGGGGGGTCTCCGGGTAGGATAGTCTAGTGGCCAGGGGGCCTACCTCATTGTCCGCAGTATAACCTGCGGTCTCCCTTTAGCTAGCTGCTCATGACTCCTCCTACATTTATACTCCTACCTGCTCCTTAACGGCATGACTCTGATAGTACCTCAGCACGCCCTGTGTCCTCAGGACCGCTGTCATTGGTCAGTTTGAAGATGGAGAAGCATTTGTCAAAGCGGTCCATGCTGGAGCTGGGCCGGGCAGCACCCTTCGCTGACTCCCGGTAGGTGTTCCTGGTGGTCTGCTGGTACAACAGAAGCCCCTTGGGAATGATGAAGGAACTTTAGAGCTCAATTCACGGACATGTAGGTCTTCAAAAGGTCCCATCCAACTCTGACAATTCCATACTTAAAATTCGGGGATATTTGATTTACCCGAGACTCCAGACAGGCGATGATTTTATGAATGAGTCCCTCTTCTTTTCCTTCGTCAGGGTGCGTGATCAGAAAATCAACATCATGACCGCTCATCTTCCCTCTGAAACCAGTCAAAGACATTAGGTTACCAAGGATGAATATTGGGATTGGTAGGTAGGTAGATTGACAGGTAGAGCCATCCAATCATTTTCTTTGGGACAATTAAATGGTTGGGATTGGTAGGTAGGTAGATTGACAGGTAGACCATCCAATCATTTTCTTTGGGACGATTAAATTATTGGACAGGCTTACGAAAGCCACAGATATTGGATTTTAATCAATTTGAATTAGTCTTTGATTCATTGGTTGTTGTCAAAATGTAAGAGCTTTCAAAAATAAGCCCAAAAAGGTTTCTCAAATACAGTCCCTCTCATAGCTTTAAGGCTGTGTCGGCTTATATATAAAAATACAAAGTGTGGATTGACAGCATTTTGCCAAAGCTGTCCATCCGACCCTTAACCAGAGACTGCCCGACTTCACCCAGTCGCCACCAGCTGGATCACGTAACACTCATACATCATCATTTTCAGGCTTAAAGAAAGGCCTCTTCACATTAATCCAGCAAACGTGTAGACACATCGCTTAAATTCCGGAACAGGAATATTCCGGATACCTCCTGAATCCTCCGGCCAGGGTAACCCGCGCTCCTGGTAGGACGGAGTGCACCGCATCCCCCACCATCACGCTGACGGCGTCCGCCTCTTCTCTGCTCACCGGTTGGTTGAGGTCAGTGTAGTACTTTAGACCTGAAAAAGACCAAGACGCTTATGTTATATCATTATGCCCCACAGAAAGACAGACCGGCACACACACAGACAGACAGCTCCACAGACACACAGACAGACACAGACACACACACACACATACACCCAGACACAGCTCCACAGACACACATAGACAGACAGATCAAAAGACACACAGACAGACAGACAGACAGACAACAGACAGACAGACAGACAGACAGACAGACAGACAGACAGACAGACAGACAGACAGACAGACAGACAGACAGACAGACAGACACACACACACCTGCTTGTTGTGCTGCGTTGAGCGAGTGTCCTGATGTTTCCAGCTGTGCGAGGCTACATATCCCCTCTGTAAACCACTGTTTAGCCGTCTTCACACCCACCCCAAAGATCCCTGTCAGCAACTGAGACCCTTTCTTAATTAGTAGCAGTATATCTATAACACAGTATAATCATAATATTCCACTTCAGACTAGACTTTGTTTTCTCAAAGATTTTTGAGAGTAAATATGAGCCGCCTTGGTGATCCCAGTGAATCGTGCAATTAAGGTTGGATACTTCAACTTTAATTAATATTCTTATGCAAAGATATTTCATTCAGGCGTACAGACCTTCATGGCTTTATAGCGCGAGGACGACTTGGTTTCTTCAACTTCCCTCGACACTCCATTCTCCAAAAGATCCTGTGAGAATCGATACAGAACACTCAACACTGCGGAGTGGTTGGTTCTGTGTTGTACTACTTACTAGGGCACTACTCAGTTATTTAATCTGATGCTTTTGTCCAGAGCGGTGAATTCAGATTCATTGTGAGCAGATGAGTTCAGGGCCACACAGGCAGACAATGGGGATCGAACCCTGAACCGCTCAGCTGGGGTCTGACACCATAGCCACCACACTATCCTGAAATAATGATTGTAGTGCAAAGTAATGCAGATGAACATGAGAAATACCATTAGAGGAAGGACAGGGTTTGTGTGTGTGTGGTTGTGTGTGTGTGTGTGTGTGTGGTGTGTGTGTGGTGTGTGTGTGTGTGTGTGTGTGTGTGTGTGTGGTGTGTGTGTGTGTGTGTGTGTGTGTGTGTGTGTGTGTGTGTGTGTGGGGGGGGGGGGTCTCTTCTAACCTGAATGACCCGGCGTGAGTGGTCCCCCAGGCAGGGCAGCCCCTGGATCTCAGCGGGCCCCTGGACCTGTCTGTCCAGGGACCGCAGGAGGCCCTCGGACCGCCTGAATGCAAGGCCCCTCCCCTCGTCTCCGTTCAGCTCTGCGCTCTCCGCCAGAATGGACAAGGCCGTCTGGTGGAGAATGGCACAAAAGTAAAAACAGAGAGTGTTAGTTATTCTGTATTTGTCATTTTAAAGGTGTCTTCATTTCAGGTATTTGTCCTTTAAGAGCAGATTGGGGTTTAGAGCATCTTGCTCAAGGACGCTTCGAAGTAGACTGCGGTACTTTAGTTACAACCTCTCAAAAGCAGGGATTCGAACACTTATGAGAATGAACCTTCAAACTGAAGCCTTAACTGCATAGTGCAGAAGGTTCAGAACCCAACCTATATATTTCACTAATACTGTGATATCTGGCACTGATACACCAGACATGTATTTAGACAGGAGGGGAATGAAGGTATTGACTGACAGTGAGAAGGGTGTTGTGTCCGGGTTGAGGCGTGTTCCTCTGACATGCGTAGCTGGCCGCTAAGAACGCTGGTGCTTCAACAGGATTTCCCTGCTGCTCCTAAAAAAACAGAAAGAGGGGTTTCACTCCAACAGTAAATACCACTCAATTATATCTGGCACAAAACCACAACTTGTGTAAATTACTATGATTTATTTTTCATTTTTGTCTTATTCTTACACAGCATTCAGAGGTTGTCAAATATATAGCTCTTAGAATATATTGACTTAAGTCCTGAATTGAAATATAGGAAGAACTAGCATGAGGCAAGATAAGAAACCAAGATTAAAAATCCAGAATGATATACAATAACAACCAGGAACAAAGGAGGACTGTAAAACTATAATTCCAGTAAACTAATAAGAGCAATGCTCTAGTTAGTTTCTTAGTAGCACTTTACCTGTAACCGGTGTCTGTCTAGTATGGCCACAGGTAGGCCCTCCCGCATGCTCTCCGTGTACCAGCTGATGTCCAGCAGGTGGACAGGTGGTCTGGACTGATGCTGTCCCCTGACTCCCAACCATGCCCTCACCTCGTCTCCACTGTTGTTTTCCGATATGATGTACGTCACTGACTCACTGCACAGTTGAAAATGAAAATAACTGAAACCATTGTGGCTTACTTTTTTTGCAATGGCATGACTCGGGTTAGGAAAGAGTTGGGGTAGAAGAATTTAACACAAACCAAATGAAATACGGTAGGCCTACCTGTAAGTGTCCTCTATTCTGAATCCTTTACTTCGACCCAATTGTGCAAGGAAGGTTCTCCTACTCGCTCCCATTCTCCTCTCTAATATAAAGATCACTGCTTGTGGAAAACGACTTTCTATACTGGGGTCAGTCTCACTACTCTGACCACCGTTTAAAGAGGCCACTTTCCTTCGTTTTAAAGGTACCATGGTTGACGTCAATATTGCGTGTTAAATTTCATTTTTTCAGGCGCATTCAATTGACAGCTAGTACATCTCAGCAGGTGTATCCCCTCTTTAAAGGTACATCTATACACTTTAGCATACCGACGGATTAACAGTTAGGAAGTGATCGGTTTCATCCATAACTTGAAACCGAACTACTGAACTAATGTCACATAGCGACGCTAACCCTGAAACTTTCATCCCTATGAACGCCGAATAAACATACGAGATCCACTGGAAAACTTTCTTGAGCTTGTGAACCATACAATCCTTGTATTCCCCTTGAATAGATGTGGATGATGTGTAAACCGATGAAAACACAACTTTCAGTAGAACCTCAATTGTTTTTCCGGGTTGGCTGTGACGTAGCAGTGTTGACAGAAAACACGTGTCTGTTGTCCACGCCCCTCAAAGTAAGCCTTACTTATACTTTCTACATTATATATCTCATTTATATAGATGTTAATCCACAACTAGATGTTAATCCACCGTAACACGTGTTCATTGTGAATCACAAAGGCAATAGTTGCAAATTGCAACGCACAGAAATAGCTTTCAGTGTAATGAAAATCGGGAACAAAATGTTCTCGAAACAAGTTATGCCTCTAGGCTATAGGGGACTTCAAGCCACGCACGTAGTTTTACACGCACCCCCCCCCCCCCCCCCACCACACACACACACACACACACACACCACGGAGAGTCCCCACCCCCAAGATGTCAACTTGCTCAATCAGTGCGCTGAGCGAGAGATTGGACTTTACAAGCAGTAGAAAAAACAACTTTTCACCAGAGTAGCAGGCTGTCTGGTCCGACAGTCTCAATACTTCAAATGGCATATTCAGAGAGAACACCTCCACCCAGACATGCTCAGACCGGGAGTAGCCTGTGTCCCAGCTGTGAGCCTTCTCCTCGTGCTGTTTACCTGTAACGTCAGGTACGCAGCGTGCGGAGCGAGCAACATCGTCCTGATTCTCTCTGACGACCAGGATGTTGAACTGGGGGGAATGGTGAGTTTTTCTTTCATTTCTATACGTGTTAAAAAATAGTTTCGAAATAAAGTTGGTCGATATACCTCACTAGCTACACAAAAATTATAAAACCAATTTTCTTTTTATTGCGGTGACATGACAAAACGCATTTTACACGTTAGTTGTTGAAGAAGTGAGCGCCTTTGTGCATTCTGCAGACCCCCATGAAGAAAACCAAACTGCTGATAGGAGATGCGGGGGCGACGTTTTCAAACGCTGTGGGTACAAGCCTCTGTTACAACCTGCTGCATAACGGTTGTCAAGTGTCCCGCAATAAGGCTACTTTCTGCTTCTTAAAAATAATGACTCGTAATTTCTTCCTGTCTTCTCTACTCTGCCACGTCTGTCGGATAGTATACAGCCACGGCGCTTGGCTGTCCCAGCAGAAGCAGTATTTTGACGGGTAACTACCCCCACAACCACGCCGTGATGAACGACTCTCTGGCGGGCAACTGCTCAAGTCCTCTGTGGCAGAAAGGCCCGGAGGCCCTGGCGCTCCCCGTCTACCTCAGCAAACGGAAGTTCCACACGTTCTTCGCGGGGAAGTACCTGGAGCAGGTAACACACACACACACACACACACACACACACACACACACACACACACACACACACACACACACACACACACACACACACACACACACACACACACACACACACACACACACACACTTAATTAGTTAAAAAATATTGCAACAATAAATTGGGACTGAATTAATATTAATATTTACACATGGACTGTTGACCTCACAGGTGGGATTGCTGTTAAATATGCATATATACTGTGTATGAAAACTCTACTCTATATATAAAAAGAAGCACTTAGAGCAGAATGATGGTGTCAGTTTTTGGAGGAGTTTCAGTTCTGTCTTCCGCCAAGACCCTGCTGTAACTTGTACAGATTATTGTGCCAGCCTTGTCTTCCCAATCTTCCAGATAGTCCTCTAGCAATTGTCCTCAAAAGTAAAAAATTATTAAGATCCATCAACCACAGCTCAGTCAACCGGCATTCTTTCCCACTCCTAAATCAGTTGGTCTGTGGAGAAAGTGTAATCTCCAAAAGTTATGGCGGCACTGTGGTGCACTAGGTTCATATTTTACTGTAGTTCAACTACTTCAATGAAAAGTGAGTCAACAAACAGACATTAAGGAAATATGCCGTGGTTAAATCTGACCATTTTCTGTGTCTTCTTCTTGTTTTAGTATGGAACCAAGGAGGCTGGCGAGTTTGCGCACGTTCCACCCGGATGGGACCTCTGGCACGCACTGGTGAGACAGACGGACAAGGACTCACTCACCCACATCTGTCAGTCAAGTAGCTGGCAGTATAGGGTCCAAGTCGGAAGGTTCTGGGTTCCTTCTCCAATGTCCTCAGTCAGCCTGTTGGCCTCCTAAAGCAAGATGCCCTAACCCTATCTGCTCCTTATGAGCTGTATATTATCACTGTCTAACCCCTACCTGCTCTCTTATGACCTGTATATTATCACTGTCTAACCCCTACCTACTCCTCAATGAACTGTAAATGGTCAATGTCCAACCCCTACCTGCTCCTTAATGACCTTCAATTTGTTAGATGAAGACTAAATGGGAAAGTATCTTCAGCAGTGTCAGTTATTAAAATGTCATGTACTTATTGTGTTGTGACTTCAGGTTGGAGACACCAAGTACTACAACTACAGTCTTTCAGTCAACGGTAAGGAAGAGAAGCATGGAGACAGCTATGAGAAGGATTACTTCACAGATCTCATAGTAAGTTTGTTATCTCGATCCTTGAAGGAAAATTGTTGAATCATAAAGTTTATATGGGAGGGTTTGACCCGATCACTCCCAACCCAAGGGGCGACCTTGGTCATTTTTAATGAATATTTTTTTCAATTGTTTTGTGACATGTTGGAACAATGTTTTTTTTTCTTAAACTATTTCAGAAGCATTTTTTTAAAACCTTATCTGATACATAGCCCTCTCTATTTATTCTGGATGTGTCATGGGTTTTCCAGCAGAACAAAGAAAAGCTGTCGTTGGCATGTCGTTTTGCGTGCCAAGATCAGAGTTCATGCTTGTTAAACCCTTCTCTATGACCAATACACTTTCACATGCAGAAATCCACGTGCATTTCTATAGGTTAGACCTGTGCTGTGTTCCAATTGGTATACTTTTCACCATTTTGCAGTGTTGCTCGAAATTGTATCTGGATCCCTATATATTGCTCATCTTTATACCCATAATCCACCCTAAAATAAGTTAACAACACGTATTGCTGCACTATATTCCACGATGCCTTGCTGATTTCATTGTCATCAGATTCATCCAATTGAGATGGTCAGCCCATTATGCAAATTAGTTGTCATGTCACACATTCGGCTTGTTTGTGCGAAGGACAATTTAATTATAATAGCAGGCCACTGTATAAACTATTGACCTGGCGATGCACTAAAACATGATATGGACTGCTGTTCCTGTGTTCCTGTGCTCCAGTTGAACCGGTCCCTTGAGTTCCTGGATAAGAGGAGCCCTGAGCAGCCGTTCTTCATGATGCTGTCCCCGCCGGCCGCCCACGCCCCCTGGACCGCCGCACCCCAGTACCAGAAGGAGTTCAGCGATGTCAAGGCTCCTCGCGATGGCAGCTTCAACAAGCCGGGGACGGTGAGCCATGGCCCGTGGATCAGGTCGAGAGAACTCAGCCAAAGCCAAAAGGGGGGATTTCCCGCTTGGCTGTTTTTTGATAGAACAGATTATTGCTGCTTTGTTTGTGTGATGGGAAAAGAATGGCAGAATGGTTCAGGGAACCATGACGACTCAATTAAAATACATTCTTAATGCTACCTGGGTGGCCATTAATCCATATGGCTGCTAAGTGAAAAGACCTTAGTCTGCAGTCTACCTGTAGGCATCCTACAGGTAGACTGTCTTAAGTGCCCTATAATGATTGAAATGCCCTATAACCCTGCTCAATAATGACAAGTGTCTGAGAAAAATATCATGCAAATATTTTTGGATAAAGTGTTGATCTGCTGAATGTTTCCTTGGTACTAAAATGGATATGGATGTGTAAACGTTTGTTTCAGGACAAACACTGGTTGCTGCGACAGCCCGCTTACCCCATGGCCAGCAGCTCGGTGGACTTCCTGGATGATGCGTACAGGAAGAGGTGCAGGGGCCACTCATGTGACTTACTTTTGTACCACTTGTTGCACAATTCATGCTCATGCTTTAGACTGTTTAATTAATTATCAACATACTTATGTTTTAGCATGAATATTGATTCATAAGGTTATGAGAAAACAATTCTGAGAACTGTTGCAAACCTTTTGATTTTGTCCTTAAGTGTGTAAACAAACACCCATCAAAATATTGTGTTGTGCAGGTGGCAAACTCTCCTATCAGTAGATGATATGGTGGAAAAGCTGGTGAAGAAACTGGAAGACTCGAAGGAACTCAATAATACTTACATCTTCTACACCTCGGATAACGGCTTCCACGCAGGTTTGACTGGGCTAGTGATTCTTCAACACCAAGCCGGGAGATATGGTCTGGATCAATCTCCAATCAGAAAAAATGAGTGCCGGACCCTTGTACTGTAACGGATTGATTTGTTTTTTGTTGGCTCTGTAAGCGTTTGCTTTTATCATTACAGGTCAGTTCTCCCTGCCCATTGATAAGAGGCAGCTGTACGAGTTTGACATCCGGGTTCCCCTCATGGTGCGAGGTCCAGGCATCGCACCCAAACAAATAGTGAAGGTACCGGCCACTTTGATTGTATTTAAAAATGTGGATGGTCCTTTCACTGGTTAAATTTGAGTTGATTTGAGACCCCCAATCTCATAGGCACCAGTATTGAACATTGACCTGGCTCCCACCATCCTGGACATATCTGGCTCCGATTTGCCAATAATGGACGGCCAGTCTTTCCTCTCTCAGATGGTCAGTTTTTCTGTTTGTTTAAACGGACGTTGTCTGCCAGCTGATAAGGTACCGAGTTTGATCACCATACCTGTAGGCATCATTGATCAAGCTACCTAACCTTCCATCTGCTGCTTATTGCCATGTATCAGAAATCACTGCAAGACGCCTAGGTTTAAAGTGTTTGAATAACAAAGGACTCATTTAAATTATGTTATCCCGTTAGGCCCCGTCCTTGAGGAGCGGCCCCTCCAGGTCGTGTTTCCTGGTTGAACACACAGGAGAAGGTTCCCCTGTACCAGACCCTGCCTGTCCCAAACTAGGTTGTGGCCTCTCCGTGAGTCCAGACGTCCAACTCATCAGCATTGTTCATCTCTGTATTGATGTCTATGAGTAACTAACGTAGGAATCTGTGATCTAGCACTGTCTTCCCAACTGTGTCTGTGAGGACTCCTACAACAACACCTACGCATGCGTCAGGACCCTCGTTGGAATCAACTTGCAGTACTGCGAGTTTTCGGACAATGAAGTTCGTACGATAAAACATCTCCTTTCAAATTTCATGTTCAACCAAAAACAAGCTTGTTTTTGTGTGTTTGACAAGCCATCTTGCTTATCATGAATTATGAGTAGTTGCTAGCTTGCTAAACCATTTGCATTTCACAATGAATAAAGTCCTGTTTCTGTGTGTTTTACCTTTCTAATATTTCTCAGTCCTTTGTGGAGGTGTACAATTTGACATCAGACTTGAGCCAGCTAGAGAACATCGTTAAGAAGGTGGAACCAGCACTCCTGCAAGCCATGAACCAACATCTGATCAAGCTCCAGTCTTGTGCAGGTAGTAGCTGCCATGACAACGGTGTCAATGGTTTGTGTCAAACGACAACCAAATAACGGCACCAAATGGATGCAAAAAGGGAGTAACCATGGTAGGGCTATCAGCTTACCAACAGGTTGGACATTGATTAGCCATTGCAAGCCCAAACAAAGTATGACTTACCAGCCTACACAGTGGGACTTTAGGAACTGGTAGGCTGATCGATCCATTATAACACTCCCACTCCATGTCATAAGGTAGATTATGTTATGGTTAATCAACATCAGATATGTTGGGGGCCCTTTTAAATGACACACCGATGTGCCTAACTTAACTTCTAGTGCTCAATAGAACTACTGCTTATGGGCATCAACCTTTTGTCCTACACGAACTGTTGTCTTTTCCAACTTCCAACTGAAAAAGGGAACTGTGTACTGTTGCACTAATTGCAGATATATTGCACTCCTAATCTATTGTTTAACAATGTTCAGATAATAAGTCCACAACTACTGTATTTGTCTAGTTACAGAAGTTTTTTTTACAGGGTGTGAAAAGTCCAACATCCTAGCTTTCTATTCTATCCTGTCTGATATTTACCTGAGACGAGACACATATTGCTGATAATTTCCATGGTTTTTATGCAACCTTTATTTTTTACTATTGAGGTAATTTTAATCGTTCTTTACCTTATGTACTGAAGCACTTCAAAGGCCTTGACTGTGAATTGTGACATTAAATAATGTAACTGTGTCTATAGTTCATTATTCAAACATGAGTTCGAGTTGTGAAAGTATACATTGGAAATGCTATACCTTTGAATAATTGACGTTTAGTTTAGAATGTTTGCTTCTAGAATACTTTATAAACACTCATTACCCTTGAACTCATTAAAATACTATCTTTATATAGATTGTGTGTGTTGGGGTTTATAACGTTTAACAGTCTTCCACATCAACCAAACTAAACCCTATGGACACACAGGAAGTGATGTCTAGTTCCTTTCAATAGGAGCATCTCTTTCAACACATCTGATGTTGTAAACATTGGTTAATGTATAGAATCGCTGCATGGGATTATGTAATGTCGCAACATTCAACTTTTGTCAAATGCCAAACAAAAGACTTAAACATCAAGATAATCACTTACAGTTTATTAACTACTGTAAAAACACAAACAAAACAAAAAAAAATACACTTTCACAAGTATTTGTACACCGCCTGTTTCTGTAGCGTCTGGATCTCTAGTTTAACTGGACATTTGTAAAAGTGGGATAGCAATGACTCCGTATAGCCCGTCAGAAAGTAGAACTTCTGCGGTGGGAGTTTCTGCAGCATCAACGCGCACACAATGAGCATGTTGCCCCGCCTCTTGATGACGACCTCGTTGGCAAGGCAACCGTGGAACGTTCCGAACATGAAGCGTCTGATGAACACGTCTTCTAATGCTCGGTCGGCCGCACCCTCCTCTCCTTTGAGATTACCTGGAAAGGTAAGGAAGAACATATTTATGCACATTAACTTTATTGAGCTGTTTGACAGATGCCCTATCCAAAGTGACTTAAGGTGACATATATACCACCAAGTCTGACTGTGAGTAGCCGTTACAAGCCATTTTTAAATTCTGCTACTTCTGACATCCCAAGTGAGCGTTTCCACCTAGATGTGTGCTGGATAGATCAGTCTACCAGCCTACCCAGTGTACTGCAGCAAACGTTGCTCATCTATCTGTTACACATCTAGGTGGACATGCCCACTTGAAGTCAGAAGAGGCATATTTTCAAGACAGCTTGTAATGGCTGGTCACACTCACACCTGATGATATAATATTCCTTTAAGATATGTCCTTCAGGAGCGGGTAGGGGTTGAGCCCTATGCTTCAATTGTACATTTTCTTGTTTACTTTTAAAATGATCAACCCAATGATTTTGGCCTTTTTTTTATAGCATGTTAAACAAACACTTGTGTAAAACAACTCAGAAACAACTCTGAGCACAGTGGGCTAGTGTGAGCCGAGACGTACAGGGGTGCTGGGAGAGCCACCCTTTGCGGTGTCCGATGTGGTGGGGGTGCAGGGCCTGCTCATAGGTTACGCCTCGGTCTCCTTTCCCCACACGGATACGAGCTGCATGGTTCTTCATACCGAGAAGAAACAGACGTTTTTGAACAACACAGCCAAACATAAATGTAATACATTTTATGGAGTTGTTACAACAGCTGACTAAAATAACCTTTATATAATTTGCAGTGTTGACCAACGTGCATGTCATTATGACAGAATTCATGAGTTTATGTTTTTCTTCTTATGAGAGGTTTCACTAACGTTGACAAAGCTTCATTATTGAAGTATATATGAACTGGTTACCTTGCACTGTACAGCAGTCACATGAAGGCCCCTAGCACCCAAGCTGTTCCATACGGTACCGGACTTCACTAAAGACCTCTGGGAGAGGAAGGGAGATGGTGCACCACATCGATTAATCATACAATACTTGTTTAATAATTGCCATGTTTGATTCTGACAGCCCGTTTTGAGCCTTTAAAACAATGTAGCATACCAACATGTGTGGTTTTGAAAGAGAAAGATAAACAGAGGAAAATGTAAAATAATCAGATGCTGACCGAAACCGTCTTGGCATATTAACGTTATCTTTCAGTTTGGCATCCATTCTGGATAAGAAGTGAGTTTCAATTAACGTTAGCTAGACGGTGGACTAGTCCGCCACGAGTCCCCTCTTTTCTTTTATTAAATCAACAGATTAACATTTGTATTCACAGCATATATACGTTTTCTAGAATATATACAACATACACCCATTCCATAGAGTAAAGTCACATTTCTTACCAACATCATCGCACACGGACTGCTGCTCAAGGACGCCGCCATGTTCCCCCGACCCTCAACAACTCACTTGGATTATTATGGGAAGAATTTTATAATATGATACGTATTCATTAAGACAGATGGGTATTCTTTTGAAAAAACGTGTTTTACTTTCACGTTAATTAAAAAAAAAAAAATGATATTGCATTCACTGTTATTTTATAGGATTGAGGATTTGTTATGGGGAACTGTTGTGGGGAGAAACATTTGTTGACGGACCGTTCTCGAAGCAGAACCAACCGGATGTGTCTGCCTGAACAACGGATAATTAAAATCGAAAACACAACACATAGTTAATCAGGGAGTACTCCGTTGATCACCGTGAAGATGTCTTCTACCTTCGAGATGGTAGAGATGTACGACAACGCCCTGCTGGGGATCCTGCAGCACGTCGGCGACGTTCAGGACTTCCTACAGGTCTACTTCGGCTTTTTGTACCGCAAAACTGACTTCTACCGCCTGCTGTCATGTCCCAACGACCGAATGGGTTTCCCTCCCGGCATCGCAGAGAAAATGGTTCAGAAGGTATTGACGTAAACTATGAACGTAGACGATATGACTAACTATAGATTACTACAGAGGGTTTTTGTTTTGACAGTTCATCCAGATTGTTTGGCAAATTTACAAAGCATGGACTTAATAGTCACCAGGGGTTGACACTAAGGTTTTAAAAGCACTTGCCCATCGGGCAATTAGGGGAGAGTGGGGTAAGTTGTGCCAGTGGGTAAGGAAAGCTACCCCTTGTTTCTCAAAAAACATAGAAAAAATTGGTCATGTGACCACATTTTTTTTCAAGAGCCATCCATTTGACTCATCCTGCAAAGACATAAGACACATGGAATGAGAGGTATTTACCTTTTAAGCTCACACAACTGTTTTTTGCCTTTCAAAGTAAAATTTCTATGATCAAGGTTTTTTGATTGTTGCATCTGAACAATTATAGTTAAGTTTGAAAACATTTGACAAATGTTTTAGTGCTTTAGTATGCTACACTATTAGGGCTTTTCCACTGAGGCGGAGCCGGTGCTCCCGTGGCTCCGGTGCTGACTAAGCTCCGGAGTTTTCGTTTTCGATTGACCCAGGCGCCGGTGTCGTGCCGAAAAACGACTGCCTGCCAGAAAACGACTGACCCCAGCGGGAACGCCCATCGGGGTGGTACCTACACGCCCATCGGGGTGGTACCTACTCTCTCCACAGCAAAAGACCGCCTCCGACGGGAACGCCGTCGTTATTATTACTACTACTACTTTATTATTATCATCTTACAACGGCAGCAGCAGAAATAACAACAACAATAAAAGTATACCGCCAAAATTAATCTCCTGATGGTTTATTGAAAGACAAGTTGTAGCCTACGACAGGAACGACAGACTACTCTCAATACAACGTATCCATGCAGTTCTGCTGTGGCGCTGGTGCAGCGGGTGGGCGTGGTTTGCTGTGGAGAGAGTAGGTACCACCCCGATGGGCGTTCCCACTGGGGTCAGTCGTTTTCTGGCAGGCAGTCGTTTTTCGGCACAACACCGGCTCCAGGAGCCAGAAAGCGACTTGAGCAGCAATCCCTTTTCGCGCTGTAAAACTAACAATGCCTGTAACAAGACGAGTAGCACGTTCGCTACGACGAGATCATCCATCTTTGTTGTTATGTTCTCCTCTCTCCGACAGCGGTTTTATTTCCGACAAGCGGCTTTTCGCGCGATTTGATGACGTGAACGCCGTGGCTCGCGGTGGCGCTTTGATGACGCAACGCCGAGGCTCCGATTTGGCTCTTTGTAATGGAAAACGGAGCAAGTTCCTGGAAAGCTCTGGCTCCAGCACCAACACAAGCTCCAGCTCCGAACTAGCTCTCGGTGCTTTGCGGTGGAAAAGCGCCCTATGAGTCTATACATTTAGCACAATGTTATCCCTGGTATGATTTGTGCCAAAGGGCCTGGGGTGAGTTGTGCCTCTGGAGGGTGGTTTCAGATTTATGCGTTTTCATGCCCCAAAAACACCGTCACCGTCTAAACGAAAGGCACTTCCGATAAAATATTTTGTCGTTTTTACCCGCAAGCGTCCTCGTGTAAACGGGGCCTCAGGCAAACTTATTGACGCAATCGGCCTCTTTTATTGTAACTCTTTTATAATTTATATAAATAAATAGGCCTATTGGTCTATCAATATCTAATCTAGGCCTATATATTATTGTATGTACGTTTTAATTATACTGTTGCACTTATATTTATTCTGTTCAATGAGATGTTTACTGATAACATAGGCTTTTGGTAATGGTAGCAGCCATGGTGACAATGGCTGGCTGCCACAGGTCGCTCATTCAGCCATACCTCTTGTTGGTTGCGACCTATTTGCCGCAAAAAGGGTCGCAACACTTTTATGTTCGCAACCTAGTCGGTCAGCCTGCCAGAGCCAGCAGCCAGCAGCCAGCCGCAGCCAGCAGCCAGCGGCTGGCCTGTCGTCGCAGCCAGCCAGCCGATACCAGCCAGGCGTCGCAGCCCGTAATTACGTTGTATAATTATCATACCATCGTACTAAATCATACTAAAATGTTAAAATGAAAGAGGCCGATTTCGTCAATAAGTTTGACTAAAAGAGCAAAAATATATCTGGCCGTGGAGAGAATCGAAGACCCACCCTCGCGTCGCTACCGCTTGTACCACTATGGTAGGCTATCATTGACATCCACTCGTTACACTTAAATTAAACTATATCACTCTATAACGAAGAATTTTGTACATAATATACCTTATTAGGCTTAATGACATTTAACAAAACAAATAGGCTATATATATTATATAAAATACATTATTTGAATATGCCCCAAATTCAGAGGTGTCAAGTAACAAAGTACAAATACTTTGTTACCTTACTTAAGTAGAAATTTTGGGTATCTATACTTTACTAGAGTAAATATTTTTCAGCCTACTTTTTACTTCTACTCCTTACATTATTAACACACTGTGTATTTTACTGTGTACTATCATCCTACTCGCTTACCTATGTGACCACTGGACGCACTCGTTAGCCGCTCAGAGAGCTCTGCCTTCCTCCATCAAGCCTGCCGTGTAAACATTCAGTCACAAGGATGATTCAACCTTTTAAATTGATGCAGAAATACTTTTTAATGTACAGTTAGTTATTCATTGAGCGCCTTATTGTTTTATAAAGCGATCCATCGTACCTGCACATGACCAGGGCAGTCTACATTTTCTGACATGACATAAATCGCGCACATTTTCAGCTAGGAAATAGCAGACTTATGTATGACTTTTTGCACCATTACAATACTTACAGGGAACTATTCATCATATCTTCCACTCCATGAAACACAATGCTCCGTAGTACACATATATGGTTCTTTAATGTATTTGCATTGTACTAATATGCGTTCATTTTCAATGGGCATAAATGTGTCTGAAACAGGTGCATCCCAATTTTTTCTACATTAACATTATAGTCATTAAATGGCCTTTAGAAAAAAATAATGGGGGGAATTTGGGCAGTGCCATAGCAGTGTGCTGTGTGTGTCACAAATTCACGGATGGGATAAATGCAGAGACTGAATTCCTTGTATGTGTGCGCATACATGGCAAAAAAGCTGATTCTAATTCTAATTCTAATTCTATAGGCCCCTGTGGCGGGGCCTACGTTTTTGACCTTAATGGCATTTTTTCCCCCCTTAAATTACTTTTACTTTAATACTTTAAGTAGTTTTGAAACCAGTACTTTTATACTTTTACTTAAGTAAAAAGCTTGAGTTGGTACTTCAACTTCTACAGAAGTCTTTTTATACCCTAGTATCTATACTTCTACTTAAGTAAAGACTGAATACTTTTGACGCCTCTGCCCAAATTACAACTAATATATTTTATTGATACTGATAGAGCAAAGATTTCATCATTTTAAACTGTACTTAAATAGAAAAATATTTAAATATTATTAGCAATAAAGAGCTGTAGGTAGCTTTCGCCAGAGAGCACCCGTTGATAACATGCAAATTAACTGATTAACCGCCCATTAAGCGACCAATGAGACCTACGTCGCGACCAAGCGACCTACGTCGCGACCAATGCGACCTACGTCGCGACGCACGTCGTTGGCCGCTCAGAGAGCTCTGCCTTCCTCCATCAAGCCTGCACGCTGTAAAACATTCAGTCACAAGGAGATTCAACCTTTTAAATTGAGCAGAAATACTTTTTAATGTACAGTTAGTTATTACATTTATCAAGGGGCCTTATTTTTTAAAAAGAATACAAATAAAATAATACCGTAAATAAAAATTTCAACGCACTCTGAAGTCCCCAAGCTGGTGGGGCGCTAATGCCATAATCGTTTGCGTTTCAGGCGTACACACGAATCCTATAACACGAAACCGCATAGGTCCGGATAGATTTGAAACCACCTCAGAGGGTAGTTTCAGAAATGTGCGGTTTCGGGCACCGGATTCACCGGCGCCGTCTGGACGGTCGGCCTAAACGCACAAAACTATGTGGTTTCAACAAAAAATCGGCTTTGTGTGGACTGGGCCTTAGAAGGCGAACACACGTTCACCAAGACGGGGAGACAGCGCCGGGCGACTATTTGACAATTGATCGTGGATGCCTGGGCTGATATCGGTCTCAACTGTGGTCCGAGCTTTCACGAAGGTAGGAATAATCACTGAACTGCCAGGCAGCAGCAGCGACACTGACTCGGATAATGACGAGAGGGAGCCGGTGTTACACCGAATTCTGCGACCCACCGAAAAATGTGAACCCAAACTCTTGCATACTGCAGAAAATATGCAACAGCGTCCCCTGGGGTCACACTTTTCGGTGGGTCGCAGAATTAGGTGTAACACCGGGCTTGTTGGATGCCGTACTCGCCCAACTGTTCAATTCGGACACTGTTCCAAGAATTTGAGGGATTTGTGGACGGGGAATGAACTGAAAAAGTGACTTTTACGTGTTATATGTAACTGAACAATGTTGAGTTTGTTTGAATTAGCGGTGTAGTCTGATACCACTATCAGACTATAAAAACACGTAAAAGAAACACATAAACACGTGTTTCTTTATGTGTTTACAACTGAACAAGGCTGGGAGATATTGTTAATATGCACATTAACGTTTGAACATCGTTACCATGGGAGTGAACGGAGTTGTCAGAACACTTGATAAAGTTTGACGTCTTTATCTGACTGTTTTGTTGACATTCCCTTTAGTACAGCTCCATCTAGTCGATGCATAACACAACCCCAGTCAAACGTTTGACTGCAGTATCTTCTATTCTATGCGCCTTATAATCCGGTGCGCCCTATATATGAAAAAAGTTCTAAAATAGGCCATTCATTGAAGGTGTGCCTATAATCCGGTGCGCTTTATAGTGCGGAAAAGTCTGTAATCGACACCAAGCCAAACATTCGCAAATAGTGCTTATTATTTTTTTGTGGAAAAAGAAAACCTAAAAAATGCACCTGCCCATTCGGGCAACCAGAAATCATCTCAACTTGCCCAAATATTATTTTTAGTTGCCCCGGGCAAGCGGGCCAACGTTAGTGTCAAACCCTGTTCACACTTGATGGTTGTCTGATGGTTCCCTTTGCAGGCGTTTAAGAGCTTCGAACGGCTCTCGGAAAAGGACAGAGATAGACGACTGAAGGAGCTTAAACAGAAAGAAGAACCCAAAGCACCGCCTCCCGTAGAGCAGGAGGTGTTGGTGGAGTCAGTACCACAGCAGGACATCGCTGAACCAAACACAGAAGCAGTCCAAGTAGAGAAGTCTCCCTCAGAACCAGAGCAATCTTCTGCATGCTCCTCTCAACCTGATGCGAGTTCACAGCCTAAGGCTGGTGGTCCTCCCCAGCTGTCCCAAGATGCCATGGCAGAGGCATCCAGCACAGACCCGGCTTCAGCAACGTGAGTAGTATTCATAAACACACAGCACAATTGGCCACTGTTCATTTAACTCGGATGTATCACTGCTAACCCAGTGTGCTGATATAAAAGTACTGTGTATTTTACTGTGTATATCATCACTCTCTGCCCTTCCCTGTATGACATACAAACTGAACACAATAATTAAACATACTGAACACATCAACAAACAATCTCATTTGTTGATGAAAGATATATTACATTTAATAAGTTACGTGATCCAATTCAGATAATGATTTAACATGACAGCTTATGCAGAGAACACGTAGAAAATTCCTGAATAAGCTTTTTATCTCTGTTGGCCATTGTCCCACCCATGCCCGAATTAACCAAGTGTAGGCCCAGGGTGACACACTGCAAGTGCCCCCCTCCTCCAATTCTAGACGTGAAAAAGTGATGTGCCCAACAAAAAAAAAAGTCAACATAGATGGACATGGGCCTACAAATGCCCTACTTAAAGTGCGTATTGGAAGTTAGATACTACAGTGAAGAATCATATAGGAAAAAAATTCGAATACACGATTTTTTAGTTTTTATTAATAAATCTACACTACAAGTGGCATCTTGAGCCGTTTTTGTTGATACAATTTTACTTCCGCATCTTCAAACGCCTCGTTTTCAAGCGTTGACGTAGGAATTGGTAGACGGACGTTCTAATCATTATAGACTACATAGGCAACATAACAATGGATAACATTTTCGGACCACTTCCGTACAATTTTGAGCCAGCTAGCCGTGAGGGAGAACAGCAACCACTTAATAGGGGGAGACACCATGGCAATAGGAGGGAGATAGAGTTGTGGTGTCAGGAGAATCAGTGGAGAATTGGGCAGGTGTCTTGGTGAGTAACTGGCATTAGCTTGAGTTAATATTAGCTAATGACAGCAAATGATGGCCACGTTTCAATATTTAACAGGCATAACTTTGCTAGTACTTGATTATATATGAATCTACAGGATGTATAACTCCACACTATCTCTTACATAACTACTACTGGAGGGATGGAAGGAGGGCGGACGGACGGGTGGGCGAGCAAGAGAGTGCGCGATCAAACTGAAAGAAACGAGCGAAGTTAACCTCACATTTCATTTTGATAGGTGCTTGTGTGGGAAATGCGAAACAATATTGTTTCCCTATCCTAAAGGCAGTATCGTATAGTATAGTAAGTAGGCCTATATAGTATTTAGTAGTAGTAGTATAGTAACGTTTCCGAATCGTTGAATCTCTGACCGGTCCGTGATCTTCACTGCCGCCGGTGGCTGAGACCGAAGCTGCGGCTGGAGCGGCATGAATTGAGGGAATCACACCGGCTTTCAGCCTCACTCTTTTCTCGCTCCGAAAACCCATCTTGAACTCCATCATGTCCCCGGAAACATAGTCCTCAGGTCTAAAGTGAGCCGCGCAAATGAACGAGTATTTGGTGACAGAGGCGAAAAAAAAGTCCTTCCTCTTCACCTGAACAAAATGCACCCAGGCTCGAAAGCCTGCTCCATCCTTTCTCCGATCGGGGAAACTGTGAAATCGGTACCGCGGTGAATTTAGTTTTAGGTTGGATATTCGACGGATATTCAGTCCAGTTCCAGCCGCGACTTCACGGAGATTTGCCCGGCAATAGCAGCAGGAGAACGGTCAGCGCACCTCGCAGAGCCTCGCGGTGAATTGCTGGAAACTGATTTAGGGACTGTCAATAAATTACTTCACGTAAAAATATCAATACAAAATACTTGCAGTTTTTTCAATATTTTTCATTTCATGTGACCCAGTGACTCCAAACCAGTATCTAATTGTATTATTAAACCAGAAGAATAAAACACACCACTTGTTATGGTGTTTTATTGCTTCCTCTATTTTATATGAATATTAATATTCAGAAATGACCCTTTTCTTTCAATAGCTTCCATGCCATAAGACCCAGTGACTCCAAACCAGTATCAATTTGTAGAAGTAAACCCTATGCATAAGACACACCACTTGTTACGCTATTTTATTGCTTCCTCTATTTTATATGAATATTAATATGCAGGAATTATCATATTTCTTTCAATAGCTTCCATGCAATGTGACCCAGCGACTCCAAACCAATATTTAATTGTAGAAGTAAACCCTATGCATGAGACACACCACTTTTCATGGTATTTTATTTTGTGTGTTTCACCATTGCTAAAATACCATGAAAAGTGGTGTGTCTTATGCTTAGGGTTTACGTCTACAAATTGATACTGGTTTGGAGTCACTGGGTCACATGGCATGGAAGCTATTGAAAGAAATATGATAATTCCTGCATATTAATATTCATATAAAATAGAGGAAGCAATAAAATACCATAACAAGTGGTGTGTCTTATTCTTCTGGTTTTATAATACAATTAGATACTGGTTTGGAGTCACTGGGTCACATGAAATGAAAAATATTGAAAAAATTGCAAGTATTTTGTATTGATATTTTTACGTGAAGTAATTTATTGACGGTCCCTAAATCAGTTTCCAGCGATTCACCGCGAGGCTCTGCGAGGTGCGCTGACCGTTCTCCTGCTGCTATTGCCGGGCAAATCTCCGTGAAGTCGCGGCTGGAACTGGACTGAATATCCGTCGAATATCCAACCTAAAACTAAATTCACCGCGGTGAAATCTGTGATGGTCGGACAGGAGGTCGGAGTTGGAACAACCCCCACAAATACAAAACCTCATCTCGCCGATTAAAAACTACTGCCATCAGGGCAGGAGATACAGGTCCATGAAAACCAGAACAAACAGACTACAAAACAGTTTTTATCCAACAGCCATAACCTCACTAAATGTTGCTACCAGAGCATAGTTGTGTTGTGTATCACATCTGTGTAGGCACATTTATAAATGTGAATGTTTGTGTGGGTGTGTCTTATGTGTTTTTTAGTGTACTTAGTTGATTAGCTTTTATAGTTTTTTATTGATTTATTTATTTATACGTACTACCTCAATGTGATGTTTTTTATTGAACAAGGACTGCACTTAATTTCGTTGTACTTGTACTGTTACAATGTTACAATGACAATAAAGATTCTATTCTATTCTATTCTAACTACTCACAACTACGCATAGAGCTGAGGCAGCAACAGCGACCGCGTCTACCAATTCCTACGTAATATGACGCGTTTGACGTATCACATAAAAAAACGGTTTTTGAAGCCTTGCTCAAAATAGTCACTTTAAAACTGGAATTTTTGCCGATATAATATTTTTAACTGATAAAATCCTGCATTTCAATTTCAAAGGGCAATTTTCAGAGAATGTTATGTATAAATATTTAAAAAAAAATTAACTTCCAATACGCACTTTAAACTGATACTGAAATATATACATTCATACTAGGGATGGCGAAAATGTAAAATATTCTTGACCGACCACCAAGACTCATTAGATCAGATTAAAATGTGCTATTTGAAATAACAGCCGTTTTGAGCCGCGCCAGCCGCCTGCTATTTCTTAACTCTGCTTACCTCTCTCCCGTTCTGCCACCGACTCACACACATTGAAACATGAGGCATGCTTACTGCAAGTTGACCATGTGTAGAGAGCGGGCTCGAACACCCACAATGGTCTGAGATGGCGCGGACCTCGTTGAGACCCTGCGCGGGATTCACCAGGGGCCAATCGGAAGAGGGCAGCGTTGGGAGCTCATTTGTAAACACTGCCGCGGCTCATTTAAGAAAAGGACATGCTCTGAAAAGACGACGCTTGTTGAGTTTGGAGGAGACGGAAAAATTGAGTTTCAGGGATAATTTTTTTCACTTCACACAAAAGGATCTTGGAATGAGATGGCTAAATGTAGTCTTCTAGCGTTTAGTCTACTGTCCATAATAATTTCGAGATCATATTCTCCGCCGCTCGCATGCGGGAATAATGAAGACTGGAGGAGAAATTAAACAGTGGGCTGGAGAGGCGTTGTCCGTCCAACTTCCAATGAGTCACCTCATCTGATAACCTTTTTGTGTGAAGTGAAACCAACACGCACTCAGTCCACACCGACCCCACTTTTTTTTTTTTTTAAGCAACAAGATTGATCGGTTAACGTTGATACGGTCAACCATCGGTCAAACGGTCATCGTTTAACATCCCTAATTCATACACAGACTTTACGAGCATCATTAACTGAGCAACCAGTTAAAAGAGAAAAACGTTCCACAAATATCCAATCAACCTTGGAGGCAGATATTTGGCCCGAAATAATGCTAATAAGCCTCACCTTTAGCAAAACATCTTCTTTCTTGACTTTGTGCATGCAAAGTCGTTAAATCTTCAAAGTCAATTCCCTTGATTAGTTTGGATTCAATGACCATCAGGGAGGGTGCGGACTGCCACTTCTGTCTCATAGTTGTCCAGAGTTAGTGCTTAACTCCTTTAAGTGGAGACGAGGATCTCTCGCCCTCGCAGTTGGTAACGGGCAGGGTTGATTGCAGAACAGCCTGATTACAATGAACACGCTTGGGGAGAGTTGTACATTGCAGCCCATAATTTTGTATAATTTGCAGCATCTCCTACGGTGAACTGCTTGCGCCTACGTTAGCTTCGCTGCCAGTGCTAGTGGCAACTTTATCTTGGGGTCTAGCATTTACAAATATAATATATAGTTATACAGTATATTGGCCTCATCGATCTTGGGCCTTAATATCAGTTGGTGTTTTACAATAAAGACCATACGACAATAACTTGTTTTTGCAGACAACAACAGTTGACATGATGTACACAATTATTTTACCTATTAACAAATTCAATTGTGTGTGTGCGTGTGTGTGTGCGTGCGCGCTTCAGGAGTCAGACCCAGTACCAGGCAGACCCAGACAGCTACAACGGAGCCACAAGGGAAAACTACAGCTGGTCCCAGGACTACACGGACGTGGAGATCCGCGTGTTCGTCTCCAAGACAGTTGTCAAGGGCAGACAGGTAAACACAAAACCTCACCACCAGCTGTCGCCAGCGTTCTCTCTTCAGCTCACTCGGCATGAAAGAAACACTTTCATTGCATAAAAACAACCGACTGTGTTTGTGATGAAGACGCTTAAGGCCGTCTCTGTGACGAGGGATAAATGGATACACTTAGGGAACATTTAAGTGTTTTTCCACCACAGAAAAGAGAGCTCTTTGAAAACAAACTCCAACATGGACATATCTGTAAATCTGTAATTAGTTTTTGTGTAGACGGGTAAAACCTATATTTTGGAAATCAATGACGTAAAATGGTCACTGGAACCAGTGATCATAGTGCTCTGCGCAGGCACATGCAAAATCTTTAGTATAGATGGCTTTCGACGATTAGAAAACTACGAGAAAGATTTAAAAAGTCTGCCTAGAGAACGCCAGTGTGGACGGAAAACCCGTTGACCCAAAAACACAGCGTTGGCACTCATCCGGCCTCGTGTGTGTGGACTTGGCCTGAGTCTCCTCCGCCGTCCCCAGGTGTCGGTGAACCTGCTGCCCGGCAGCGTGCGCGTGTGTGTACGGGACGGGGCGGAGGAACAAGTGCTGATGGAGGGAGAACTGCCGCACAAGATCAACATGGAGAACTCCCTGTGGAGCCTTGAACCAGGACGCTGCGTGGTAGTGAGTACAGCACACCAACACAATCACACACATTGACACCCACACACGACGTAGCGACAGACAGAGACACACGCAAAGACACGCACATACAGGGAGAGCCCCACACACACACGCACCCATACAAGGAGAGCCCCGCACATACAGTATGTACATGGAGACACACACACACACACACACACACACACACACACACACACACACACACACACACACACACACACACACACACACACACACACACACACACACACACACACACACACACACACACACACACACACACACACACACACACACAAAATACACTCTAGTTGCCAAACAAATTTTATCACCAGATCTGTGCCCTGATTGCCAATACCAAACTAACTCCCAACGTTCCTCTCCCATGCCAGCTGTCTCTCAGTAAGGTCGGGGAGGTGTGGTGGAATGCGGTGCTGAAAGGCGAGAAGGAGATCGACATTAACCAGATCAACCGGGAGCGTGGCATGGCGTCGGTGGACGAGGAGGAGCACGCCGTTCTGGACCGGCTCTCCTTCGACTACCACCAGAAGCTCCAGGGGAAGCCCCAGAGCCACGAGATGGTACGCTCCACAAGTCAAACGTCTGGCTCTAAACCCGTGGGCAGTTGGTTCGGTTGGCAATGTGACGTGTTCGCAAATAAAATAGAATAGGATTCTGTCCTGGCTTCTCGGGTGTTTTGAGTGCAAGTGTTACGTAGGTCGGATCCTCAATATCCAAATCCTTGTTTTTGTTGTTGTTGTTGTCCTTGCGCAAGAAGCTCAACCCTTAGCTGTTCCTAAATGTATCTGATTTTGAAAGAGTCTGCTGAACGACTAGCTTATAAATGCGCAGAGGAAAATGATCCTGAGCCTTTAGCCTTTGAGGGGATGCTAAGGTGACAAAGCGACGTGACGCCGGCTCAGCTGTGTGTGGAGTCTATAGCGGGATATTCACGACGGGAGCAGACAGAAAGGAAGTCCCTTCCATCGTGGAGTGAGGTTGGGGTCGGTATTGCGCATTAATTGTGGCCCTTACTCGGTTCCAGAGGCGCATAAACTCAGTGGACCCCCTCATGTACTCCCTGCGGTCCTCAAAGGTGCGTTTGTTTTTGTCCCCACAGAAGGTGCACGACATGCTGAAGAAGGGGTGGGACGCCGAGGGCTCTCCGTTCCGGGGGCAGCAGTTCGACCCACCATGTTCGACATCCCCCCCAGCGCGGTGCAGTTCTAAATCAAACGCTCCCCCCGCGCGGACAGCGAGGGGGTAACTTACAAACTGTTGCTATTTCAGGGCACGGGTTGGGGAGAGAAGGGTGGTAATAAGAACAAAACAAGGTGTGAGGGACGAGGTGTGAGGGACGAGATATGAGAGCCGTGCCTGGATGAGAACTTCAGTGCCTGGCTTTAAAAATCTCCTACTGATTTTTAAATGTGTTTTTATTTGATGCTCCATGTGTACACGTGGAGCACTTTTTATCCCAAAAAGTTTGACTGAGTTAGAATATTGAACTTTATTTATCCACCATTGGAGGATTGAGTCGATGGTTGAATTCATGTGTTGGTTTGCTTTTTTGGCTTTTGTGTAAAAATTATGTGTGAAAATATGAAATGGTTATGAATAAAATGGACAGTTTCCACTCTGATGGTGATTTGAGCATGTTAAGTTAGAGGTTTCAGTCACCCATGTTCAAAATGTATCCGTGCGTCTTTCATACAGGTTAATATTAGCTGAGACTTTCAAAATCCTAAGATGCTACTCAATAGTTGAGTAGTTTTTTTATTACTTGATATCAGACTCCACTCTTGTTCAATGCTAAACTTCATGCCTTGTGTGATGCTCGCATTGAGGAAGCAATCCACCACAACATAAATCCCTGTATTGACTTACCATAGCAGCTAAAGGGCAGCCTAGTATGGCTGCTATATCCTATAATGGGAGCCATCCCTCCCCACTTACTCCTTAATGAGCTCATTCGGTATTAATTGTAATGTCAAAGTGACTTAATTACTAAAAGGTAAACTAACTGTAATCATTCCATTGAAAAGCCTCCACAAGCCCAGGTTGTGGTGTTCTACAAGCACTATAGGCCTATCAATCAGTCAGTTCCTTGGCTATTTTGGTATCGTAACGAAGCTATTGCAGTTTCTCATCACCCTATTTTATGTTATTTGTAAACAGGGCTACGGCATTGCAGTGTATCTTATTTCTTCACGGCTCTTGCTGTAACGCGGCTATTCTTAAATAGCTTTCTGGGCACATGCAGTGAACCGACGCGGGGACGGAGAGTTAGCGGTGGGCGTGGCGTGGCGTGGGCGTGGCGTGGTGTGGGCGTGGTTTGGTGTGGGCGGAGACTGGGTACCATAGAGCGCTGCATGACCGTCTATTTCGGGCTTCAGCAGCACGGGAGAAATATGGCAGTGACTACTTGCACACGTTTTACAGATGAATTCCAGCTTTATGAAGAACTTGGCAAGTAAGACCTCCTTACGTGTTTATTAACTCCTACTTTTCCACACGATTGTAAATCTGCGAGGTCCGGGAATGCACATCTGCAGAATAGTGTGAAGGGAGATGGAGATGCGTCCCTTTTAAAACAGACCGAGCACCCCCTCTCGGTCTCTCTTTTAATGGCTCTACCCCCAAAATGTTTGAACAAACTCTCCCCTTTATTCAAATCAAAATGTTGCACTTTATAGACCGCTAATTTACGCATGCTAACGTTCCGAATCGCTTGTGCGGAAAGTCCCACGGAATGCAATTGCGCTGTAGTGTCTGCTGGTGCATGGGTCGGTACAGCATCAGTTCATTCTATGATAATTACCCTCATCCGTCCAACGGCTTTTTGAGCGTGGGTGCAGAAATTACATCTTTGAAGTTCATTCATCGTTTGCCTTATATTCGTAAACGGCTATATAGGCAATATCTATATTTACTATGCCTCTTTCTCTGCTCCTTATATCCGAGGAGCGTGTGAGTGCGTGTGTATGTGTCTGTGTGTGCGCCCGCGCTTGTGTGTGTCCTTATATGCGGGGAACGTGTGTATGTGTGTGTGTTTGTGTTCGACCACTGTAGAGGGGGAGAAGCGAGGGATACCCCCGCGCTGGCTCACTAATGAGGTGTTGGTTGAATGCCCGTGGGCGGATGGATGATGGACGTACAGAAAAATTGATGATGGACGTACGGATGGATGTTGCATGCCCAAACGGCAGAACGTGTCGAAGCAGATGTTTTGTATGTCTCTGGTGTTGCGTGGGAGGGAATTTGTACCCTGCTTATACAAACACTATCACCCCCCCCCCCCCCTCCCAAAAAATAAAATAAAAAAGAAACAATATTCATTCGACTTGATTTATTATTCATGACGATAGACGTGTTTGTGGTGGACTGTCAGGGAAAAGGGTTCTTATCCTCGTTCGAAGAAAGCGGAAGATGTGAGCCTGTAGCCAACTAGTGGAAAAACAGGATGGCTTGGTTCGGCTGTGTCTTTGCAAATTCTATTAATTCATGTTCCCACATGTTGAACCGTGAAGCCGTCATGTAAACAGCATTCTATTTGGCCCCCATGTACTTCCATTCCCATAACCGTCTAAACGTGCTGAGGTGTTTTAGGTGACAGGGCTTTGACTCAAGTATTTTTTTCATTACATAACAATCCAAAGAAAAGCTATAATTAGAACCAGTGAAACAAAATGATCTGTTATTTTCGTTTGTCTTTGATTAGTTTGGGCTGGGAAATGTCTGTAGACAGGCATGAAAATACCACACACACACACACACACACACACACACACACACACACACACACACACACACACACACACACACACACACACACACACACACACACCCAGCATATTACGACACTGTCTCCCAAGGTCTAACGGTTTTAAATGAGCAGTCTTTCAATCCTTCCCCAGAGTGCTTAAAAAGTAGAGTCTAGATAAACCAGCAGCAACAATGTGAACAGAATCACTTTAAAGACCTTCAAAAGGGCCAGGAAGACCTGTGCTTGTCACACCGTCCTCCTTTCTCTCTTAAGGCTAAGTTGGTGGCTTAAGTTGGTGGCTTAAATTGGTGGCTTCAGTCGGGGGCTATAGGCGCTTCGAAAGCGAGCATGTAACACTGACTCAGCTGGCTGTGAAGGCAGCTGAACTTCTGTCTCCCGTCGTCATTCTCTTCTGTCTCCTGCCCCCCCCCCCCGTTTCCCAGGGGAGCCTTTTCAGTGGTGCGCCGCTGTGTTAAACTCTGCTCGGGCCAAGAGTACGCAGCAAAGATCATCAACACCAAGAAGCTCTCGGCCAGAGGTGAGCATGTTATCCACGGGCGGTCCTGCTCCGAGATTGGGTTTGAAATGCATTCACGAAATATTAGAATCAATCCTTGCTGAAATACATGATACCATGTTGAGTGTTCAATGGCTCAAAAAACCAACCTGGGACCGATGAGCGGTGTGTTGTCCCTTGTCTGGTGTTGGATGGACATGTTTTCAGGTGCTCTGAGTGTTTGATTCCACTTGTGTTTCCTCTGACGGAGGCTAGTTGGACACGAAGGCTGGCTGAAGTGTCACAAGGGTTTTCTAAACAAGCTTAATAATGCTGCAAAGAGCCAAAGGAAATTTCCAAAATGACACCATGAGGAGGTGTTGCTGTCAGCGCAAACCTGCTGACTTCATCCGCTTCTATTAGAGTGCCATCTGAATTCACGTCAAAGTATATTTACTCTAGAAAAAAATGGTGTGTGTGTGTGTGTGTGTGTGTGTGTGTGTGTGTGTGTGTGTGTGTGTGTGTGTGTGTGTGTGTGTGTGTGTGTGTGTGTGTGTGTGTGTGTTGTGTGTGTGTGTGTGTGTGTGTGTGACTGAGAGAGAGCCATCCCAGTTGTTTGATTTCCTCTAAACCAAAAAGCCCTGGCAGGACAGTATAGGGCTGTCTGCTTCCAACCGTCTGTCTGAAACACAAAGAGAGAGTCTGGGGAGGGCAGCTCTGTGGTAACTCAGCCCAAATGGATCAGAGCATCTCTGTTCCCTCACACAAACTGTTTCTCTCTGTCTCTCGCTTCATAAACAAATCAACCATAAGGACGATGGTCATTGGCCCATGCCTGAATCCATATGATGCGCACGTTGAAATGTCAATGGCCACAGGGCGGTTTGGTTTCTGGTTTTAGTTTTGTCTGTATTTGGGTTTTCTTTTTTTTTCTGGATATATATCGATTATTTTTGTGGTTTGTTTATGTGTGCCACTTTTCTTTGTTCTTTGTCTCTCGGACTGAAAGGAGGAAATGCTGCATAAATACATGAAATGCTGTTTATAGCCAGATCCTCTTTCCCCCCCCCCCACCTCCCCCCCCCCCCCCACACACACACACACACACACACACACACACACACACACACACACACACACACACACACACACACACACACACACACACACACACACACACACACACACACACACACACACACACTGTACAAGACGTGAGGCAGTGTTATGATGAATGTGTTGTTTACACTTTGTGTTCAACCCGTCTTCCCTGGAATGTCTCCTAGATCACCAGAAACTGGACCGGGAGGCCAGGATCTGCCGGTTGCTGAAACACTCCAACATCGGTGAGTCTGAGTGCTCTTTTTTAGAATAAGCCCTTTGGGCTGCCCCTCGACTGACACTGTCCCTATCCGAAATAGCATCATCCTAATTATCTCATTTCATATATTTTTGACATTTTGACTTTTTTCCGCATATCCTCTGTCGCATGCTGTAGTCATTTCTCTTCTGTGTTTTTAATCCCATCTCCCTCCTCTCTCTGTGCTGGTTTGCAGTTCGTCTTCATGACAGTATTTCGGAGGAAGGTTTCCACTACCTGCTGTTCGATCTGTGAGTTCCTTCTCTCGCCTCCTCCCTCGAGACCCTTCTGTCTTGCTTAGTTTCCTTCTTCTCTTCCCCCTCTTTTCACCGCTGGGCTCATTATTTAGCATCTGTCTATCAGTCTTTGCGTTTTGCTTCTTCTCTTATCCATCCATCCATCCATCCATCTCTCTCTCTCTCCCTTCTTCTCTTATCCATCCATCCATCCATCTCTCTCTCTCTCTCTCTCTCTCTCTCTCTCTCTCTCTCTCTCTCTCTCTCTCTCTCTCTCTCTCTCTCTCTCTCTCTCTCTCTCTCTCTTATCCATCCATCCTTCTCTCTCTCTCTCTCCCTTCTCTTATCCATCCCTCCTTCTCTCTCTCTCTCTCCCTTCTCTTATCCATCCATCCTTCTCTCTCTCTCTCTCCCTTCTCTTATCCATCCATCCTTCTCTCTCTCTCTCTCTCTCCCTTCTCTTATCCATCCATCCTTCTCTCTCTCTCTCTCCCTTCTTCTTGCTTTCTTTCTCTCTCTCTTTTTTACTTCTTATTCCGGTTTCTAATGCTTCTCTTCCTCGAATTAACAATCAACATGCCCAACCCCCTTCTTGGGCGCTGCGACACACCACACACTCGCACACACGCACAGACCAACACAACACACACACAACACATACACACATATCACACACACACATGAAGACCAGCACTCAAACACACACACACACACCAACAACCGACCCACACACAACACATCACACCAACACACACACACACAACAACCACACAACACCACACACCCAACACACACACACATTGGTTACCCGTCCCTCGCATATTGGATTCAGTTTCCATGGCAACACAGCGGGAGAAAATCCTGCAGCAAGGGTTTCCCCTGGTGAGGACTTCCCCCACCTGCATGCGTTTGCGCGCGCGCGCGTGTGTGTGTGTATGTATGTGTTATTACATGTGTGTGTCGTACATGCGTCCAACTGTGTTTGTATGACTCAGTGTTTGGCTTTCTGTGTGTGTGTGTGTGTGTGTGCTTGAGTGTGTGTGTGGTGTGTGGTGTGTTGTGTGTTGTGTGTGGTGTGTGTTGTGTGTGTGTGTGTCTGTGTGTGTGTGTGTGTGGTCAGTGTGATTGTGTTTGTGTGTGTGTGTGGTGTGTGTGTTGTTTGTTGTGTTGTGTGTGTGTGTGTGTGTGTGTGGGTGCATACACATACAGTATGTATGTGCAATTATATCGTTGGGTGTGTTCTGCTTGTGTGCACGTGCACACAAGCAGAACACACCCACTCTGGCTGCACTGGGGCTGTTCTGCAGTCCAGAGCTGGTGGGGCTCCTCAGCCATCAGACTGTGATCTCATAACGCATCGTTGGGTCGTACGAGTTCCGGACGCCGTGACATTATCGTCATCCTCCAGACACGAGGGTGGACCGATCCTCCCTCTTCAGCCATCTGGCATCTCCCCCGCAAATGCCATGCCTCTAATTGTGTGTGGGTGTGTGTGCTTGCGCGTGTGTGTGTGTGTGTGTGTGTGTGATTTTTGTTTGCGTCAGCTGTCACTCTGTGTGATTTTTGTTTGTGTGAGCTGTCACTGTGTGAGTGCACGCAACAATAATCCACAAATGCACAATCAAATGTAACAGATACATCATTGCGCAGGCACACACACACATCGCACACGCAACATACCACAGCGCACGTCACGCACACGCACGCACATGCACTGCACACTTTTTGAAACACCCTCCCCCAACACACGAACACCACATACAGCATTTTCTTTCTTCCCAAACAGGGATTTAGCTCTCTCTCGTCGGTCCTCACCACATACAATCACACACACCAACACACACACACACAGCACACACAATCACACACACACACAGACACACACACACCATCAGACACACACACATCACACACACACACACACAACACACACACACACACCACACCCCTCCACCTCCGTGCTCCCCCATCCACCGTCTTCAGGGTGATTTCTACGTGTGTCTCTGCAGTGTGGACCCTGGTTAGGCTGTTTGGAGGACATCTCGTGGCGAGGGAGTGTACTACCAGTGAGGCGGAGAACGTCCAGGGTATATACATGAGCTCTGTCCTCTGGAATCATCAGGCATCAGGAGCCAATAATCACTCCCTCACCATAGTGGGAAGATCCACTATGCCATGCCATATTGTTATAGCCGTTATCTTTATAAGCAGAAGACATCGCGGAATCGCCTAATACTTGCGGAGAGGTGGGCCCACATTGCCATCTATATCCGCGTAATTGGCATAATCGCTTTGGTTTGAAATGTTACTTGGTGTTGCGACTGCGCCTTGATGTTGGTTGTCTTGGTTTTTTTGACGATTGTAATTTCTATTTAGCTCGTGGAATATTATTTTAACAATTGGTAAGACATTGTGGTGTTTTCGCTAACAACTGCACAAGCATTTTTTTCATGGTGAGACGTGGCGGCGCAAAGTTTCCCCGATAGCCCTATAGGTCACGGTGTAATTTACGTTTACCAGGACACAAACCCCCCCTTGCCCTCTCTTTATGTCGGAGCATCGCCAGTGAAATAACTCCCATGATATGCAGTTCTGATTGAGCCAAGGCGCTAAACAACGTATCTGGAGGAGAGAGATCTCTGGCTGCTCCCCTAAGTAGTAGCTACGGACAGACCGACAAGACCACAGGACGCATGCGTCGCCCGTAACTGTCGTTGTCCGGTTCAAACTCTGTGTCCTTATCTCATCCGTGTGTGTGTCCAGAGTGGTGTGTTCAGATAAATGTGTTTATACTCTCTGTCCTTGATCTGTGTGGTCCGTGTAGTGTTTAAGACTTGTGTTTAACTCTGTGTGCCTTTGTATCTGGAGCAGTTCTTGGATGTGTATTTAGAAAAAATGCCATACAAAATAAATTTCGTGGGGCTTTTATGTTTGAAATTATTTCCTGCCCTCTTTGCACTCGATTGCAACTCCAGTTGCCTCCCTCCCCCCCCGACCGCCTTTCCTTAAAGACCCCCCCAATGACCTGGGGTGGGGTGTGTGTCGTATTGGCTGAATTATGCCTATTTGCAAGTATATCAGGGGGATCCAGCGAGAGGGTTGGAAGGAGGCTCTGATAATTTTAAGACGCTCCCAGATTTTGGAAGGCGGATTTTGAGGGAAGAAAACTGGTGCTTGGTCCTTGTTCTTTTCTTTATACTCACACCCTGGCAGGAAGACTTCAAGCATGTCACATGCGCTACTTGGTCAAACTTACCATACGATGTGAGAGGGAAAAGAACCGCTATTTTTTTTATTTTGCCTCAATAAATCTAAAAGTACTGATTTTTTCTCAATACATTG
>OLKM01000060.1:604402-611902 GCA_900291075.1 Melanogrammus aeglefinus
CAACACACACACCCCACACACCACACCAACACAAACACAACACACACACAACACACACACAACACAACACAACACACACAACACAACACAAACAATAGGTTACCGTCCAATGCATATTGGATTCGTTATCCATGGAGACACGCGGGAGAAAATCCTGCAGCAAGGGTTTCCCCTGGTGAGGACTTCCCCCACCTGCATGCGTTTGCGCGCAGGGCGTGGTCGCCAGCGTGTGTGTGTGTATGTGATGTGTTATTACAACTGTGTGTGTCGTACTCAAGCGTTTCCGCAACTGTGTGTTGTATGACTACAGTGTTTGGCCTTTCTGTGTGTTGTGTGTGTGTGTGTGCTTTGAGTGTGTTGTGTGTGGTGTGTGTGTGTGTGTGTGTGTGTGTGTGTGTGTTGCTGTGTTGTGTCGTGTGTAGTGTGTCTGTTGTGTGTGTGTGTGGCTCAGTGTGATCTGGTTTGTTCTGTTGTGTGTTGTGGTGTGTTGTGTGTGGTGTGTGTGTGTGTGTGTGTTGTGGTGTGTGTTGTGTGTGTGTTGTGATGTGCATACAACATACAGGTATGTTGTGCAATTATATCGTTGGGTGTGTTCTGCTTGTGTGCACGTGCACACAAGCAGAACACACCCACTCTGGCTGCACTGGGGCTGTTCTGCAGTCCAGAGCTGGTGGGGCTCCTCAGCCATCAGACTGTGATCTCATAACGCATCGTTGGGTCCGGACGCCGTGGACATTACCTCATCCTCCAGCACACCGCCCCTCTCAGCCCATCTGCATCTCCCCGCATGCATGCCTCTAATTGTGTGTGGGTGTGTGTGCTTGCGCGTGTGTGTGTGTGTGTGTGTGTGTGATTTTTGTTTGCGTCAGCTGTCACTGTGTGTGATTTTTGTTTGTGTGAGCTGTCACTGTGTGAGTGCACCAATAATACACAATGCACAATCAAATGTACGGATACATATGCGCAGGCACACACAACACACGCACACGCACACACACGCACACGCACACGCACGCACATGCACGCACACACTTTGAAACCCCCCTCCCCCACACACACACACATATGCAGGCATTTTCTTCTTCCAAACAGGGATTTAGCTCTTCTCGTCGTCTCGCATCACTGCCACACACACACACACACTACATCCACACAACCGACACACACACCACAAACACACACACTACACACACACACACACACACACACACACACACACACACACACACACACACACACACACACCCCTCCACCTCCGTGCTCCCCCCCCCCGTCTCAGGGTGATGTCTACGTGTGTCTCTGCAGTGTGACCGGTGGGGAGCTGTTTGAGGACATCGTGGCGAGGGAGTACTACAGTGAGGCGGACGCCAGGTAAACATGAGCTCTGTCCTCTGGATCATCAGGCATCAGGAGCCAATAATCACCCCCTCCCATAGTGGAGAGTCCACTATGCATGCCATATTGTTATAAGCGTTTTATAAGCAGACGGAATCGTCTCAATACTCGGAGAGGTGGGCCCACATTGCCATCTTATCCGCCGTATTGGAATAATCGCTGGTTGAAATGTTACTGTTGGTGTGCGACTGCCTTGATGTTGGTTGTCTTGGTTTTTTGGACGATGTATTTCTAATTTAGCGTGAAATTATTTTTCACAATGGGAAGACATTGTGGTGTTCGCAACTGCCACAGCATTTTTTTCATGTGAGACGTGGCGGCGCAAAGTTTCCGATAGCCTATAGGTCACGGTTTATTTACGTTTACAGGACCACAACCCCCCCTTGCCCTCTCTTTATGTCGGAGCATCGCCAGTGAAATAATCCCATGATGCATTCTGATGAGCAAGCGCTAAACAACGTATCTGGAGGAGAGATCCTGGCTGCTCCCCTAAGTAGCTACGGACAGACCGACAGACACAGGACGCATGCGTCCCCCGTACTGTCTTGTCGGTTCAACTCTGTGTCCTTGTTATCCATGTGGTGTTCCAGTGTGTGTTCAGAAATGTGTTTAACTCTCTGTCCTTGTATCTGTGTGGTCGTGTAGTGTGTTAAGACTTGTGTTTAACTCTGTGTCCTTGTATCTGAGCAGTCTTGGAGTGTGTATTTAGAAAAATGCAACAAATAATTTCGTGGGGCTTTTATGTTTGAAATTATTCCTGCCCTCTTTTGCACTCTTGCCCCCCCCCCCCCCCGACCCTTTCCTTAAAGACCCCATGACCTGGGGTGGGGTGTGTGTCGTATTGCTGCAATATGGGGCCTATTTGCAAGTATAATAAGGGGATCAGCGAGAGGTGGAGGAGCTCTGATATTTAAGACCTCCCAGATTTGGAAGGCGGATTTTGAGGGAAGAAAACTGGTGCTTGGCCTTGTTCTTTCTTTATACTGCAGAAAGAATCAAGCATGTCCTAATGCCATTGGTTCAAGCTTACATAGATTGAGAGGAAGAAAGAACGCATTGTTTTTATTTTTGCCAAACAAAAGTATGATTTTTCCTCATCATGGCGTCTTTAATGTGGTTTTCATTCCCCCCTCGTTTATGTGATGTTTGCACGTCCCAGAACCTTACAGCGGTATAAATCGGGACCCTTTGTGATGCGTTGACGCAATTCAGAGTAACATCTCAAATGGAGCTGAGTTGTTTTGATGTGACACTCCAAGCGGATGTGGTCTGCAATCGGTTGGAATTAACGATGATAATGCCACTTACGATTGAACACATGGAAACACGACCCGACTTGAGAAGGAATGCACTGGCCATCTTCCATCAAACCTGAATCAAGAACTTGGTCAGGCCTTTGAAAATCCCCAAGTCAACCTTCCATCCATGATTTCCCTATGAATATCGTTGCCTCTAACCCTCCCTCTCCCTTCTCTTTACCCCCCCCCCCCCCCTGTTGTTTTGTCTCCACAGTCATTGTATCCATCAGATTCTAGACAGTGTGTGTTACACCCACCAACATGACATAGTGCACAGGGACCTCAAGGTGTGTGTGTGTGAGTGTGTTTGCGTGCGTGCGTGCGTGCGTGTATGTGCGTGCACGCGTGTCTCTCACACCGTCTCTGTACGAGGTTTTACACGACTGCTATGCTTTGGGTTTGCCTGTGCGTTGAACCAAACACACCCTGCTGTGCCTGTGCTTGCGGGTCCGTTATTCGATTTTTTCCGTACTTTTACTTTTTTTGGGATGCGCACAAAACTTTGCAACGCTGACATCTCCATGCGTACGCTGACTGCTGTTCCATACGGCTATATTTTAACCTGAGTATTATTATTATAGAGAGTGGGAGAGAGAAACCAGAGGGAGTGAGGGGGAGAGAAAGATAAGAAAGAGAGGAGCGTGACAGGAGGACAGTGACAGGAAAGGAGCTATTTGTAGAGAAGGGAGAACGCTGAGAGTGTGTCTGTCAGTAATGTTCTGGATTCTTGAAATCCTGAAAGGCTGGTCTGACAACTTAAGCCCAAAAAGTAAGGAAAACACAATAACACATTCACTTGCACACTGCTCACATTGAAAGTTCATGCGGGGCAAACAGCCGCATACTGCTTTGCGGGAGCTAATATCAGAGCCCCAGATTCCAAATCCCTTATTTAAACTGTAGGCCTACACATGCGTCTGTCTGTGCGCCTTGCGTGCGTGCGTGCCTGCGTGTGTGGGTGCGCGCGTGTTGTCATATGTGAATGGACTTATTCGACACTTCTGCTGCATTCCTTTGCATGAATCTGACGGCGCGGCAGACTATGCTCAGATTAACCCGCTCCCCCTGCTGTTTGCATGCAGTCACTGCATCCAGCAGATACTGGAAGCTGTGCTCCACTGTCACCAGATGGGGGTGGTGCATAGAGACCTCAAGGTCAGTCGTGTGTTTGGGGGCGTGTGTGTGTGTCCGTGTGTGTGTGTGTGTGTGTGCGTCTGTGAGTGCATTTGGCGGGTGTGTGTTCCTGTGAGTGTGTGAGGCGTATTGTATTGTAGTGTATTTGAATCGTATCTGTTCCGAATATTGTATTCGAAATTGTTTCATTTTTGCCTGATTCCAGAATCTTTATAAATCTCTGGCTGCCCAATTCAACCAAGCATGTTTGCATCTTTCTGTGCGTGTATGTGCATGCGCGCCTGTGTGCTAGTATGTGCATTGATGTGTGTGTGTGCTGTGCGCGTGCATGTGTGTGCAGGCCAGCAATATTCCCTTGAGTTTGAGCATGCATGGTATCAATTTGGATAACTCGGATGTCATTTAAGTTGTTAAGTCACACAACCTTTGATGATTGCATTGGTATAACTCGATAACTTTCATAAAAAGTAAATAAAAATATGCCCAGAACTACTTTCCCCACATGCCTCTTCTATGGCATGATTTTCAATACCATAATAAGATGGCGCCATCTCTGCATTAATAAATAATGAATTGTTAATCACTATTGTCCCTGCGTTGAACCCCCTACGGTTAACAAAGACAACTGTATTGTCACTCCGAGAAATCATACCGCATCACATCTGTTAAATACCGGGCCCATCTGCTGGGTTCTGTGTGCACGATAACATCATGCCCACTATTGTTAGTAAGATTATCATGATGACTCTGTTAAAAATACAATGGATTGATTTCAAATATTGATTCACAACGTCTTTCGCTGAATGTGCTGAAACAATTCTCGGTCGAACTAATCTGATCTGGGATGACATACCCCACTGGTGTCACCATGGGGACCTGTGAGGGGTTACCATGGTGACCTCTTTATGCCCCCCCCCTCCCCTCCTCCTCCCACTGGTAACTCCATGAGACTAACTGATTGCTACAGCTGCTCTGCACTCTGTCCAAGGGTTATTGCTTTTAGAAACTTTGTCGTACAGCACTTTACATTCTTTATTTAGCTGCTCCAATTTCGATTGTACCGAGCCTTGATTGTAAGTCGCCTTGGATAAAAAACATAGACAAAATCTAAGTTTAAATGTTAATCCTGGATGTAAATCCCTTGGAGGAATGCGCAGTAGCTCTAGTGGAAGTCTGTGATGAACCATATGCTCTGTTGTTCCTCCACCAGTACAGCGTTGAGTGTAAAAACCTACTGGGGGTGGCGCTGGGGGTGGTGGTGGTGGTGGTGGTGGTGATGGAGGTGGTAGAGGTGGTGGTGGTGGTGGAGGTGGTAGAGGTGGTGGTGCTGGTGGAGGTGGGACTGTTGTTTGTGCGGGTGAAGGTGATGACAGTGGTGTGTGCTTTCTCACGGCCCAGCCAGAGAACCTGTTGCTGGCCAGTAAGTGTAAGAACGCGGCGGTGAAGCTGGCCGACTTCGGCCTGGCCATCGAGGTGCAGGGGGAGCAGCAGGCCTGGTTTGGTGGGTGGACTACACATGCCTGCACGCACGCGCACACACACACACACACACACACACACACACACACACACACACACACCACACACACACACACACACACACACACACACACACACACACACACACACACACACACACACACACACACACACACACACACACACACACACACACACATACATACAGATCCACAGGCAGAAACAGAGAGACAGAGATAGATACACACGCATGCATGCACACGGGCCGGTAGACAGATGGATGAACGGAGAGATAAAAACAAACACAAGCAGACACACAGAAACACACACAAACACACACACACACACACACACACACCCACAGAAACAAACCCGCACAGAAGCAGGAAAAAACCCACAAACAGAAGCGCATGCACACACCCACAAAACACTCACACAACCCACACACATAAACATAGAAAAAAAACCACAAATACACACACCAACACGTGTACGCACTACGCACAGGTGTTGATATAAGTGTGTCTGAGGTGTGTGTTGTTGCGGTGTGTTTCAGGGTTCGCGGGGACCCCAGGGTACCTGTCTCCAGAGGTGCTGAGGAAGGAGGCGTACGGGAAACCTGTCGACATCTGGGCCTGTGGTCAGTTCGTCCCTTCTTCCCTTCACACATTCATAGATTAATCTGTTCATCTGATCACCCTTTCATCTGTCATTAATTCATCACTATGTCACTTCATCACATTTTTACTAAGGGGGCCAAGGAGGGGCCAGGGTTTAACCAGAGGTGCACAAAAAAAAAGGCAACAGATTATATTTAAAGATTATAAACTTTATTTTACTTTAAAAACATCAAACATTTAATTTGTACAAGAGTTTATAAATTCACCAGTCCGTATTTTTCTGTCAAACTATCTTAAATTGATGGAGCTTATGCACTAAATCATCAAAGTCATTTAACCATTTGTTTTGTACAAGCGTGCAAGAGTGGTAGGGCCATAAACAATAACAAGTAAAAAATACAGTACAGGGTACAATATACAGTGTGTCAATGTGAAAAAAAACTCCAGGGTACAACAAAGTGCAAAAAAATGTGCCATTTCCTCTTTATTTGATCACTTTCAGTGTGGAGAAACTGTGTTCCCAGGAGGCTGAGCTTACAGGAATATCGAGACCAGACATTTACAAACTTAATTTCATCATCAGTGTGAGGAACTACAGTAACACGGTTATGTGCAAGAACAACAAGTCACTTACAAAATGACATTGTTTTGCTTAGCTCAGACTCCTGCCACAGGAGAAATCGTGGCTCCTTTCTCCAAAGTAGTCGCTGAGCTCTCGTTCACCGAGCAGCAGCAGCAGCAGCAGCCGCGCGATGTTTGGGCGCGCCGCTCTAATTAACCTGTGTAGAACCAAAAATAAGACTCTGGGCTATATGAGGGATGTTGAACATGCCTGCAGAGTCCGTAAAATCAGTACAATCATAATTGTTTTATTTGGTCAGCACGGGGGGGGGGGGGGGGGCACAGAGGGGGCCAGGGACATGTCTACAGGGGCACTGGCCCCCGTAGGCCCCCGTGTTGAACCGCTATTGTTCATCACTTAATCTACTTGTGCTCACTGCACTTTTTACTAACTCTGTTTATATGTGATGTTTATGTGTGTGTGTGTGTGTGTGTGTGTGTGTGTGTGTGTGGTGTGGGCGTGTGTGTGTGTGTGTGTGTGTGTGTGTGTGTGTGTGTGTGTGTGTGTGTGTGTGTGTGTGTGTGTGTGTGTGTGTGTGTGTGTGTGTGTGTGTGTAGGAGTGATCCTGTACATCCTCCTGGTGGGCTATCCTCCATTCTGGGATGAAGACCAACACAAGCTGTACCAGCAGATCAAAGCCGGGGCCTACGACGTGAGTCCTCAGACACACACACCACCACAGGCTTTAGCCTCAAAACGGATCTGTCAACGTCAGCCATGGTTTTATATCCAAGAGGACTGCTTCTTATGCATGTTCAAAATTGTCTGCAAAAAAATAATAAACAATGTAAAGCTGGTCGATGACGTCATTTGTGTGTGTGTGTGTGTCTGTGTATGTGTGTGTGGTTGTGTGTGGGTGTCTGTGTGTCTGTCTGTGTGTGTGGTTGTGTGTGTGTGTGTTGTGTGTGTGTGTGTGGGTCTGTCTGTGTGTGTGGTTGTGTGAGTGTGTGTG
>OLKM01000060.1:616902-626902 GCA_900291075.1 Melanogrammus aeglefinus
TAATCCATGGTTGGAGATTAACAAAAAACATTATCAAGCACCTCCAGGTCTAACCCTATAGTCTCCTAATCCGTGAACAGTACTGTGTGTGGGTGTGTGGAACGCACATGAGTGAGTGAGTGTGTGTGTGTGTGTGTGTGTGTGTGTGTGTGTGTGTGTGTGTGTGTGTGTGTGTGTGTGTGTGTGTGTGTGTGTGTGTGGTGTGTGAGTGTGTGTGTGTGTGTGTGTGTGTGTGTGTGTGTGTTGTGTGTGTGTGTGTGTGTGTGTGTGTGTGTGTGTGTGTGTGTGTGTGTGTGTGTGTGTGCGTTTGTAGATTATAAATACAAAACGCAGACAGAGGTTATTTTGTACTTGATGCACTCTGCTGACCTAATGCCTCAGTGAGCTCTGAGGTGGGTGTTTTTTTTTTTAAATGTGTGTCTCCCTTGATTCGCTTTCTGTGTTCTCTTTTTAAATGTCCATTTTGCAGGACTGCGGGTGGTAGAGAGGGGGGGTTAGTTTGAATATATTTTGAGAGGGAGGGCTTAATTCTCTCGCCGGATGTATTCGCCGGTGGAGATTTGAGAGAGAGAGAGAGAGAGAGAGAGAGAAGAGAGAGAGAGAGAGAGAGAGAGAGAGAGAGAGGGAGAGGGAGGGAGAGAGAGAGGCGGACGGAAGAGAGGAGAAAGAGAGAGAGAGAGGAGAGAGAGAGAGAGAGAGGAGAGAGAGAGAGAGAGAGAGAGAGAGAGAGGAGGAGAGAGAGAGAGAGAGAGAGAGAGAGAGAGAGAGAGGAGAGAGAGAGAGAGAGAGAGAGAGGAGGGGAGAGAGAGAGAGAGAGAGAGGAGAGAGAGAGAGAGAGAGAGAGAGAGAGAGAGAGAGAGAGAGAGAGAGAGGCCGTCACTGTTTTTGAAGTGGTGACTAAACTACAACAGGCTTCCCCACTTAACCTTACACTAAAAGTGACGGCTGAAACTAAGTGAGCTGTGCAGTTAGCAGCATCTCTACATGGGTGATTATGTTGCATTGGGATTGAGTGGCAGCATTCCAGCGTAGATCCAGAGCGCTTTGAGTGGGACGCTGGGACCATGACTTCCGTGACCGTGTCCTCCTGTCTCTCCGTAGCAGCCAAGAGTCTCCTGAACAAGAAGGTGGACGTCAAGGTAAGAGGCCCGCTCCCTGTCTCTCTCTCTCTCTCTCTCTCTCTCTCTCTCTCTCTCTCTCTCTCTCTCTCTCTCTCTCTCTCTCTCTCTCTCTCTCGCTCTCGCTCTCTCTCTCTCTCTCTTTCTTTTTGTTTGTCTCTCTTCCGTTCGTCTGTCTGCTTGCTGTAGTCTCTCGACCGTGTTCTTAACCATAACTGTAAAGTAGTTCAGTCAATACAGCGGTCATTGCAAATACAACTCAAAGTTTTGGGGAATGTTAAAGTGTTCCAAGTCCTAAATGGGACACCTAACATTCTGCATTGTGCATCGCCTTCCAGTCAATTAGAATTGTTGTGGTTGCATGCTTTTTTTTTTTAGCATGTATGTTTTGGACATGAATGTGTTTTACTGTGCGTTTGTGACTGTGTGTTTGTGCATAAGGGTGGCCACTATCTTTGAAACAAAATTTCTGTCATTTTGGATCAGTTATTTGGTCATGGTCTATTATAGTTTGAAATTAACATTGTGGCATTATTCATATTTTATCATTTATATTTATCTGACCTATCCCCTTCTTATTCTAGCCTGTCACTGTGTGTTTAACTGTATATAGAACATAGATGTAGGTTTTATGACCTACTCCCATTCAGCCAGTTCGGTCGCTGGGACATCCTGATCTCGGATCCTTAAATCCTAGGCTGCTTTTCCCTTCGCTGGTCTGATGCTAATCTCCGATTATTTCTAACGAAATTATTAATCTATATTGCATAATCCTAGTCCCTCAGAAGATGCCCTGAGTCTCAACCTGGGTGTCCTCGTTTAGTGTCAATGCACGAATGTACAGTATGTCTGCCTGTCTATCTGTTTATCTGTCTGCCTGTCTTTCAGAAACATGACACACGTCTTCATGAATTCATGCTGCATTTATTCCTGCAGCTTCGGAACGATTCATAGGACTCCATGTCTGAAAGTTCTGAAAGTTCCCGCTCCCTGCATGTTCGTCGCCTCTTGTCTACAGAGCGGTTGTCTGGTAGTGCAGGCAGTCTTTAGAAATGTTGAGGAGGTTTAGGGAGCGAGGACTATTTTTTGAGCGTGTTTCGGTACCGTTGGTCGTGGATCCTCTATCCAGTCTGCATGTTTCATTGTGGCTCCATGACGGTGGTGGACAGTCGTCATGGGGAGGAGAGGAGACCTGGCGATGTGGCCGGTGGTGTTAAGGTGGAGACACCTGTTGTGTTCTGTGCTTCAGCCTCAGAGCAACAGCGCCAGAAACAGCACGGTGACCAGCCCCAAAGGAAGCGGGACCACCGCAGCCCTGGTATACTGTGTGTGTGTGTGTGTGTGTGTGTGTGTGTGTGTGTGTGTGTGTGTGTGTGTGTGTGTGTGTGTGTGTGTGTGTGTGTGTGTGTGTGTGTGTGTGTGTGTGTGTGTGTGTGTGTGTGTGTGCGTAGAATGTGGTGTGAGGTTATGACTTGTGGATTGCTTAGAAATGGAGTATGACTGTGATTCTGAACTATATTTGGCTTTTATAGTAATTATATATATATTTATTTTAAATATTTCTCAATAAATAAAATGAAAGGCAAGTGAATTGCTACTCTATTTTTTAACACTGAAAGCGCCGCCTTTAAAGTCTCTGATTGGCCGGAGAACATTTGTATTGTCGAGCCAATCAGAGACCTTGAAGTTTATGTTGATTCAACTTTTAACCTAGGCGAAAATCAAGTTTAAAACACAACAAATATGTAGTTCATAAAACACTATGAAAATTTGGTTTAGAGTAAATAAAGTTAAGAAAAAATAACAAAAGCCTAGGAAATAGAGTGAAACTTTACATTGTACATTGACGTCCTGGAATAAAGAGACACGCCTACGTAAAGAAGCAGGCAGCTGTCGTCTCTCTCTGTCAGCCGTCACTGTTGATCGTGACAGATACAACATTGTATGACCGGTCTTTATTTCAGTGTGGGCATTTGTGCAAGGAGGAGAACAGATGTGTGTGTGTGTGTGTGTGTGTGTGTGTGTGTGTGTGTGTGTGTGTGTGTGTGTGTGTGTGTGTGTGTGTGTGTGTGTGTGTGTGTGTGTGTGTTTTTGAGTCTGTCAAATTAGTTGCTCAAATAATTTCAACCAAACTTGCAGTGATCCAGCCCTTCAATCTATCTTCATCCATCTCTCCATTCCACTTCCTTTTCATCCTCCTCCTCCTCCTCCTTCACCCTCTCTCCAGGAGCCTCAGACCACCGTTATCCATAACCCAGTGGATAGGACCAAGGTATACCCCCCCCCCCCCCCCCCCCCTCTCTCTCTCTCTCTCTCTCTCTCTCTCTCTCTCTCTCTCTCTCTCTCTCTCTTCTCTCTCTCTCTCTTCTCTCTCTCTCTCTCTCTCTCTCTCTCTCTCTCTCTCTCTCTCTCTCTCTCTCTCTCTCTCTCTGATCCTCCTTTTCTATCTTCCTCCCTCTCTTTCCCCCCCTTTACCATAATCAATATCCCAGTGGATAGGACCATGGTAGAACCCTGTCTCATCCCCTTCTCTCTATCTTTCTCTTTCTCGCCCTCTCTTTCTCTCTCCCTTAACGCTCTCTCTCTCTCTCTCTCTCTCTCTCTCTCTCTCTCTCTCTCTCTCTCTCTCTCTCTCTCTCTCTCTCTCTCTCTCTCTCTCTCTCTCTCTCTCTCTCTCTCTCTCACACACTCTCTCGTAATCTTTCTACATTCTCTTCATCATCTGTCATTTCCATTCAAAATCCTCTGTCTGTTGGTTAAGAACCGAAATCTCTGCTCTTTTATGTCTAACATTATGTGTGTGTGTTCAGGTCAGCGGTTGTTTGTTGATTCTAACACCCTGAGTGAGAACTGTTGAACTCAGCCATTCAGCCCTCCTGCTAACCAACCTCACGTCATAGCAACACTATACAAATAAAGGTTGTGCACACATCGTCTGATCCACGTTCCACCATTGACCTCATAAAGACACTGGGTACGGATCGAGGAACCTCGTTGTTTAAACCCAGGGCGCTGGAGTAAACGTGAAGCTCGGTCAGCCAGGTGCAGGCTGGGAAACAGTCTTCTCCGTGACCACACTCTAGTCTGAATGGCTTCCTAGACAGGCTTTGTCCAGGGTCCTCCTTTAGAGCGTCAGTCTTTGGGCATGTAAGTGGTGTAAAGTGGTGTATGAGGAATGTCAACATGGATGTGCTTTTTTTCATCACCATGGACACCACGTTCATGGTGATGAATACTTGTGAATCAAAACTTCAGAGCCATGAATTGCCAAACAAACGTGTTTCATTGCTAATTTGCGTGCTTATATTCTGCACGCAAATCATAATCATATTTTGTGTTCATCTCCAGGGATCTTCGGACAGCAGCAGCACCACCATCGAGGATGAGGACGTGAAAGGTAGACACACCACTCGCGGTCTCCTTTTTACTTTGTATCGTCTTTTGATAAAGACTACATATACCAAGTGATCTGCATTCTAAACTCCTAGTGTGGAATGAGGAGCAGAGAGACCATAGCCATCACAGTAGATCACCAGGGTCGCAAAACAGGTACAGGAAGTGAGGGCATCCGAACCACAGTGGGAGTAGACAGACGTAGAGGAAGTGCCATGTGGATGGATGTAGAAGGTTGAGATAGAACAGACTAGGTCAGGTGCTACCGCTTGGTTTGCATATGAATGAGTGGGATTCATGTGTTAGAAAAGATTCCTAAGAAGGAAAAGAAGGGAACTTGTCTATACCGCCATGGGTGTTGTGCAATTCTTATTTTAATGCGTGTGTGTTAGTGTGTGTGTGTGTGTGTGTGTGTGTGTGTGTGTGTGTGTGTGTGTGTGTGTGTGTGTGTGTGTGTGTGTGTGTGAGCGTGGGTGTGTGTGTGTCTGTCGAAACACAAACTTGGATTTGTCAGTATTTTTCATTTCCTTAATTAGGCATGACTAATCATTTGGCAGCTGTGGTCTCACAATTCTTTGGACGGATCACAATTTGGTTTTAAACAGAACTGGCCAGTACCAATTTTCCATCACATATTGTATGAAAACTCCTTTCCATGTCAATCATTTGTGTGATACATAAAACCCAGACTCAATGAGTTCAAACCGTCTCTCCCTGCAGCTCGTAAACAGGAGATAGTGAAGATCACCGAGCAGCTCATCGAGGCGGTGAACAACGGTGACTTCGAGGCCTACGCGTGAGTACAGCTTCCGTCCCTGCACCGACCTGCATCTGCTGTGTCCATGGCAACTGTATCCATGGCAGCTGTTTCCATGACAAAGTATCCATGAGGTTTGTAGCCCAAGACCACTGCACTCATGAAGATAACGTCTGGGAGAGCCGCATCCGTGTCAACAGCATCCATGACAGCTGTTTCTATGACAACTGTAACCATGACAATAGTGTCCAGGACAATTGGATGTGTGACTACAGTATCCCCAAAAACAGTATCCCTGACCACTGTATCCATGACAACAGTATCCCTGAGGTGGTGATACTTATCAGTCGGTCGTCATGGCAACATTTCTTTCACACCGGGAAGCAAGATGTGATTTAATTTTCTCGGTGCCAGCTACACATGACCCATCGATCCCATCTAGTAATGGTGAATAATACATGACGCTAATGTATTATGTACTGTTGAACGGGTTGTCATGTCTTCATGCAGGAAGATCTGTGACCCCGGGCTGACCTCGTTTGAGCCGGAGGGACTGGGAAACCTGGTGGAAGGGATGGACTTCCACAGGTTCTACTTTGACAACCGTAAGGCCTTCCAGAGCATGATTAGAATCACAGTCAATGAGCACATTAAGAGAGCACCCTGTGTAAGGTCACAACTGATATCCTGTCTCCTCTCTCCTTGCCCTATCTCCTATCTCTCCCCATCCTGTTTCCTCTCTCCTACCCTCTATCTCCTTTCTCCTCACCCCTGTCTCCTCTCTCCTATCCTCTATCTCCTCTCCTTGCCCCAATCTCCTCTGTCCTCGCCCCTGTCTCTTCTCTCCTACCCTCTGTCTCCTCTCTCCTCTCTCTTCTGTCTCCTCTCTCCTCGCCCCTGTCTCCTCTCTCCTCTCCTCCAGTGCTGTCTAAAAACAGTAAGCCCATCCACACCACCATCCTGAACCCCCACGTCCACATCATCGGGGACGACGCCGCCTGCATCGCCTACATCCGCCTCACGCAGTTCGTGGATGGCCAGGGCCGCCCCCGCTCCAGCCAATCAGAAGAGACACGGGTGTGGCATCGCCGGGAGAGCCGGTGGCAGAACGTCCACTTCCACTGTTCAGGAGCCCCGGCCGCCCCCCTCCAGGGATGAGGTGTGCACATCGGGCCTCGACTGCTTCTGCCTGGTCTGAAACAACCCGGTCTCACGAAAATACGTGACACTGTCACGTTATGTCACGTTATTTTAATCTATTGTTCGTGATCAGCGACACGTATTTTCAAAATTTTCAAGTCAAAAAGCACAATTTTCAAACTGTCATGGCAACGTCCGCTCGGACACTGGACTTGCGAGGCATCGTCTGTGATAACTAACAATATGACAGCTTTTGGCCACCCGTTTCTACTTTCGCCTTTGATTCTGAGAAATTGTAACAATTTACGGATATATTAAATGCAGGTGCGCTGCTCTGTAGGCAAACCGCGAAGGAAACAAGGGTAGCTGCTTCATCTGTTCTTTTTAGAATGGTATGTCTTGATGTTTATTGTACCTAGCCATCTATTGTCTTGTTCTTGGCTATGTGAATGAAAGTCTGCGTCGATGCCTCGCAAGTCCAGTGTCCGAGCGGACGTTGCCATGACAGTTTGAAAATTGTGCTTTTTGACACGAAAATTTTGAAAATACGTGTCCCTGATCACAAACAATAGATTAAAATAACGTGACAGTGTCACATATTTTCGTGAGACCGGGTTGTCTAAAAACAACGCGTCGTGTCATGACGCCAAATGAACACTAGAGGGAGATTTATAAACCAACGGTGGATGATGCATGGCAAAATAAAAAGTCAACCCATTATTTTAGAACAATGACTAGTGAACACAACTCCTTGTCATCACCAGTTATTGTTTATACTACTCTTGTGTTTGTAGCGGTAGCTGCACGCAGTACCACTTGTCAATTCACCAATCAGTGGTCTGCAACATCGAGGAGGACGTTGCTTGGCTGTGCAACTTTGATTTGCTGACACACACAAATACACGCAGGCAGGCAGGCAGGCAGGCAGGCAGGCAGGCAGGCAGGCAGGCAGGCAGGCAGGCAGGCAGGCAGGCGCACGCACGCACACACACACACACACACACACACACACACACACACACACACACACACACACACACACACACACACACACACACACACACACACACACATGGAGACACACACATGGAGACACAGACACAGACAAACTCTTGTGCTTACACAGCTCAACATATAGCCTATATATAGACCAACAGGCAACCGTCCTATAAACCAAGAAGTACTATGTAAGTCAGTACCCTCCAACATGCTTAGAGGCTGACAGCTCTGATGGATGACTCAGCGGTCTGTACATCCCCCCCCACCCCCACCCCCAAATGCATTGCTGCATCACATGGCTGCGTCACATGACTGCATGAGCCTCCGGTCACATGCGGTGGCACGTTAGCCCTATCCTTCCTCTGGGATCCATCCCGTAATCCTCTCATGGTTTAGATTCAAATAAGGATGGAAAGAGTGGTGGTGGGTTTAGGGCCCCATACTGTGAGGACAGACTGGTTTGGCCTGTCTCTCTTTAAAAAAAAAAGTATGAGTCAATGTCTTTCTTTTGTTCTTTTTTCTTTAGTTATTTACTTGTTATTATTAATACTATTATTTCTTTCTTTAAGTATTGTTATTCATCTTGTTTCTTATGTTCTTTCTTTGCCTCTTCCTGCCTCTCTCCCTCTAATTCTCTCTCTCTGCCTAACTCTCCCTCTCTCCCTCTCATTTTCTCTCTCTCTCTCTCTCTCTCTCTCTCTCTCTCTCTCTCTTCTCTCTCTCTCTCTCTCTCTCTCTCTCTCTCTCTCTCTCTCTCTCTCTCTCTCTCTCTCTCTCTCTCTCTCTCTCTCTCTCTCTCTCTCTCTCTCTCTCTCTCTCTCTCTCTCTCTCTCTCTCTCTCTCTCTCTCTCTCTCTGCCGTCTCTCTTTTTCTCTTGCCCCAGCCTCCAGCAGGACCACCCCTCTACTGGCCAGGATTGCTCCTGCCTCGCGATGCCCACTGACGACTCACCAGATCAGGGCCAAACATCCACACAGGGTCCCTTGAACAGACCCTTTTCATGGAGCCGCTGTCCAGAACACAAACCTTTACATGTGGGGCCACAGTGGTACACGCTCATGGCCTGACACACACACACACACACACACACACACACACACACACACACACACACACACACACACACACACACACACACACACACACACACACACACACACACACACACACACACTCTTCATCTGGGCGGATCACTCCATTAACGGTGCTGTAGGTACGATTTGAGAGTTGCAAAGAGAGCACAAGAGAGACTTGGAAAATAAACAACACAAAAAAAAGAAATCCCTTTCTTCTCTCTCCATCCCTCGTTTCTCCGCCGTTGAGGTGTCCACCTGTGATTGACAGGCAAGATTCCCCCGAACCAATTAGGGAGGAGATGCCCTGATTGGCCAGATAATTTCCAGGGGCGGTCTAAGATTGAGTTGGTCTCATGTGGAAGCAGGTGCAGTCCACTAGAAACAGATATTTTCACAGCGCATTTCACTGGTCAGACGGATGGCTCTGGCGTTTACAAAAAATTACAATCTTCATTATAAATCACAGAAATTATCTAGGAATTCGAGCTCTTGAATCTTACCTACAACACCTTCCACTTAACTGAACCCCTCATACCAATATTAATATGCCTGCAGTCTATGGTTGTCGTAAAACGTTGAAAACTTGTACATATTATTTAATGGTTTATTCAAACTTCCTTGATTTGGATTCAAGAGTTCCCTCTTTTCTAAGACAATGTGCATGACTCTCTGTGCCTCTGTGGATTGAACCCGTGTCCGTTTTCTGCACGATTAAGACTGACCCCCTGTCGAATCTACCTATGAATGAATACCATAATAATCCTGTGTCATGTTGATGTGTGCGCGAGCACGCCAGCGGTGTGAATATATCCTCTGTGTTGACCTCTAACCTTTTGATCCGATGGCTATTTGATTGGAGTATCGTCGGGCCCCATCCCCCCCTGCTTTCCCCCACTGACTATAACCCGTCCACCGTGACCTTTGAACCTGCTCGGTGAGAGATGAGACACACCTACCACCTATCAATCGTCTTACAGCATGCTACGCTATCGTTGTGCTACTTACTACTTGATACTTTACGTATAAAACAACCTAACAAACTTCCGTTATGAAATGACAGAGTGTCGGGTATACACCTTATAAGATACACCGTGTAAAAACATTTCCACGTGATGACTTATGAATATCATTCACTTATAGATGGTTAACTATCTGCATGTCATGCAATCATGTTAATAATACAGTATACACTGATGAGTTGGGTGTTGTGTGTTATGATTGGTCGATCGATTGATTTCTGACGGTGGCTGCTGGTGACTTATACACTCTACTTCTATATTTTCTGATCTTTGTAATTGTACAAGATGTATTGTTCTCCTATGATTACTCTGTCATGGATGAGAAAGAGACGTTCATTAAACAATTGAGCTGTACCCCCCTTTAGTTACAACTCATTATTAACAAACAGGGTTTGTTTCTCAATGGTGAAAAAAACGAAGGTACTTTAAAGGACTCAGTAAGTACATCCAAGGAAAGGAGTTAAGAGTCAGAGTAGCATAATGATTGAATACAGTTTC
>OLKM01000060.1:631902-665563 GCA_900291075.1 Melanogrammus aeglefinus
AGGGTTGGGTTTTACTAGTTAGTATAGCACTAATTGTAAAGTCCTTGCGATTCTTCTACCCCATTAAACAATAAACATGACGGCAAGTGGTTCACGAGTGGGTTCGCGTTAGTGCGATAGCGAAGTTTGGTGTTTGATCAAAAATCCCCCGTTCTTCACTGCGCAGGCTTTCTTGGTTCACTGGAGAAAGCGGGGGCTTTCTTCTTTAAAAATAATTTGCATTCTCCCGAAAGTTTTTGTTTTTTTATGAATGAAGACACCCGCATGCAAGAATAAATTCACTTCTGGGCGTAGGGCTACAAACGCGATTAACTATTTGCAAGTGCAAAGGGCGTCTCTCTCGTAGATCGCACCATCTTCAACGTCTTTGTTTAATTCGACTACATCACCTTCTCTCACATGATCAGCCGCTCGTGGATTTCACTTTTCTCTCCAGTTAGAACTGCTCATCATCACATCGCTGCGTTGTCTCTGTGGAGACAGCGCAGTCGTACTTGAGTACGGTACAGGGTAACTTTGCCTAGTGTGAGTGCACCCTTAGCTTTTAGTGTAGAGTTTGGTTTTAATGTAAGCATTTATCTTTAGGGTAAGAGTTCGGATTTAGACGGTACCCCGATGACCAAAGAGGCCTAAAAAAACACCCAGGGGAAAGGCCCACAGTGCAGGACGAGGCTGTGACAGCATAGCTAATTTATTAATACCTTCTTATTCTGCTCTTGTATATTTCTTTGGAAGGGCTTATCATCTCCAAGGAAGATATGGTTTATATTTTATAACCTACCAGGTGATACGGTCCCTGATGATGAGTCTCTTCTGGTCTAAACATTTGTTTAGAGCTCAATGTCAACAAGCTTTATTGAATAATCGTCCCCTTTAATTGAAGCTATTCAGGAGCAGGTGGGACACTCACACCCTTTTTATAATAGGAACAAAGCATGGAAATCATGATACTTTGACCTTGTGCATATATTTCTGCTTGTGTGTGTGTGTGTGTGTGTGTGTGTGTGTGTGTGTGTGTGTGTGTGTGTGTGTGTGTGTGTGTGTGTGTGTGTGTGTGTGTGTGTGTGTGTGTGTGTGTGTGCCTGTGTGTCTGAATGTGTGTGGGATTGTCTCTGAGTGGGCGTGTGAGTGCACGTGTGCACGTGAGTTTATGTCCCTTTTCAACATATCTCCACAGAACATGCTCCCATTGTACTCTCGAAAGAGTTGGGGCCCGAAATACAAAAGAGGGTTATTGTTGTGATTTCTAATAGGATGCTTCCACAATAGAGCATCATAAAGGCCTTGGTAGGGTTCAGCCTGCTCTTTCTGAGCTAGGGCCTTGGCGGGGGTGAGCCGGGTCACCGAGTCACGGCCGTCCACAGAGGGCTTGGACAACAGCTTTGTGTGTAGGTGTCACATCACTGTCTGATTGGCCATGGGAGTGTGTTAAAAGCCCTCTGTGTATCCGTGTGGACCTCCAGGGGTCAAGAGTTGGCTGTTGTTCTCATACTATCTCGCGCCAGGTTTGATTTCAACGAAGAAAATATCAATAATAAAGCCTAAAGCAGCCTAGAGCAATTTTAGAGAAACCGACTTAGAACACTGAGTGCACACATTGTTTGAGGTGGCCCACACTGGAATCTAACCCTTAACCCCCCTCGCCGTGTTATGAGCCTTTTTCAGTTAAACGCGATCTTTATGCTAAATGCTAACTGACTGGGGGAACTGAAAGCAGAGTATCACATTCAGTTCCCCTGGCCACCTAGAATTTGAAACTTTCTCTGTAGAACTTTTTCCTGAAATACATGAGCAAGACGAGACGAATAGACAAGCTCAAGCGTTGTTGGACGCAACTTATGATTTACATAAGCCGCATCCCGAGGGGACAGCATGTGCTTTTTTCCTGAGTCCCCAACCTTTGATCGTGACCTTTGATTGGTCGAAAGGTATCAGACAGCCGGTTTACAGTTTTATCTCATCGTGGACTTGAGTGGAAGTCCACGCTTTGATTAGATTACAGAGTGACGACACCACCACTGTGTCCCGCTCTGTGTCCCTCCATAGACTCAGGGATAGCCGGGCTAAAGTTCCCTTGTGCAACACTCAAATGCGCCCCCCCTCCCCCTAACACAATGATGACAGTATTCCAGCTCAACACCACAGGGCAGTGTCAGCTTTATTGCTTTACTTGTCGTGCGGGAGGACGTCACGCCCTTGGGGCTCGCAAAGGTTCAAGTGGACCATATGATCATTTCAGCCACACTAATATGATGTATGTAGTCCTGTATGGCGGCAATATGGTTCTAGGCCAACTACACGTTGTTTGCTGCCATGTTCTTAGAATGTCACTGTTAATATTGACCCTGTGTTATACTGTGCAGTTGTTGACTTTGAACCAGTACAGAATGGGTGTCAGGGGTTGGGTGTCCGATTCCCATGGTAATATAAAGCCCAAAAATACATATATTTAAATGATATATACATGCAAATATACATGTATTAGTGCACACCAACATAGTACTGCACAGTTAATGAAATTTTGACTTGGTTGACAGTTGTCTTGTAACCGAAAGGTTGCTAGTTTGATCCCCAGCTCCTCCTAGCTGAGTGTCGTTGTGTCCCTGAGCAAGACAATGTGTGTATTAACCGATGTAAGTCGCTTTGGATAAAAGCGTCTGCCAAATGCCCTAATTGTAATTGGTTGGTGTCCGTCGTCATCATCTCCGCGGGCGTGTATGAAGCAGTGCGCTCTCCTCTCAGTGAACAGCCCGGGGCCTCCTCTGCCCCCGGGGGTCTCCTCTGCCCCCAGGGTTCTACGGCCTGCTGGAGTCCGACCTGGACAGGGTGTTCCGGCTGCCTACCACCACCTTCATTGGGGGGGATGAGGGTGCTCTGCCTCTCAGGGAGATCATACGCCGCCTGGAGGTACGACCCATGACCCACCGCCCCACGGCCCCACGGCCTGGAGAACACCCAGCAGGTTCCTCCAGATCCAATGAGATGTTGAACACTGACCTTTCCTCTCAATCTTCTCTCTCATTGTTGTTGTTGTTTTCTTTGCCTCTTCCTCCTTCTCCTCCTCCTCTTTGCTCTTCTCTCTTTTTCTCCTCCTTCTCCTTCTCTCCCATCCTCCTCCTCCGTCTTCTTCTTCTTCTTCTTCTTGTCTCCCCCCTCATCCTCCACCCCATCCTCCGTCCCCCCCCCCCCCCCCACCCCCTCCAGATGGCGTACTGCCAGCAGATTGGCGTAGAGTTCATGTTCATCAATAACATGGAGCAGTGTCAGTGGATCAGGGAGAGGTTTGAGGGCCCCGGGGCCATGCAGTTCAGTGTGGAGGAGAAGAGGACACTGCTGGCGAGAATGGTGCGCTCAACAAGGTCTGTCTAAAGTCCTGGTCCACACACTCATGTCCTGGTCCTGTCAGGTAAGTGCTGGTCATCACAGACACGCCCTCGCCTGGGATGAGCAGACCAACACAATGATGGATTACAACACTACAACTAGTTTGTATGCAAGTATACGTTATCATTCTCGGTTTCAAAATGCCCTCGGTACTAAAGGCCTAGTTTCCATTCTGCCTATTAGTTGTCCAAACTATAAAAGTTACACAAATGCTGGTTAGACCTATATTTACCTTGCAATCTGGTAGATGTAGACATCCATAAATATAATGAATATAACATCCCAGGTACCTTTTCATATGCTGTTGTACAACAGTAATGAATTCTACCTTTAAAAAATTGGATGCAACCTTTTTAAAATTCTCCCTCTTTGCCTTTCCCTGTTTAAACATGCTAGTAAAGAACTGTATGGATTGTATGTATTGTAACATGTTCAAGTTGCTGAACTGGTCTTTCTTGCCAAAAACAGCAGTTCTTTTTTCCTGGTAAACTCGTATGTAACTGTTTGTAAAAAAACATGTGAGTGAGCCAACTAAGTTGGCTCGCCTCCGTTCATATAATATTTAACATAATATATGAGTATATGTTATATCAATATGAATGTTCTATTAATATTACATGATAATATAGTATAGATAATATAATGATGAATGTTATATTAATATCACATAATAGTAGAGTTTATGTAATATCTATATGAATGTTATATTAATATCACTTAATAGTAGAGTATATGGATTATGAATATTATATTAATATCACTTAATAGTAGAGTATATGTATTATGAATGTTATATTAATATCACATATACGTAATATACCAGAAGAGCCTCTGGAAAACATGAGAGCAACTTTTTTAATCCCAGACGGAAAATTGGGTTGCAGCAAAATCATAGGAGAATAAAAAAAGAAAATCATTTTGAAAAAAACTTTAAAAAAACCACAAATATACGAGGCAGCCATTGTGCAGCGTAGGCCCCTCAGGGCCTCCACGGAGGAGGCCCCTGAAGGCCCCCACTGAGGAGGCCCCGTCCCCCTGCGGCCCCCCAGGTTCGAGGAGTTCCTGCAGAGGAAGTGGTCGTCGGAGAAGCGCTTCGGCCTGGAGGGCTGCGAGTCGCTGATCCCCGCCCTGAAGACCCTGATCGACGTGTCCAGCGGGAGGGGCGTGGACAGCGTCATCATGGGCATGCCGCACAGGTGAACCCCGCCACAGTATGAGTGTGTAGGTTACAGGAAATGGAGGAACATATGCTGAGTCTAGGCATTTCCTGGTTGATCTGAGGATTTACCGGGAAATGTATAGATTTACTGAGCCACTGGGGAGTCTGTAGAGTTACACGGAGCTCTAGAGATTCCATATGTCATATTTTAAATGTTTCATTTTGAAATAATAAATATATACAGTAGTGGTAGTATCTATTGTAGTCTTGCAGTGAGAAGGAGGTGAGCAGTGGTGGGGAAAGGTCAACATGCTTGAGTATAAGTGAAAGTATGTATTTTTCACAATGACCTGTGGCAAATGTTCCCGGTGTTGTCAAGTCGGTCCTTCGGCCTGGTCTTTTCTCTCTGCTAAACGCTTGTCCTCTCCCCTCCAGAGGAAGGCTGAACGTGTTGGCCAATGTGATCCGCACAGAGCTGGACCAGATCTTCTGCCAGTTTGACTCTAAGCTGGAGGCTGCAGACGAAGTCTGAATATTTCTCTATAGTTTTCAGTGCAATCTCTCCACATATTACTGTTCAATTTCTCATCTGTAGTTTTAATTTGGCGTCGAAATTTGATTTAAACTATATTTATCCTATTAGGACAAAGTTGTTGAAGTTTATACAATTATGGCAGATCTATATATTCTTTTATTGTTTATTTGTAATGTTTCTCTGTGCCATTGTGCCTTTTCAACGATTGTTCAATAAATAATATATAATATATAATAATAAATAATATCTCTAAATATATCAATAAAACGTTATGTCTCTCTCTTCCCCTTCACCTCTTGTAGGGTTCTGGTGACGTGAAATATCACCTGGGGATGTACCACCGGAGGAAGAACAGAGTGACCGATAGGGAGATCACCCTGTCACTCATGGCTAACCCCTCCCACCTGGAGGCAGTGGACCCCGTGGTCCAGGGGAAGACCAAGGCGGAGCAGTTCTACTGTGGGGACACCGAGGGCAAGAGGGTGGGTTCACCACATTGGTGCTATCCTGTTTACACCGCAGTTTCAGAATCTATGAAAATCCAATCAAACCACAAATATTGAAGATAGGTTATTGTGGGAGTTTGTGGGGGTGATGGCTGGTTTAAGCAGCCTGACCTGGCTTAGGGCAGGCTCATTGTACTGGGGCTAGGTGGGGTTTAACCCGGCTTGTTTAACCTGGCTGGTTATACCAGCAATCGACCCCACTCAAGGGAGATCTCCTCCATGTTGCCATTCAGGAGATTCTCTCTCTCTCTCTCTCTCTCTCTCTCTCTCTCTCTCTCTCTCTCTCTCTCTCTCTCTCTCTCTCTCTCTCTCTCTCTCTCTCTCTCTCTCTCTCTCTCTCTCTCTCTCTCTCTCTCCCTCTCTCTCTCCTCTCTCTCTCCTCTCGTTCCTCTCTCTCTCTCTCTCTCTTCTCTCTCTCTCTCTCTCTCTCTCTCTCTCTCTCTCTCTCTCTCTCTCTCTCTCTCTCTCTCTCTCTCTCTCTCTCTCTCCCTCCCTCCCTCTCATTCCCTCCCTCCCTCCCTCCCTCCCTCAGTCCTGTTCCTATTCTAATTGGCTCCTTGGTTCTGATTGGTTCTCCCAGGTGATGTCCATCCTGCTGCACGGCGACGCGGCCTTCGCCGGTCAGGGTGTTGTCTACGAGACCTTCCACCTGTCCGACCTGCCCTCCTACACCACCCACGGCACCATCCACGTTGTGGTCAACAACCAGGTAGAGCCCGCCTCCAACCGGCATCCCCCCCCCCCCAACACGTTCTACGTCACAGGGGAGGGTTTATTTATTTTGTTTTAAGGTTTATTTAGTCATGGGCAGTGCCAAAATGGCTATTTTACATCTGTCGTCCATAGGCCGATGTTAACAGACGCACCAAAAGGAACTATAACCAGAATAACTAAAATAACTATACACACATCTTTGTACGAGTCAAAAGATAAAATTACCCATTACACATAAAACCTATGCTTAAGGTATAACATAACATAAAACACATCAAACATCTGCTAAAAGTGTAAAAAACAAATGGAAAACAAAATGAACAAAATAAACAAACCAAAAAAAACCGTTCACTTACTGGAGGATGGATCTCATGCGCCTGATCCGCTCATCTCCCGCCCGTTCCTCCATCTCTTGTCCCCGCCTCCGTCAGATCGGCTTCACCACGGACCCCCGCATGGCGCGCTCCTCCGCCTACCCCACCGACGTGGCACGCGTGGTCAACGCCCCCATCTTCCACGTCAACGCGGACGACCCCGAGGCGGTGGTGTACGTCTGCAAGGTGGCGGCCGACTGGAGGAACACCTTCCACAAGGACGTGGTGGTGGACCTGGTGGGTGGAGATCGGGGTTCCTGACCCAGGAGAGGTCGCCAAGTGCCCGGCCGAGTCTGTGTTCGCAGACCAAGCCCTTACAGATCCCCGACTCCATCAACATGATTTGTCCAAAATAATATTTCAGATTGTTTTAATTTTACTTCAAAAATATCCGGGAAAAATCCTTGATGAAGGCTAAGGATTTGCGTTCTCTGTTTGTCTGAGTTGGACAAAATGCATTACAATTACCCCAATTTCTTTGTGTGACTGTTTCTTCTTTTAGATAACGACAATTAATTAAGTGCAGTTCAACCACAAACTAAACTAAAGATGATAAAATTACAATAAATATCAGAATAAAAATAAATGGCGCTACATAGACTGGTCCAATGTGTAACATCTCAACAACCTATAGTGATTCACTGGACCAATGCTGCCGCTCAACTGCCCACTGCCACGGGAGATCTTAGTCCTTTGACACTGACTATGAAACACATGTGTAGGTTTGTTACAGACGCAACGGCCACAACGAGATGGACGAGCCCATGTTCACCCAGCCGCTGATGTACAAGAAGATCAAGCAGCAGACAGGAGTCCTGCAGAAGTACGCCACGGCCCTCATCTCTGAAGGGGTGGTCACCAGTCAGGAGTATGAGGTCAAGACCCACTGTTCATCCCCCTTCTTCACATTTCTTCTCTTATTTCGTTGATAGTTTTTTTCAGACAAAGGAACATTTTCATAAATATTGATAGCTAATTATTTTTTCAAAATGAGCCACTAAAACATTGAATATATATAGATATACATATATATATACAGTACATATACGTATATGCATATATATCCTACATCTACCCTTCATCCTCTATATATATCTGTAGCAAATGCTGGTCTGAAACAGTATCTGCATTTCCATTAGAGAATTCAAGTAGTAAAAGTAAAAGCTGGACTATTGATAACAATGGTTGGTCTTGGTCTTTATTTTCTGTCTGCAGGAAATGGTCGCAGAGTATGACAAAGTTTGTGAAGAGGCTTACACTCGCTCCAAAGACGAGAAGATCCTGCACATCAACCACTGGCTGGATTCACCTTGGCCCGGTAGGCTCCTGTGTGTGTGTGTGCGTGTGTGTGTGTGTGTGTGTGTGTGTGTGTGTGTGTGTGTGTGTGTGTGTGTGTGTGTGTGTGTGTGTGTGTGTGTGTGTGTGTGTGTGTGTGTGTGTGTGTGTGTGTGTGTGTGTGTGTGTGTGTGTGTGTTGTGTGTGTGTGTGTCTGTATCTGCCCCTGTGTAATTGATGCCCTTTGAACGTGTATGTGTGTATTTGTGTGTGTGTTTGTAACACTAAATTCCGATCTTTTAAAATGTAAACCTAAATCTAGTTTGTGCATGTGTGTCTATAAACGTGCGCAGGTTTCTTCACCTTTGACGGCCAGCCCAAAAGCATGAGTGTTCCGTCTACGGGCATCAGTGAGGAGGACCTGAGCCACATCGGGAACATCGCCTCCTCTGTACCCGACAAGGACTTCACCATACACGGAGGTACCCCTCCATAACCTCTCCTTGACCTTTTCTACGCTTCACAGCATTGGGCGCTCCCCATTGGTCTATACATGGGGGTACCCTCCCATAACCTCTCCCTTACCCTCCAATGGTTCACAGCAGTGGTCGCTCCCCATTGGTCTATACATGGAGGTACCCCTCCCATAACCTCTCCTTTACACTATGGTTCACAGCAGTGGTCGCTCCCCATTGGTCTATACATGGAGGTACCCCCCCCCCCCCCCCAATAACCTCTCCTTTACCTGAAACAGTATGGACGCCCCCTATGGTCTATCCTACATTGTGTGTGTCTGTGTCTCCTTCACCAGGCCTCAGTCGTATCCTGAAGGCGCGTGCGGTCATGGTGGACCAGCGCGTGTGTGACTGGGCCCTGGCTGAGTACATGGCCTTTGGCTCGCTGCTCAAAGAGGGGGTCCACGTCCGTCTGAGTGGACAGGACGCCGAGAGAGGAACCTTTAGGTGAGGCACGGCTCCGTAGTCGGTCTGGTACGTCTTAACTGGTGCAGCATGTCTGGGTTAGGGGGTCCACTCCCACTAAGGTCCAGTCCGCTGGTGCAGCGTGTCTGGGTTAGGGGGTCCACACCCTTTAAGGGGGTCCCTGCAGCTAAGAACATGGCAGCACTTTGGAAGAAAGGATCCATATTTATTAATATTCATAGTTAGATCCTAGCATATCTCTTGAAACTCACTCCGGGAGAGTGAATAGTAACTTTAGCTTGTAACCGGTAGTGGGGGGTTTTCGTTGCTCCGCAGCCACCGACACCACGTTCTCCACCACCAGAACGTGGACAAGAGCATCTGCATCCCCATGAACCACATCGCCAAAGACCAGGCGCCCTACACCGTCTGCAACAGCTCCCTCTCTGAGTACGGGGTACTGGGTGAGTACTGGATCAAACCCAGGCCCTTTCTCCCCTTCTGCGTCCCCAATTGGACATTTGGAATGCTTGTACAGACACTTCGGAAAGACATTGTTCAGAAAAAAGGAAGGTGAGCCGATTTTAGTTTTTTAGGCACCACCATATGTGGGATGAACTACCAAACCGTCTGAGGTCGATGCGATACATATCTCTGTTGAGGGAAAACCAAACCGTAAAAAAAAGAGCTATGGACGGCAGCTATGGATGGAACCTGGTCCAAATCTCAACTTGAATGCAAGAAGCTTTCAGTAGGATGAGTTTTTAATATGGACTTAGATTGCCCTCTATGGATTAAAGGCATGTTATTGCATGCCCTCTATTGGTTGAATATATGCTATTGCATTACCTTAATGCTACTGGGAGGTATGGGTTACAAGGTTTTACCATTTCAATCCAACCGTCTAGCGACACCTCGACTCATCGAATCGGAGCGAGTGGGAGGGGCTTGTGTGAGTGACAGTTGGACTTGTTTCCTTTGCTATTCTCCCAGGGTTCGAGCTGGGCTTCGCCATGGCCAGCCCCAACGCCCTGGTGCTGTGGGAGGCCCAATTCGGAGACTTCCACAACACAGCCCAGTGCATCATTGACCAGTTCATCTGCCCGGGCCAGGCCAAGTGGGTCCGGCAGAACGGCATCGTGCTGCTGCTGCCCCACGGCATGGAGGGCATGGTAGGGACCCATGTCAACCCTTTGGTTTTCGAATGGTCGGTTCAATCCGATGGCTTGAGTTGAAATAGGAGTGGCTGTGTTGCGGGTGATGGCTCTCCAGAAGTTTGTTGGATACTTTATTCATTGTTTAGAATTTGGGAAGGGATCAGTATACTGACAGAGATATGGATTCTCTCTGTAATAAATAGAGAGAATCCTTGTAAACGTTTAACAGAGATGAGTCACTCCCTCTATTTTTCAAAGATAAAGCTAGTAGATGGTATGTTTGTAAAATCAACTCCAATTTCGTGAAGAAAACGTCAGAACCTTGGATTTGTGTTCTTCATCAGTACGATTTTGAGAGAAATGATGGTGCAGCTTCTCCACTGATCTGTTGACGGTTTAAGTTGAGGTACACGGTTATAAACGGTGAGATTCGAGGTACTGGTCCAGAGATGGCCGAGCTCAGGCCTCAGGGTTCGATTTGCCTCTGTTAACGACACAGGCTACGTCAACACACTCCTGTTCACGTGCTCTGTTGGCCCACCGCCAGGGTCAGCTCCACCTGGTAACAGCTATGCTGCCCTTGCAGAGACAGAACAGAGAAAGAACAGAGACACTCCATACAAGTGACGACAGGTCTTTCTCCCCCCCCCGCCCCGACCCATAGGGTCCTGAACACTCCTCCGCCCGCCCTGAACGCTTCCTTCAGATGTGCAACGACGATCAAGATGTTTTCCCTGTGAGTCCCTTGCGGGTCTTAGACACACACATAAACCCACACATACACACACACACACACACACACACACACACACACACACACACACACACACACACACACACCACACACACACACACACACACACACACACACACACACACACACACACACACGTGGACATGCACACGCACACTCACACACACGTGCACGCACACATGCACACGCACACTCACATGCGCACACACACACACACACACACACACACACACACACACACACACACACACACACACACACACACACACACACACACACACACACACACACACACACACACACACACACACACACATTCTTTGTAATATATGAGTAAGTATAATGCATGCAGAAGTAGGGTTTCGCTGCTGCTCCTGATGGAACCTAATGTTAATCCTCCCATGGTTTTGATGAGGTCTGACTAGAGCATCGTCTTATGTTTCTAGAAACTTCCGCTGGAGGACTTTGCAGTGCGTCAGCTGTACGACTGTAACTGGATCGTGGTCAACTGCTCCACCCCGGCCAACTTCTTCCACGTGCTGCGCCGACAGATCGTGCAACCCTTAAGAAAGCCTGTAAGAAGCCCACGACGTACAGCATGCAGTATTACCTCTCGGGCAGACTCGAGCCAGACGCCCCGACTCCTGTTATGTTATTATGTTATGGACCCTTAATGATACACTACAGCTCCCTGTCAGTCGCTGTGGATTAAAGCGTCTGCTAAACGGCTAACTAGGAGATCATTGTCACTACGGTCTGCGCCATGCCCTCTTCATCGTCCTGTCACCTGTCAAACGTGGAACTATATTCAGCAGTTTTTCTTCTCTGTTCTCTTCCCCCTTGTTTGTTTGCTCTGGCCCCAGCTCATCGTGTTTACGCCCAAGTCTCTGCTGCGGCACCCGGAGGCAAAGTCCAGCTTCGACCAGATGCTGCCTGGTGAGGGATTCAGGCTCCGTAAAATAATTAAAGTGGTGGAGCACGAACTGCGAAGGCTGCTTCTGGGGGAAGCAGGCGGTGTTACAACTGGTCCCTCTTGTGTTGCATTATCTTTGTTTACTGCTGTTTTGGCCCTTATAATATCGACTTCCACCCACTACAAAAATCCTATTGACTAACTGTAGATTGGTGCGTGTGTGTGTGTGTGCGTGTGTGTGTGCGTGTGTGTGTGCGTGTGTGTGTGTGTGTGTGTGTGTGTGTGTGTGTGTGTGTGTGTGTGTGTGTGTGTGTGTGTGTGTGTGTGTGTGTGTGTGTGTGTGTGTGTGTTCCCAAGGAACTGAGTTCAAGCGCATTATTTCAGATGAGGGGCCCCGCTCAGCAAGCCCAGACAGGGTCCGCAGAATCATCTTCTGCACAGGGAAGGTCTACTACGAGCTGGCTCGGGAACGCAAACACAGAGGCATGGAGGAACAGGTGGCCATCGTACGCGTTGAACAGGTAACCACAACTCCTCCTCCCTCCTCCATCTCCAACCATTGAGGAGGAAGAGGGGGAGGAGTGGGAGGGGGAGGGGGAGGAAGAGGAGGGGGAGGAAGAGGAGGAGGAGGAGGGAGGAGGAGGAAGAGGAGGGGGAGGAAGAAGAGGAGGAGGGAGAGGAGGAGGAAGGAGGAAGAGGGGGAGGAGGAGGAAGAGGATAGATAGGGGAAAGATAGCATTGTAGGCTAGTAGTTTGTGAATCTTTGACAATCATTTCTAGCCCCTGTAGAGATGGTTTTACACTAGACCCAAAGGTGACAAATTGAAAAGCTAATTGACTAAAATAACGGATCTTACGGACAACATCCATAAGTAGATTCTTCCTTTTTCCTATCGGCTGTTACACTTATCAACCACTGGGCGTCTCTACTGGACATCTGTCTCAGACCCGGCTAAATGGGAAAAAAAAGCAAAACCAGGTCTGCACAGATAAACTGACTGTCTTCTAACATCCCTGCCCATTTTCAATATTACCATTGTAAATCCAAACATTTTGAGTTTAAAATCTTGACTATTTAGTTTCATATAATATCATCATCCATGGTATTTAGGATCAACTTGCCCATAGGACCCCTCAACAGGCCCCCCTAGTGGCCGGCATGACTACTGCTAAACTAATTAAGTACTATTAATAATAGTAATAGCTGTTGTGGATGAAACACATTCCACACATACATTCTTAAAGAGTATGTTAGTGATAATTTGGGTTGACTTAGTTATTGATATATTGGGTTGCCTCGTAACTGAAAGGTTTCTAGTGCGTTCCCTGGCTCCTCCTAGCTGAGTGTCAAGGTGTCCATGAGCAAGGCACCTAACCTAACTGCTTCCGACAAGCTGGCTGTCGCCTGGCATGGTTGACTCCACTGTCGGTGTGTGAATGTGTGTATGGAACTGTTGTGAGTCGCTCTGGATGAAAGCACCTGCTAAATACCCTAAATATAAATGTAACAATGCAAACAATGTCTTTAAAGGTGACATATTATACCACGAGCACACATCTAGTCGGACACGCCCACTTGCGATGTCAGAAGAGGCAGGTTTTTGTCCGGGAGGATCAACGCTGTGTGCTCCACTCTCTCCCAGCTCTCCCCGTTCCCCTTTGACCTGGTGAAGGAAGAGGTGGAGCGCTTCCACCACGCCGACCTGATGTGGTGTCAGGAGGAGCACAAGAACCAGGGTTACCACGACTACATTAAGCCTCGCATCCGCACCGCCGTCGCACGCACACGCCCTGTTTTGTGAGTGCCGACTTTCCGATTGGTTTGGGAAAGTGACGACCACTTTTCGCCTTAGCGCATTGTTGTACTTTGGTGTAACTCTTTTTCACAGTTATCGTATTTATTCAGCAAAGAATGTCCGAAGGTACATCGTGTCTTTATTTGTGTGTGTAGGTACGCTGGTCGCGGGCCGGCCGCAGCCCCCGCAACAGGAAACAAGCAAACCCACCTGGCGGAGCTCCAGCGGTTCCTGGATACGGCGTTTGACCTCCCAGGGACCTCGGGGAAACAGTGACCTGTGCGGCTGTACATTTGCTTCTTCCGGCGGTTACCAGTGAGAACATACTATCTAAATGAAGAGGAGGCATTGAAGGGATTTTACCTAAAGAATGTAGTACAGTATACATCGACCTTGGTCTTGGATGTGGCTGTTGCCTGTAGCTTTTCAGAAAAATATGCAAGTTTTGCATGCGTTAATTACTGTTGACAAGAATGACATTGCAATTTTGGGTGATGAAAAACATATTACATGATTTTAAATCCAAGCCCAATCAAGTGCCTTTATTTCTGGATATTTTAGACTTTTTATCAGCAGCCCAATTATATTCAAAGCTCATACGTTTAGCTTTCAATCTATTTAAATATTCATTTTCTTTTTTTTGTTCATTAGTTCATTCAAAAAACTAACAGAGATTCTAACTATTTGGTTATAGACAAATTATATAAGATTCCTAAGTAGCCAATCTTCTAAATTTGTTATAATAAAGTAATCTCAACATCTGGAAGATAGCTATTCAATTTGTTCAACTAATTTCATTTATGTCTCTTCATTATAGTCACGGTTTAATAACCTCCCTGTAAAATCATTATGAACCTCTTCACTGCCGAAGGACGTAAAAAAAATCAAATCTATTTATTTTTTATATTTTATGGGTTTGGAGAAATAAAAATGATGCAGTATAACGATGTTGCAAGATAATTTCTTTGTAGATATGTACTCAAGCGTGTGTGTGTTAGAGAGAGTGTTTATAGTATGATGTGCAGTGATTTTCGTTTTAACGGTTGGATGAAAGAAACTTGGAACACTGGAGTTCTGAGATGAACTGCAGATGCTTCTGATTGTCCTCCTGTATATTACAAATCCGCTTGACCCTCATCGCGGGGATAGAGTAGGCTCGTGTCATCGGTTCCCATTCTCCATGACCTGTTCACGGATCCTCCTCGCCACTCTAGCTGAACTCAGCATCACTGACTCTGCGCTATCCTGGTTCACGTCCTACCTGACGAATTGCAACTATCAGGGCAGATGGAATGGCTCCTTGTCGTCCAAACCCTGCACTCTTGACACCGGTGTCCCTCAAGGATCGGTGGTTTCACCAATCACACCATTCCTCTTTCCTCTCCTGACAGAATACGGTGTAACACCTTTATGATATTATACAAATAGTTGTCACGTTATTTCTACTTTTCTTATTACTCACTCACTTTTTAAACACCTAATTTAGCTAAGGTTAGCTATGTTCTATTACACCATTGTCTTTCTCCATTTACAGCTTTTTAATCTACAGCTAATTCAACTTGGTTACATTTCACTAATTGTACGCTTTTGTTTGTTATCAGCATTAACTTGGCCCTACATGTAATTTGGTATGTTCTCTCATTGTATTTTTTAAATATGAACTGCAACATGATTGGATCAACTAATGCAGCTACCTAACCTAGCCAAAAATTAAAACTCGGCGGAAGTTCTCCTTCATACTGGCCCTGACAAACACTAAACTCCAGTACATTGCCTGACTTGAATTCACTGACGTGAGTAGCGTGGTTCCCCCCCTTTAGACATTCTTGAATTCATCTTTAAATAATAACTGCATCTCGTCAGAAAGGGAAATCTTGGTTGCGCTGTGGTAAACTAGACAGACTCCAACTATTTGATAATCGACGCCTTGACTTCCGCCGGTGCGGTAAACGTTTCGACGGTAATAGCGAGCTCCACCAATCAGAGACGTTGTGTTACACTTATTTTCAGTGACATCGCGAATCCAACAGTTTTTTGTTTTTTTTCTGAAAACGTTTCTTTAACTTGTGGCATCTCCATGAGCAGTATAGCATCGTTTCACAATAGTATGGTACGTGTTAAGTATATATTGGATGGTATTATGGATAATATCAAAACCTCTAAGCAGACAATGAAAAGGATTTTAACTTCCGGTACCACGCCGTTGCGCGGTTTCAGAACTCCCCGCGCAGGCGCACAACCGCGCCACGTGTAGTGCCTCTCCCATAAAGGTTCCCCAGCAAACCGTTCATCCGCATTCCGCCTTGGAGAACTCAAAACCAATCCTCAAAATGACAACTAATGTTTTCTTCGATATCACCATCGCAGGTGAAAATGTTGGCAGGATTGAAATGGAGGTATGTTGACGGTATATGTTTAATGCTATTTTGATCTTTGATTGTCGAAAAATGTAGATCGACTTTATTGGACATCGTTGCGTTGATTTTTAGGATATAATGTATTCTATGTGGCTTCCAACGTTGTTGGGACATAATGCACGCCACACCCAATACAAAATCGGTGTTTAGGGAAGGATTATGAAAAATGCGCATTAGTATGATGTATGAAGAATCGCTTTCACGCACCGCAGACACAGCCGTAGAATATAACCACTACAGCAGTCAAATAATGCCACAAGGATGCAGGTTCATACAAATCATCAGACGGGCATTCCCACTCATGTAAGGAAATGAAGTAGAAAATTCATTATGGAATTATTAATCAACCAAGAGGCAAATCACAATCGAAGGAAGTATAGGCCTAAACAGGAAGCGGTATCCTTTCAACGCATGCTTCCCTCGCTCACAATCGCTGCAGTATCGGTGCTAGAATATAGGCCTATGGTTGAAGGCGGAGAGATTCAACGGATCTTAGATGAAAACGCAGTTAGAGGGATTGCAACACGCCAAACTGGTTGGGTAGTACCAACGTGCTGTAGGACTGAATATAAATTGGGCAACGCTTCAACCCCCACAGGTAGTAGTTATTTTACACGTGATTTTTCCTCAACAATCGTTGGATGGTTTCCACCCGATAACATGCAGCCTTGGCAAAGGTTTAACACCAGGATGTTTTAACAATAAAATCAATAGAGCCTACACTATTTTTACTCGATGAAGAAATATTAGTCAATATTTGGGCTATATTGTGTATTGTAGCCCGTGGTACGTGTGTTGTACGCTAAATAATATAAGGCCTAGTGAATATGATACGCTTACACATGGGTTCATCTTTTGTAAATGCTCCCTCTATATAACTTGCAGTCGTAGACGAATACGGATTATATTTCATTTTGAATCGAATGAATTAGTAAACCTTCATTTGTGAAGCATTTATGAGAAGAGTAATGGTATGCAGTTTATATGTATCTTTAGTTATGTGAACTAACATGTCTGTTTCTTGCAGCTGCAGTCCAGCGTAGTTCCAAAGACTGCCGGTAAGTAAAGGCAAAATATGAATGTATTGCCCCTTAACTGATACTTTATGAAACATTTGTGTGTATACGATGTACAAATACATCAAACATGATCTATTTTTGCAGAGAATTTCCGGGCACTGTGCACAGGGGAGAAGGGCTTCGGCTACAAAGGCTCCAGTTTCCATCGGGTCATCCCAGAATTCATGTGCCAGGTAAAGCAAAACGGCCCTAATTGTGATGGTCTGATTGGGCTACACTCCTGAAGTGACCGATGGACGAGCTTTCTCATTGTGAACTGAAGTTCCTTCCATCGGTGCTGATTGGTCCTATAGTTTTGTTTTACGGAAGCTTTCAAAGGGTTCAAGGTCACACTATTGTGCAAAGGGAAAATAAATGTGAACCCTCAAGATTAGGATGGTCACATTATACTTCCTCAAGGCTTCCCTGTAAACCCAATAATTCCCTGGCATGTGTAGAGGGGATCATCCAATGGAAGTCTGTCCATCATTCTTTAACCTTGGCAGAAGAAAAAGTTTTAATGGTAGAGCTAATTTGTGCATTTATATATATTTTTTTTACAGGGAGGTGATTTCACCAGAGGCGATGGAACCGGTGGCAAGTCCATCTATGGGGAGAAGTTTGCTGATGAGAACTTCCAGCTGAAGCACACGGGTGCAGGTATCCTGTCCATGGCCAATGCTGGTCCTGGCACCAATGGCTCCCAGTTCTTCCTCTGCACAGCAAAAACTCAATGGTATGTTTTGGATGTGCTTATTTGATACTTCTCTCTGTTGCGACCAACCTAATCTCTGCCCCAGCAGTCCTAATGTTATAGCGGAGCTTATTGGGGAGACGGCACAATGTCTGGGCAGAAACGTATACTACAATGGGCAGAATTGCGCTTTATCCTTTTGCGGTTAAGACTAATCTAGCAAACAAATTTGGACAAGGGCTTGAGGCTTTTAATGTGGTTATTTGTACAGTCTACATGTTGCTTTAAAACCTTTTCAGACACTTTCGAGTCAACTTCTGCCTTTTCATTTCTCACGTGCAGATCCAGATAATTGGTGAAACGAATATGAAGGGGAAACGTCCTGTTAAGCTAGTCTTCAGACTTTAGATATGATTCTAAATTGAGACTATGACTAACTACTGCTGGCTAAAACAGTGTTCTTAAAGTTAACTGAGTAATTAAGTGTTCTGTCCATGCTACTGGCAGTGCAACTGGGATGCTAACTAGCATAGCTTGGCTGGCTTTGTGGGTGGGTGAGGGAGTGGGGTAGGTATTGTTAACATGGTAACCCCCATCGATCAACATTGACCACTGATATGTCCAGGTACTTTGGATATTAATCTCAATTTGGGTTTTGTGAGACTGACCAACTCAACAACAACACTCTTTTCCATATTAAGCTTTAAGGTGTAATGGGTATCTGTTCTGTCTTTGGAACTGGCACTAACTAGGGAAGCTTGGCTTTGTGCAGGGCGTGACTGGGATGGGTACTGTCTGGACAGCATTTGAATTGTAGAATATATCTGTGATTTTATTAACACTATTGAAATGTAACTTGTAATGGGAAGCTAAACCAGCCTAATCGATCCCATTTGCATGTTCTTCTTCCTTCCAGGCTGGACGGCAAGCATGTGGTTTTTGGCCATGTGGTGTCAGGCATGGATATTGTCAAGTTGATGGAAAAACAAGGAACTAATGGTGGCAAACCAAAAGCTAAAATTGTGATTGCTGATTGTGGTGAATGTTAAATGGGGCTTTGTGTATTACCATTCCCTTAAGATGAGCACATCTTAAATCTGTTAACACCCATCCCCTTGAATATCTTAACTGTAACATCTAAATTGACCAATTATTAAAAGATTATTATTCGGCCCACTTATAAGGCAAATGTTTATGTTTTTCGTGTAGGATACTCTGTATCATTGCTTTAAATTGTTGGATGATTGGTGACACCCTTTGATAATAAACAGTAAATTAACAAGCGTGATCAAGTAAATTATTTTGTTGTGACGGGTCATTCAGGGTTCAACGTTGGTCTGGTTGGGTAATCGTACAAAATATCAAGTCCTAAAGTACGCGGATGACCTCTACAACGGGTGGTCAAGAATATGAGATCATGAATGGAACCAATTTGGTTCCAATGGATGAGGTGTTTGGGAGAAACGAGTCATGCAGAATGTAAGATGATTTCTTTGTTCGCAAGCTAGTGTGGGTGAGTGAATCTTTTCTAATTCTGTTTAACAAGTATAAATATGATTTAACATTTGGTTTGATTGAAGCTTGGAGCGTTGGGAGTTATTTTACAGGAGTTGCTGTTGATCGCTCTATGTAGCACTGTACAGCGCATATATTTCTGCAGTTGAACATTCCATGTTTTCAGAAACTTCACTATATTTAAAATAACTTCCCCATCCTATCAACGTTTGATTTCATGTTACATTTAATAAGTGGGCCTGTTGACTTCTGCAGATGTATTTGATCTATCTAAATACTGATCCATAGTGATTTAAATGTTTCTATCAAATCTCACTCGTCACTCCCAAAGCCCCGCCCCCATCCGAGTCACGCCAGGGCGCGTCATACATTGGCACAGCCAGTTGGAGTTAAGGTTAGTGTTTTGAATTCTGAAGTCTCCCGCCTGTTAACTGGGAGGGGCTCAATGGGCTCTTTGCACAGCTCCACTACTTCCTGAACTTAATGCTGCTCCTTTATTTCCTGTCTTACATTATTGGATAATATGATTAATCCAGGTGTCTGACCATTGTGACTACTCAGACACACCTGGATTAATCAGTTTGTCCAGTAATGTAAGACAGGAAATAAAGGAGCAGCACTAAGTCCAGGAAGTAGTGGAGTTGTGCATAGAGCCCATAGACTGCGATATCACATTCTACAAATCTACATCGCAAGCTGTACGATCCCCAAACCAACCACTATACAATGCGCCGTTGTCCCGTGTGTTAATGTTGCTCTTCGCTCTAGGGGGGCCGAGGTACTAAAAGCATTTCCCTTTGGTCAACATTCATTTAAATTCAAAGGAAGCGGAATAGAGTCTGGTAACTCGATTAGCATACTTTTGTGTTTTCGTTGAGTCATCGGTAACCCAACCAGACTTCTCTCGAAAAACGTGCCCCTCTTTGACCTCAATCAGCTGCTTACCCTAAATCCATATACACAAACCACACTCCCAGACTGAATCATCGGGCCTTTTTCATCTCAACCAGGTATGTTCTGGATGAACATAATTTATTCATGGTTGACTAGACTACAACCAATAGAACATGGCTCACGGGGAGTATAAAGCCACACCATTCATCGTTACTAACTTAGTGTCATTTTAAGCAGCTAACCACCCCTAGAAGGATGGATCCCTCTGCTTTGTTGCATGTTCCTTCTGGGTTTGGGGTGTTTTTCCTTGTCTAGAGTCTGGTGTGTTGACCATACAGGCCTTTCAAAAATAACTGGGATAACGTTACTGAAATAGTGGTGTCTTTGACCTTGCTGGATTTGGCACTTTAAGGATTACAAATGCCCTGTTATACTAATTAAAAGAACGATCGAAGATGAACGCATATAGTTTGGATGCAATTCTGCTGTCATTAGGCCTGTTTCAGGTTTGCATAATTGACATGCATCATTGATGAGAAAGTAGGGCTCTTGTTCGGGTCGCCCGCTGAGGGATGCCTAAAGTTAGGTCTAAATAGGCCTACTGCGCAAATCCGGGTTCTGTCGGACCAGAACCTGACAGATTGCAGTCTGTCGGGGGTGTAAGCCTGACTGAAGTAGCCCAAAGTGTGTTCACGATCTACGTGTCTTGTACTTATTGCTGTCATGCTAAGCAGTCTGTCTCTCCCGTATGGCTTTGTGTGCATTGGAGAGCTTTTAACTCTCCGTGTAGTGGACAGCAAGGACTATGGAGATGGTAAGCTGGCGGGCCAACTCTTTGTCTGACGGATGAACGCAGCCGTCACACGCAGCTGTTCAGCGCTCTCTTTTAAAGCGTCCAACATCGTCTTTATTTGTAATCTTTTAGTTTTTATAATGAATTTGTTAGAGCTTGAACGGTCTACACATGGTTCGATTACATCTAATAGCTGCCTCTTTAGTCATTTGAATGATTAATTGTAAATTAATAATAATAGGAATAAAATGAATAATATATAGGCCTATAGTATGTCGTCGCACAAGATAACATTGAAGAGACAAACATGACATGTATATAGATGCGTTTGTGTATGTATAGAGAGATAGATATAAATCTATATATTTAAATCTATATCTAGATATAGATGCGTTTGAGGCCAAACAGGCTAACTGAATAATAAAACAATCCACATTTGAGAGTAGGGATGGATAGTTATTCCTGATAGGCTATTACGTATGTGGAGAGCTGATAACGGGAATTAACCAGGACAAGTAATAACTAAGAATGTATTGCATTTATAAAGCGCTTTTCAAGGTAGGCAGGCTACCCAATGCGCTTTACATCGTGTTATAAATAAATATGCTACTAAATAAAGCGTTTTCTTAGTGGCATAGCCTATATTCAGGCCTGCCACTAGCCTCTTGACCATAATGATTAATATGAACAGAACGCTAGGTTAACAGTAAACTGATATAACACAGCAGTAACACCAGCCTACGTTCCTCATTGGTTAAAGCCATTGGCGTAAGAGCTCTGCGCGCGCGCGTAGAAAAGCAGGCAGTATACTGAATAATGAGAGGTCCATTCTCCCATAGCTCCATAACTAGCTCTGTGCAGACCATTCCTCCGCAATTGAGTCTCACAACCTGGCAAGACTCCAGCTCTCTCCTTAAAAATGGCAAACCCTAGAGTTTTCTTCGACATCACTATTGGAGGTAAACCCGCTGGCAGGATTGAAATGGTGGTATGTTGACGTTTTCATTTGTTGCTTTAATTGTCGTCAAATGTAGCCAGTCTTTATTAGGCTTTGTTGTTGGGTATGCTGCTAATGTGGTTCCGAATCCGAACCATTATGAGGGTAAGACACGCCACACCCCAAAGAGACATTGAAATATAGGGAATGATGATGAAAAATACGCTTGGACACATAACTAACGTTAGGATAAGGTTATATGAACAATCGGTTTTACACAGAGAAGACCGCCGCAACAATCAACAAAAAGGTGTAGTGTAGGATACAGCAGTCGAAAGTCCCACGGTTGCAGGTTCAAACCAATCGGACTCGCAATTGCATTATTTTAAATAAATATAATTGGAATAGTTAATCAACAACGAAGCACATCGTGCATAGTAGGAAGTAGGCCCATTGTAGGCCGCACCAGGAAGCGGTCTACTTTCAACGCATGCTTCCCTCGATCACAATCGCTGCAGTAGCCTGTGACAGAATAGAGGCCTATGGTTCAAGTTTAAAGGACACACTTGAGACGTAAACGACGGGAAGCGGGTTACAACACGCCGCAACTTGCCACACTGGTTTGTCACAACTGCGCTGTAGGATTGAATCCAAATCGGAATGATTATGCGTCACAATTGTTCTGACAGCAATAACAAAGATGGTTGGCCTAAACCGACACCTCAGGGTAGGCTATGTTTAACAATAAATTAGATGTAGCCTTTGAATCTAAGCTAAATAATATTATAAGGCATTATAATACAACTTACATTTGATATTTTATCAATGTTCACTCCGTATCCCTTGCAATAGTACGCCAACACTTGATTTAATAATGGGCCTATTATTCATTATATCGTAATTATGTTTATTCTATTTTGGGTTCAAATGCATTAGGTTTAACATTCAGCTGTAAAGGGGTTATGAAAATATGTTTCTGGTAAAAGTAATGCAGTTTATATTTATATCTACTGTTTACAGCTGCGGGCTGATGTGGTTCCAAAGACTGCTGGTAAGTAAAGGCCCAGGCTCAGTTAACTCAATAGAAAAATAAACGCATGTAAAATTTAAAAAAACCATGTCACTATTAAAACATTATAAATCTTATGGAGCCTTATGTTTCGTGCTTGGTGTTAAGAATACATCTTAATAGCTTGTGAAGAAAGTCATTTTGATGAGCTTGGGAAATTGAATGGGTAGAGATAGTTTGAGACATTCAAGTTCAAAGTTGATGCTATATTTTTGCAAGTCTGTGTGTGTACAATTTACTTATCTATTTTTCCAGAGAATTTCCGGCAATTGTGCACAGGAGAGAAGGGCTTTGGCTACAAAGGCTCTGGTTTTCATCGTATCATTACCAACTTCATGTGTCAGGTAATGCAAAAACCTTCTAATTGTCCTACTCTAATTTGTCTACACTTTTAACTGATCCAAGAAGTTATCAATGGCATTTTGATGCTTATTAAAGGAGAATCCTCGATGGGTTAAATGCATACTGTTGCATTGGGTTCTTTTGTTATTGGCCGTTTTGGGGCACCGGGTAACATCATTCAAATACTCTGGCTACACCCCAAACCTGATCAGAGTAGAGGTAGCAAAAATCTGACCTGCAATATAGAAAGCCCCTTATCGAAATCAAGTGTGTACCACAGAACTTGCCAAGCTCATGAAGGGAGCGCTTTTAGGTATTTTTAATTCTAGGGAAGAGCTCTCAGCTGTCCTCGTGAGATCATCCAGATATTCAAACATGTGTTACGAAGTTACTTTCCGTGTCTGGACATCATGTTCAAATATTGGTGTGGCCTTAGATTGTTAAACAATCCAGCCAATCGGATTAAATGCTCTTGCACTGTTCGCTGTTGCCGAATCTAGTTGGAAGTAAAGCAGAAACATCTCACCATCTTGGAAATGCCTTAATGCCTTCTTCTCTATCATTATTTAGCATAGGTCTATTTGGGATAAAACGGTTTTTGAATTTCTTTAGGCACCATGGCGCTCCTTGCCTCCATCATTGTGGAAGTATCTGCTTGGAGCTGTGGTTCTGAGATACATAACATGGGTGGACATGTGCATTGTGGACCCCTGCAAACCTCAATGTCTGGAGGGATCTACTATTTGCACACACCCAATGGCAGAAGAATAAGAAGGGTGAATTGAATTGTGGAGCTAATGTCGTTTGAATTGTGGAGCTAATTTCTATCTTTTCTATTTTACAGGGAGGGGATTTCACCAAACATAACGGAACAGGGGGCAAGTCCATCTATGGAGAGAAGTTTGCTGATGAGAACTTTGTGCTGAAGCACACTGGCGCGGGTATCCTGTCCATGGCCAATGCTGGTCCCAACACCAACGGCTCTCAGTTCTTCCTTTGCACCAAACCCACTGACTGGTATGTTTCATGTGCTTCTGTTACACTTGTCTCTATCTGTATGGGCGTAAAACGCACTTGCAGATCCCTGCATGCATCCCCACATGATTGGTTGAAACCAATATGATGCGAAAGAAAGTGAAACCTAGATTTGAGATGCAGTCCCTTCAGATTTTAGATTTTTCATCAAAATTCTGATTCTTGAGACTATGACCAAACTAATGACTGTTTTCTACAACAGTGTTATTCTTTAAAGTCTTACTCAGTAATTAACAGTGTTGTGTCCATTCTACTGGCTGTTGACTGTTAAGTAGCATAGCTTTGGCTGTGGGGGGAGTTTGTGCGATTGGTATTGGCTGGCCAGCACATTATTTTTTATTGATAACATTATGTAATCCCCATCGATCAGCATTCACTACAGATATGGCCAGGTAATTTTATAATACAAGCTGGTTGAATTTTTAGACATTGATGCTTTAAATGACTGCAAAAGCAGCCAAATCGATGTGTTTGCACATTTTCATGTTCTTAAAAGTTATTTTTCCTTACAGGCTGGACGGCAAGCATGTGGTTTTCGGCGAAGTGGTGGAAGGAATGGATGTCGTCACGATGATGGAGAAAGTAGGCTCCAGTGGTGGCAATGTCAAAACAAAAGTCAATATCGCAGATTGTGGTCAACTTTAAATGGGCCTTTGTGTATTACCATTCCCTTAACATGAGCACTTAAATCTGTAAACGCCCATCCCGTTGAATATCCTGACAACTGTACCATCTAAAGTAAACATTTATTAAAATACCCTTATTCTGCCCTATTATGAGGCAAATGTTTATGACCTCTTTTCGTGTAGGAAACTCAATATGTGTATCATGTCTATATCCAACTGTTGGATGACTGGTAACACCCCAGAGTCAATAAACAAGCATGTGACCAATTGAAAGGTTTTTTTTTTTTTTTTTTTTTTTAAACGCTAGTGTGCTGGCTGGTTAATCTGGGAAATATATGATCATTTATTCAAGCTAATACAAACAGCACACACTTGCCCGTCCGGAAAACCATCTACTGTATCTACGAAAAATTTAAAATGCAATCTCTCGTGTCATCGGACCCAATTAATGGTTGAACCCTTCTTTTCTAGTTTGTCAAATGTAAGAGTTGATCCCACTCATACCCTGACCTTCAACACTAGCATATTAAACGATCATGGTAAACTGTTTTAGGAGATCAGTGTACGGCTTGCATGCCTTATTTTAAATGGGGATTGCTGGTTTCGACGCTGCCAAGAATGAGGTAGGTTGATTGTATGTTGCTCTTAAGCAACATGCATGCATTGGTTCTTCTGGGCTACTTTATATTTCATGAGCCTTGTTGCCTCAAGCTGGTTCCAAAGATCAACTAGCTTTGTTTAAAATAGGTCGGTAACATTGAAGTACCGGTAGGTCCGAAAGTAAAACATGTTTAATTGAGTCTTGATATAGTTTGTGCAAACTAACTAAACCATTTAAAACATGTTCTTTTGAAAATGTTAGCTCAGAAAGCTTTTTAAATGCCTTGCAAAGGGCCAGGGATGCAGTCCTTGCATCCTACTTTTATTTGGGTATTTTTTAGTAAACTTCCGAGCATTGTGCAAAGGTCTAGCTTCAGATCTCACGTCTCAGGCCCCGCTTCACCTTTATACAGCTTCCGGTTCCCAGCTGCGAGTGACGTTTGAGGCTGTCAACGCCAGTAGGGATGGTACGATAGGGATCGATAACTCCTGATTGTTCCACACGTTGGCATATAATATAGTCCAATCTTAACCTGCTTCAAGTCATTTTAATAACGGTAAGCTTATTTATTAAAGAAGTATGTTATTTTTATGCGGGCTTGATATTTGTACATGATTCTAAACGATAAGCGCGATAAAACAATACTCCACACAATGTTATGCAATCCGGTTAGAAAAATTGGTTTGACCTCTTCCTCAAAAGCCTCAACACGTGAAGGACAAAGATCCATCTCGGTTTTGTGACATTCAATCAGTCAACACTCCTAATAAGTTTTAATTAAAAAGTTTGGCAGCATAGGTTTTCATGCCAACTTATTGTTCTTAACCACAATAATGGAAATAGCTAGCGTCCATTTCACAAGACTTTTGTATTAATTTATTTTTGGAATTTTGGACAGTACATCATTAAAACAATAATCTCAATAGTCAACATTACGCAAAATAAAATAAAACAAGGAACACCACCACATAAATAATCACAGATATGGATTAAGGCATAAATACTTCCATTGCAATGCAACTTTTCAAATTCATCTCTGAGTTGTAGAAAAATAAACATAAGACCATAAATAAATCCAAGAAAATGTTTTGTCTTTAGGAAAATTAAAAGTACAAGAATATAAACAGTAGCCTAATTGGGAGCAACCATTCAGTGCATAAAAAAGACAAATACAAAAGTGCAGACCAATACAACCAAGCTATCACATCAAATGACAGATTTGAATAGGAATCCATAGCTTTTGGCTGAACTGAATACAAATTCTAACATCAGTCGAGGAAATTTTGACAAAATGGCAGTATTAACTGACAACGAATATAAAGTTGGATTTCTATGCATCGATATCAAAGCTACAACAAAATTAGGATTCATGCTCAAGGACAACAAATAATGCCTCTTTAAATACACTTTCAGTCACCATGTTGAAAAATGTCAGCGTAGACAGCCAATAAGATACTAAACTATGCGTATTAATTCCTCGAGAATCCATTCTATTTCTCCAAGCGTTAATGCCGTCAATTACATTTTTTTACAAAATTAAATAAATAAATCACTTCAACAGCACATTTGTCACCCAGATGCGATAAACTCTGTAACACAGCTGGACTCAAACAACACAGACCATAAAACCGTCCAATGTCAAACATTGTTGTGGACATAATTATTCATTAATAAAACAACAAATTTCAACATGATTTGGACCGCATCAGCGTCAGATAATCAAATTTTCATTGTCTTGGAATTATTAGTGTAATCTACACAAACTAGACAAAACATTAAACAACTTTTAAGACTCGTTTTGTAGCATAATCAAACCGTAAAACCTGAAGTTATATCCTGTATCATGAGGATTGGTCCGTTACCCAGGCAGTTGGTAGCTATTTACTGGTAATGTGTGGCAGCGTTCTTACCTGTAGCTCTGCTTCAAACTATTGACGTGCTAGTGAAACACTACATGATCACTTTCAGATGTTTTTTGAAAGGGCTAACAGTCATTGTACGGTGTTCTTGTAAACAGACACGACCTGGGGTCATCTGAATAATGGTATAATGTACTAAAATAATGTGCTAGTTAAGTACCGTTGTCCACTATAGGCTCCTATAAGCATTAAGTAGTCCTGGGTTTGCCTCCAATTCTGAAAAGGTAAAGGATGGATGTGAAATGAATGAATGAATAAAAATACAAATAAAATTAACGTTCAACAGTAAAACAATTAGTTAAGTAGCTATTGTGGATGGATTATGAGTCAAATGAAAGTGAAAGTTATACTGATCCATACTGATGATGATACTAACAGCACCATACCGCCTGACCTTTTAGTGTGAAGTACACATTTCGAATTAACAGCCATTCTATAGCTCTGAAACTTATAATGAAACGTGAGCATATGAACCAAAGAAAAGGGTTGAAGCCTATACACTTTTTCGAATACTTACGTATTTGTAGTTGCACCAATGCTTACACCAGTTAATAGATGAATTGTTAGTATCTTACCGCATTGAGTTAGATTCCTATATAGGCATCGTCTCTGAGACATAACTAACAGGTAAAGGGAATTGCATGCCATTGCATTCGACACTACAACCTTTTGCTACATCACGTCTCTGGAATCAAGATTTCAAACGCATGGCATGGTTTGGGATGAAGGAACCTGGTTCTTGAAGCAGAACAGAGCAGATAAGATCTTACCTGTCGGCTTGTACCAGCCTTCGGTGAGACTGAGAGTTTTCTTCCAGGAAGGACAGAGGGGTCTTTGGCAGGGGCTTGTCAGGGGAGGGGGGCCTGGGGTGGCACATGCCCCCCACCAAGACATCTGATTGGCCCTCTGGAGGGCTACCTGAAGTAAATCTAAAAGTCGATTTGAACTCATCAATAAAAAGCAAACATGAAATGTTTTTGACATCATACAAACGATAACAAAAACGTTTTCTCGTAGTTTGTGGACAAAATATTTGTAATCGGTCAGATTACCAATATGGTTCGACCTCATGTTTCATGTGTTTTTTTTAGATAAAGATGAGATGAGAGAACATATGTCGATATGTTCCCGACTGCAGAATGTCTTAAAAGGTCGGGACCCCCAAAATTAATCGGGATCTGTTTGGGAGTGGGTCAGAGGTCGGCAGCGCAGAGAACACGCAGAAAGCGTTCAACAAAATGTAACACGAAACACACCAGAATTTGGGATCCTTAAAACCAAAAGGATCCCCAATTCCAGGGTGCTCCCAGTGTACGGCGGTCGGAGGGGGTTCGGGCGTCCCAGGGTTCGGGGGTCCCATACGGACATACTGACATTGTCTTTTTGGATCCCGATGAAGACAAACGGGTGGCGGCGGTGGCGGGGATGGGTGGGTGGGTGGGGGGGGGGGGGGGAGTTCCCCGGGGTCTACGGCGAGGTCTTGCGGCTCTCTCGCAGGATGCCGTCCAGGCCGCTGAGCTGCCGGAGGAAGCCCCTGTTGGGGGTGACGCCGCGGTGGTCCTTCACCGTGCGGATGGCCTCCACCAGGGTCAGGTTCTGGCGGATCATCAGGTAGGCCAGCACCAGGCTGGCCGAGCGGCTCACGCCCACCGCGCAGTGCACCAGCACCATGCCTGCTCCATCACACACACATAGACGCATACACACACACACACACACACACACATAGACGCATACACACACACACACACACACACACACACACACACACACACACACACACACACGCACACGCACATAGACGCACACACACACACACACACACACACACACACATAGACGCATACACAGACACACAAACACACACACACACACATAGACGCATACACACACACACAGCCACACACACACACACATAAAATGGATCATTTATCTGTAATGTGTGTCTATTTATGCACAGGTGTGCAGGCATGCCGGCTGGTATGTGTGTTTGCGTGCGCGTGTGTGTTTGCGTGTGCGTGTGTGTGCATGTGCCATATGATTCATTGGTGCTCTCTCTGTTCCATGAGTGTCTCTTTGGTGTCAGCAGCGATCTGTTTGGGCGTTACACTCACCTCCGCCGCACAGTGCCTTGTGGATGAACTCAGCCGAGGGGTAGAAGTGGACGCTCATGTCGAAGGAGGGGGAGTCGTGGGCCTCGATGCCCTGGTAGGTGATGTTCATGCCGGCGTAGTACTCTGCACCGCTGCGCCACTTGCTCTGCGCACAGTTGAGGATGTGGCTGATGCCCAGTTTAGCCAGCTCACGCCTGTCCGACGCAATGTCCCTGTGAAGCACACACAAGGGGGAGTGAGTTAGAGGAACACAATTTGACACACACACACACACACACACACACACACACACACACACACACACACACACACACACACACACACACACACACACACACACACACACACACACACACACACACACACACACACACACACACACACACACAATAATAATAAAACATTGTTCTTATAGAAATTTGTTATAAAAACCCTATACCATGTTTGTATACATGGTATACAAAAATAAAAATGGAACATAATAAATAAAATTACGCAATATAGGCCTATGGCAAATAATTTGAATAGGCCAACTATGTGCAACGCTTTAATAGTAAAATGGAAATGTATCAAATCTCACTGGTCGCCAATGTAGAGCCGCGGCCACACTTGATCCGCGTGGTTACAGGCGGTTTTCCCCGTGTACAGTAGCCGCTCCAGTTCGGACACGGACAGAATCGGCGAGACGCGTTCCGAGTCTTTCCTGTTCGGACTCCTGGAGCTGCTCCTGGACCTGGAGAACCGGGACATGAACGCCATCTCCACCCGGACGCTGCTGCCTCTGTGTGGGAGTAACGTGATATCCTAGTGTTTATTTCTGTAAATACACATCGAGTTTACGGGTAGGCTATTATCCCCCGCCCCCCACCACCAATGACGATTGGGGTAAACCGGGAGAGAGCATGCAGGAAACAACAGACAGGACTCGGAACATAATAGAAGATAATTCAATCCGAAAAGAATCCGAATACAGTGTTGCACTACGGCTTAATCGTACGACAACTAAACGCTAAATATATTTTAGGCTGCAATTAAAAACAAATAAAGCAGTTTCCAATTATTATCAAACAAAACGCATGTATAAAATCATTATTCTATATGTGTTAGGATAATGCGCTCCTAAAAACAAACCTACCTTGCAAATACCGTCGATATATTTATTTATTTCCGGGCGCTGAGCGTTTCTCTCCTTTTATGTAGGCTACGTGAAACCACAACTGCAGCCGCCAGAAGTCGGATAAAACATAATAGGCCTACTGGAAGATGGATGCAGAAACAGACATTCGGACCACCACCCCATTATCTTCCTCCTGACATCTTCATCATCACAAGAGGAGCAACAACGCTCAGTTTTTCGCAATCTCAACAAGTCCATCAATTGATTATCAAAACATGGCTGCCGGTTTAAAGGGCCACTATATCGATTTTCCACACACAATATTTATTCATATTTATATTTTTCAACTCGATAAGTCAAGAATTTGTACATAGTATAATACAGAAATCAAAATAGAGCCATATTTCCACATAAACAAATGTATGCAATTGTGGATTCAATGGAAAGTTAAAGGTTGAATATGTAGAATATTAATTAAAAGCTATATTTAAAAAAAAATAATACATCCACGGGGCCTTTTGAGGGGTACAGAATGAAAGTATTGCGTTTCCATAAAAAAAATTTTTTAGTCTTTTTTTTAGTTTTTAAAATGTTTTGACGGGGTCGACAATGACTTTCTTTTCACGTTCTGTTTACATTTTACCAGCCAATAACTATGGAAGCATATATGTAGCAAAATTCAAATGGCAATGCAATTTGCAATTTGCAATTCAATAAGTAATTACGTTATGCAATTGACAATGCATTATGCAATTTCATAATGTAATTTGTAAATACGTTATTCAAAGTGTATTTTAATATGCAAAGTGACAATGCAATCCTCAATTAAATTTGCAAAAGTTCTAAAAATACAAATAGAATAACATTTTGTCAAATTCTTTGAGTTCCTTTATTCAAATTGAAAAGCTATAGCGTCCCCGTGATTGCAATCCACTTCGCCACGCTCCGTGTGTTGCGATATTCAAATGACATTTCAATCCGCAAAACGGAATCCAAAACGGAATCCAAAGCGGAATCCAAAGAGGAATCCAAAGAGGAATCCAAAGAGGAATCCAAAGAGGAATCCAAAACGGAATCCAAAGAGGAATCCAAAGAGGAATCCAAAGAGGAATCCAAAACGGAATCCAAAGAGGAATCCAAAAAGTCAATATGCAAAGTGGCAAACGTATCAGCCAATCAGCGTCAGGGCGGTAACTACGTCCCTTGCTCGTAATTTCCTTGTTCACGTTCGTGTCAGGGTCCATGGTCACCAATGGAGGAGATTATTGATGCGCTCCGAAGTTTGGCAAGATGATGTTGACCGTCCTTTCCCGCCATTCGATTCGTTATTACTACGTTAGTAATAGGGCACAATGGTAGGCATAAAAAATAACGTGCCACGTGCGTGGATGATCAGCCGGTCTGACGAGGAAGTGACGTAGTTCCCGCCCAGACGCTGATTGGCTGATACGTTTGCCACTTTGCATATTGACTTTTTGGATTCCGTTTGGATTCCTCTTTGGATTCCTCTTTGGATTCCTCTTTGGATTCCGTTTTGGATTCCGTTTTGGATTACGTTTTGGATTCCGTTTTGCGGATTGAAATGTCATTTGAATATCGCAACATACGGAGCGTGGCGAAGTGGATTGCAATCACGGGGACGCTATAGCTTTTCAATTTGAATAAAGGAACTCAAAGAATTGACAAAATGTTATTCTATTTGTATTTTTAGAACTTTTGCAAATTTAATTGAGGATTGCATTGTCACTTTGCATATTAAAATACACTTTGAATAACGTATTTACAAATTACATTATGAAATTGCATAATGCATTGTCAATTGCATAACGTAATTGCAAATTGCATTGCCATTTGAATTTTGCTACATATATGCTTCCATAAATAACGGCTGGAATTGTGGATTGCCAGGGTTGTCTGTTGATCCGGCGCAGCTACTGTAGGCTGGCACTGGGTGAGATCAAAGTTCTCTGGTGAGATGGAGTTTGCCAATGTAGCTGTTTCTGTTTTAGACTTCCAGTTGAAGACTGGATAACGCTAATACTGTTGTAAAATTAATTGGTCTAAATTAGTCGTTACCCTGTATGATTCGTCACTTGACATGGCGCAGGCTGATCGATTGACACACTCGGCAACGAACCTGGCAACCCGACTGCTGGAATTATTTTGTTTTTGCGACTACGTTCTCGAGACACTAGATGGCGGTGTTCTGCTAATTCTCCATATTCAACCTTTAACTTGAACGGTGTCCAGAGCTTAGACAGCAGCTCTCTCCGCTTCCACATGGTTGGTGGGTAATTGATACGGTCGGAGGTCGTATATGACATATTCGTTATTACATCCATTATTCATTAGAAACAAACATCAGAAGGAATTTAACCCTGGTCTCCAGAGGGTTATCCAACAGTGCACCCCAGTGCAACACTGAGACAGGGACAACATTAAATGATCAATAATGGATTATCAATAATCAGAGGGGATAAATGACATTATAATTCACATGACATTCCTCTCAAAATGACATTAGGTTGCACAGGACATAACCCCTACTTTAAAGGCCGAACTAATAACGAGAAACCTTTCATTTTGGAAAACTTTGTGAACTCTTTGATAACTCAGTCAGTCAGCCATCGTTGTCCCATCACTGCTTCCGTTCCACTTTCGGTACTGGTCACATATGAAACAGCTCTTACAATGTGGCGTTTGTCTCTTTGATACAATCAATAGCAGTTCTTCAACATGAATTTCCGAAGAACTGCCTGCCTGTGTTGGTTGTTGAAAGATAAAAGTTTCAGACGAAAATAGCACCAACTTTAAGAATGTTGATTTATTTTTATACCGAAACAGCTGAAAAAGCTTTAAAGATATCTTTGCATTTCAGACAAACCAATAAGCTAGATGACTTATGTTATTAATACTAGAGTTTTCGAACACGCATTGCGCGCGCTCGACCTCTAGTTGTAATTAAACACATAGCAATAATGTGGAAACACCAGTCGATAATGTAACAAATTTATGCGCACATAATAAGACCATTATCAATGGG